>CM073760.1:107512898-108112898 GCA_037127475.1 Arma custos | reverse complement strand
TGCCTTTCATCGTAGGGGACATATTATTTACTTGTAAGTTAAATAATGACCATGCTTATGTTAGTCAACGCGCCATTTACTGGATATCGATTATAGACGGTCTGAGTGATAGAAATTTTTAATCATTCTTTTATTTTTTTTAGACTTCCGCTATATTCGATCAGAGTATAAATATAGGAATTTCTGCTGAATTTAATCCAGTTCTTGGATAGGAAAGTTTAGCCTTCAAGCAAAATGGGAGGACATGAAATATACATCGGTGTTTATATGCAAGAGGGCTCATTTTGGATTAGTACAGGATATTAGTGACGTTCCCCTGACTTAAGCGAAGACCATTCAAACGTTTTAATCAACAGTGATTCAGGTCAATCAACTCCGGCATTTGCAAGTGTGATGATCCTGGCGGTTGGTATTAGCATCAGATAATGCTCACGTGATGGATGCGACAAGTTTTGGGCAAAAACCGTCTGAATCACCCTCAATTACACTTCTTTGTACTGCCTGCTCTTCAACAACATGCGTTGCGAGGGGGGACCTGTTTGCCGGTCACTGACTCCAACAAAAAATATCTGTTGGTGTCTCTCCTCCATAGGATGTTTTCCAATTTCACGTGTCATAAGCATCAAACAAAAGTTTTGTTTTGTTTCAACAAATTCTAAGAAAAAATTGTTAATGCACCTTGTTTTATGTCGAATCACACTACACTTATACTTAATCTTTTAAAATGAAATCATAAAATCACCGTAATCCTCTGCTCTTTTCCGTCCTCTCTCCCTGTTACCCAGACCAAGGAGACCCTAGCTAGGAGACGATTATAAAGACAATGGTTTAGAGACCTGCTCAGAAACAATCAATCATTTATAAAACTCCCCCCCCCCTGTACGAATATATTCCTGTAAATAAAGTTTGAAATACATACATTGAAATCGAATTGCTTGATGTGAAACTGCGCAGGTGCAAATGTAAAGTAAAAGAATAATAATATCCATTAAACGAGAGATCTATTATTTTTTCATTAATTTATATTTATATTTTTGTATTGATCAATGCTTAAAATATGAAAAATCATGATTATCGAGAAGCTTTAATAATATATCTCACCCATTGCGAAATCAGTGGCAATTTCACTACAAGCAATGTTATGGAAAAACCATGATGTTAAGATTCCAGTTCATTCAGTGTATTGTACTGTACAGTTACAAACCATGAAAGGTCTTGGGTTCACTACAAGCAATACAGGCTGTACAGTTTCTATGTCAATGTTTGATTGTAGAGATTACGTAACCGACTTTACACACATCGTCCTAGCTTTTACCCTCATCCAAGAAAACTTGATTTATTATTGATGACTGGGCGAACTCCAGAAGGGTCTCCGAATCCCTCAGGGGCGATCCAATGTCATTGACAGAAGTAATTCATCTTCCACAGCTTGACTCGATCTTGGAACCTAGAGTCCAGTATTTCTTAACTACACATTTTCAGCTTCCCCAGCGTTCTATATGACATAATAGAACATGAAATACATTGGATGTTAGGTATTTGTGGAGAGAACATATTACCATAGATGTCTTGATATTTTATTTTAATCTGTACGTACTTAATTACGTACTTTATCAACATGTAAGAAATAATTAGTAGTAGCTTAATCTAAATATAAGAGCGTTTGCGAAGTGGGTAGAGTGCTGAGTTGCCTTTCCAAGGTTCCGGATTCAAATCCGCATGTGGCAGATATATTATTTATACTATTAACGGCCGTAGTTGGACCCTGATGGGATCTGAGGACCATCCTGGAGCTAATTTAGACTGTATAATGTTGGTACCCTTAATTGTGGCAAAAAAACCTGGAGTGTGATATATTGAGTGTGATCTTGAACAAATCACCTCCCTCACAACCATTGTCCTAGAAACAGTACAGTCACTACCATGTACTGAACCTAGAAATTTGTGAAGTTGTAGTGGTAAAGAGAAGATAAAACTTTTTGTACAAAATAATATATGTAGTCAATTATTTAGCAAATCGCATGGCTGATTTTTTTTTTTTTGGATGAACTTCGATAAGAACAAGGAACATAACCTTTATGATCAATAGGGTCTTTAATCGATTTATATGTTTAACGATTTGGCTTCGATTCACTTATAATTATTAACAAATTATTCAATTATATGTTAATAGTTATCTGAGTGTTTTCTTGAAGTATTGATTTGTTTAATGCAGTAATTGTGTAAATGTCAGTTACCTTAATACTGATTATGTCTTTAATACATTTGCTGATGAGTAAATATATGTATTTGTATCTCTACTGTATATGCATTTATGCCCGAAATGTATTATGAATTATTAAAAGCCTTTGCATGTTTAAAAAAAAGGCAATACATGGATCGGTTTTGAGTTGGGGATTAATTATAAATGATCCCATTATTTGTTGGGATGGAAAGAGGGATCGAATGCATTGAGTTCACTCTCACAATAGCAGGTCTATTTCGTGAAGCACTAGAGCAAGATTGGAACTATCGATTTTGTGATCTTCTAAATAAGGCGACTGGATCCTTGGTTGACCCGTTCTGATCATCGAAAGAGGATGAGTGGATTATAGCAGAAATCTAAGTGCCACGAATTTTTTTTTTATTCTTATGAACTCCAAAAGCGGAGGTTTTTTCGAGCAGTAAATTGATTTTCGTTAAAAAAATAAGTTTTTACTAAAAAAATTAAAAATCGTTTTAAAAAATAATATCACAATTTTCCTTTTCCAATTTCAATAACTGCAGTCAATGGTTTTTTTTCCGTTTAGTATAAATATTATAATTTTTATTATAAACTAAAATTAAATTGGATTTCAACTCATTTGGTTATTCATTATGTAATTATGTACTTAATTTTTTATCATGATTAAGGTTCACTTTATATTAATATGCTATGCAAATATGATATTGTATTTTTTTATTTTATTTACCTCTATTATATTTTAAAAAAGATTTCGAATTGCAATAAATCGATATGACTAAAATACTTTTCGGCAATAACAAAAATTACTTGTGAAAACCACTGAAAAATATATTCAGTTATATAAAAATACGTTACATTAGAATTCTATGTATATTTAATTCTTATTATTTCTATTATATAAAAAATGGTTTCCAACATATATAAAATTTACAAGACCGCAGTGTTGTGCGGGTAGTGTATAACAAAGCCCCGTTCTAGAAAACAAAGTTTCTAATCAGATAAGGTTGTTAGTATTGGCCAAGTTATCAGGCAGGAAATTACTAATAAGCATAAAGAGAAGACATGTGTAGTAGAATATTATGTATGGTATTATATTACAAAATAAATAATACATTTGGTTAAAAAATTTGTACAAAAAAAAGTACAAAATTGTGGAGTTAAAACTTCAAATTTCAATTTGGCTGAAAAACATCGCCAAAAACGCTTTTTGAAAAAGAAAAATATACAATACAACAATGGAAGTTCGAGTATTCTATCCTTTTCAAACGCCTCTGCGGATTATTGAGAATCACAGGTTTGAAACTAGTGGGTTTGTGTAGGAATAAAGTCTGCCATGAAAGGATTGATGTCGGGTTCGAGCCAGATCAGCAACAAATGGGACAGTTTTATACAAAAATAAATTAAAAAGGTTTATATAGGAAAATTAAATGTAAGTAAGTAATGTAAGTTAAAATGTAAGTAACTGGAATATCCTGATATTTCTGATATATTTTAAAGTGCTTATTATATATTTTTCAATATCACACAGCTTTTAAACCTACCTTTCTGTTAACTCTTATTGCTGAACCTTGGATACTTCTTTAAGAAATATTATAACATTTCAATGTAGGTAACATTCTAGATTCCCATACGAAATATTATTTATATAAAAATATAAATTTATGTATTACTTTAATTTATTGTGATCGAAACCTCGTGTCAATGGACAGGCATTTGTGAATTATAAGTGAGGTGTTGACTTGAAAAAGGTATATAAGGCTTAAAAAGGCTATTCTACATCAAAAGGAAAAAAACTGATTGAAAATGAAAAATGAAATAAATAAATAGAATTTCACTTAGTATTAATAGTAATTAGTAGTAAATATCTCAAAATTTTTACTTTCTCCTATTTCGATGGTATTGGTAATTATAAATTATAACATATTCTATGAAAAAATTGTAAAATTATTTTTCTTTTTACTTACCTTTTTCTTACTTTAGGTTTTCTATGTAAGCACAAATATAAGGCTTAGTTTTACTTTTAAATTAGCTACTTGAACTTTAATGAAGGTATATTAGAGAGGACTAGGCAGTGACAACTCTTTAATCTGGAGCCTTACAAAGGAAGGACACAAGTTATTTTACATGTTATTGGGGGGGGGGCCCTGTGGGGCGCTGCCCCCCTTACAGACCCGTCTCAATCTGGTTCAGGTCGATAGCTCTACCAGCCCTCATATCCTCTCTAGAGGTCTCCTTCCTTTTCTGGACATGTTCTTTTCAGCCTGTCGTTTCCTCATATTAATTTTATTGGGAGGAGGCCTATATATTTTTTATCTTATCATTCTGTTGGTAAATTTGTCAAAAACGCAATGAATGGGATAAGAAAACTATTTATTAACATTTATATATCTTATCGATTAGCTTATGATAATTTTTAAATCGAATCAATTATCAAATATCAAATAATTATAAGAGTGTAAAATGGTCATGAGTTGCATTAAAAAAATAATAATAATAAAAATAAGATTGACTTATTTTACTTGTGCCTACATTTCAAGCTAATTTACAATATGGTTCCGTATATATTCTACTTATCTCTCAACTAAAACCTTCTCGAAGTTTCTTATCAATCGGTTCATGATAATAACCGATACATTGAATCAATTCAGAACATTTAGATTTTTTTTAAATACAAATAATTAGAACAAGAGTGTATAATGTGGTGGAATCAATAAATTACAAAAAATAAGATAGACTTATTTTATTTGTGCCTACGTTTTGACCTAATTTTCAGCCCATCTTCGGGGATGAGTATAAAAAAAAATTCAAAAGAAAAAAATGTTTTAACATAGCAGTACCTAAGGAGGTATAACAGGTCATAAAAAGAAAGAGAAATTGTAGAAATGAATAGAAATAAAAAGAGTAAAAGATAAATTTTGTAATAACTGATGATAAATAATAAGAACGGAAAGTAGTTTAGAAGAAAATTTATTTTTAATAAAATTGTGTAAGAAAATAATAGAATTACAAGAAATATGATTTTTTTTTTTTACAAAATATAATGAATACAAAGTTATTTGTGTAAGACAAAAAGAGTTTAAAGGAATGCCTGAAAATAAAGAACAAAGGAAGGAGAAAAATATTGATAATAGACTAGAAGATAGCATAGCGATGAAGAGTCCAAACCAAATGACAACAATAAACTGAACTACGTATTTAAAGGTATAATAAAACTTTAATTTGGGTTGCCAACCCTCCAATTAATGAAAGTACAAAATAATATCTGTAAAAATATACTTTACTGCATTTCCTGAAACTTTGCACTCTTTTTAGAACTATTCAATCTACCATTTGCACTTTATTAAAATTAATTGTGATTTGAATCTATAGCGTCTCCTACAATACTTTTTTTTAATTTGTATTTTGAAATTTACAACTGCATTGTACTAATACGTGACACGTATTAGTACACACGTATTACAAGTAAATAGAATGGATGATACATAACGGCACGGGTAAGAGACTCGCAGAGAAACTACCCAATGGTAGTACTCAAATAGCAAAGTACTCAAAGTCAACTTAGAAGGTCACGAGGACATCTTCTTTTCAGAGGTCTCAGAGGATTATAGGGAGTTGAAGAGGTTGCTAGGTTTGAAACTAACGGATTTGAGTGGGAATAAAGGTGTAATTTACAAAGGAATAAAGACACCAACTAGTAAGGATTTTCGATTAAAATGATTGGATATGAAAGACATTCTATGGCTTAATAAGCCCTAAGGCTTAATAAGGCAACACATGGGGAATTGAGCTCATTACGGGTGACTTCATTATGGGACAAAGTAAGGAATATTTTCAGGATTTTACAAAGGATTTTGGATTGTAAAGATAGGATACATAAGAAATTTTATGGCCTAGTAGAGCCCCAAAGCTCTACTCTAAGCTCTACCAGATCTTATAATACTCCTGTATATGAGCCTGTTGTAAGTGTTGAAGTCGCCGTTTCGAGCTGTTTCCTGTCTTTTCAGTATTCTAGTAGTTTGGTATATTAGTATGAGGATTCCAAGTTAAACATTTGTCAAAGTCCAGTCCTAAGTACCGGATCTGCCCTACAGGAATCAGTGGGGTGCCATTAAAGGGTACTGGAGGACAGGAAGTCATTAGTTTACGACGAAGGGTAAAGGTGATTTGACGGAATTCTCCTACAATCGCTAAATCGATTTATGTTGTCCGTTTGTTGGCAGGAGTAACGTTATTTTTTAACTATCCTTTGCATTTCCAGACTTGGTAAAGAAGATTATTTTATTGACCTAAAATCGACTTAACCATCGAGCAGCTTATTTTAATCCAAAACGGTTCTGATTTTTGGCTTACAGCCGTACTTAGAAAAAACTATGTATGTTAAAAATACATCAATAAAAATTAAAAAAGAGAAATATGAAATAATTATTAAAAAAAACACACAAGTCCTCTGAAATGCCGATAAAGAGCTTACTAGTTTATGCTTACATTCCTTATGAAAATCGTAACATTCCCTTTAAAACTGTAACTGATCTTGCTTTCACTTTACTCCATTTTAAAGAAAGTTCAAGCGATAGATCAATTTCTTGAATTTCTGTTTGATAAATTATTTCATATAGTAAAGTCTACCTACATGCAACCCAAATTTTCGAACTCTTATAAGCACATATAAATCATAGTTTTCTTTTTAAAATTTTGTTCCTTAAAACCCTCAAATTCAATTATAAAGCCAAATTAGGAAGCAAGGGAAAACTCGAATCAGAAAGTATTTGAAAAAATATACATTAAACGAATCATTCTTCAATGATTGGATACCAAACATCTTTGTAGAAATTATCCTTTGAGTAAAACCACGGGGTAGTTTATCTACTTGACATTGTCTCTGGAAATGATTTATCTTTCATTATATGTACTTGATGTATTCTCTATACAGTTGTAAATTTCAATAAATACATTAAAAAAATAAATTATCCAAATATCCTTCATATAAATGATTAGTGAACAAGCAATGTAAAAAGTGAATCAATAGACTGACGATTGCATTAATTTATGAAATATAAAATCGGCAATGCAATGAACACGCATTAACCCATAAACTCAGTGAAGTTAAATGATTTAACAAACAATTAAATAGTTTACATAGCACGTTTAATCAACATCATGAAATACTGTAATTTGAGGATTTTGAGAAATAATTCGAATAAATTTTGTTATTCATACTTTTTTTTACAACCCTGTCCTATTGATATGTAGTTTTATCACCGTTTGGTTTATTTATGTTATCGTTATGGAGCCCTTTGGATAGAAGAATAAAGTGTATTTTCATTCGCCTTTCAGAAGAGAGTATGAATTAAAAGTTGAAGGATTCGGGTTCAAATTGGCTGAATAAACATTGGACGAATCGGAACAGACCAGTTGAATCGGATAAAACTAGATAAACAGCTCAAACACACTCTACTAAGCTTTGTGTATGCTTTTCCAACCGTGTGTTCTCTATAGGCTTTGTGGGGCCAACATCAAACCCGGGCAACGGTGCTCAATTTTGTACCTTTTGTTTTAGCATGGTAAATTTAAAAAATAGAGGTTCTCTGGAAGTTTCGGGTTGGTGGATCAATCAATATACGTTTGTTGATAAACCATAAATTATTCCATGTAAAAATTATATAACAGCTTAGCATTTTTTTGTTTCCCAATCAGCGACCATGGACTGCGTTTCTTCAAATCATTTTTCCTTTCAATATTTTAATTGAAAAGAAAAGATATTTCCAGGACTGGGACTCGAACCCGGGTCTCTCACCTCTCCGTGGTGAGGTGAGAGACCCATTTTTCCTTTTCCATCTCCTCCGATCCCCAATTTTCTATATTCTTGCACTATGTTTTTCCTTCCTCTTTTTTGTCCAGGGAGCCCCCATATTCTTTTTAGATGCTTATGATTATAGATGATACCTCTGTAATATCTGCTGGAGTAATCTTCAGCTCCTCAATGTTCTTCATTGCTGCAGACTGCTCTTTAATTTTAGCTTTTACAGGATCAGAATGATCTTTTCGGTTCAATTAATGAATTCTTTTCTAAACTATACTGCGTGCAGCATAGTCTTTCTTTGGGAATACAACGAAGGTGTTATAACATTATTTTTGTTCACTTTTGTTGGTAAGTTTAAACATGTATCATGTAACTCGACTACAATTATTTATGTTATTCGATGCTATAATACGTTTTAACGATTAGCATATAAAAAATAATAATATTTTTATTTTACATACTTAATTAAGTAATTTGAATTATTAATCCCCGATTTACTTGATTATATAATTACATTTTATTTAAAAAAAAATGTAAATATTCATTATTTTTTTCTGTTTTTTTGTGAACGTTTCCTAATTTATACTTCTTAAATTACTATTTAGTGTTTGCATGTAATTATTCTGAAACTAGGCAACAGAAGAACATAGAGATTCGGTGTTGGATCAGGCTAAGACTCGCTTGCGGGTTGTAGCTCCAATAAATATGATGGTAATATAAATAATAATAATTTTACCCATTATATATTGAAATATTTTAATTTTTAATTTTAGGCTCGCTATCATAATTTATTGCCGTAACTTTATTATCATATTATACTATGCATATTAAATAAACGAAAGAATTGAACGAAAATAATTTTAAAATAGCTCAACTTGGTTCAAAATAGATATTATATTTCTGACTAAATATCCAAATTACGCGATAAATTCTGAATAACAATACATAAATATTTGTAATAATAAATTATTCAAAACAGACAACATCCTTTTTGTATTCGTAATATTCGTTAGCTTGTTGTTATAGTTGTATAGAATAATTGTATAGAACAATTTCCTTGTTAATTGAAACACAACATTGTATCATTGTAACATTCATAATTGTGTTTCAACACAATTCTATCAGTTCAAATTTCGTTCTTTGAAATACACCGCTCTCCGTTTCCTTCAAGGATATAATTTATTTCTCTTTTCAGAAATATCTTTTATTATACATAAAAATGCTTCGGCTATTATTTCGTGCTTTGAGTGTTAAAAATTAAATCCGAAATACTTACAGAATACTGTCGGGGGAAATAAGGTGGAATAGGCATAAATTCTGGAGCGAATAACGGATTACTGATATTAAATTTTATTAAAGCAAGAATAAAAATAAAAGGCCTCGCGATAAGGGACGAGCTGTTTTCTCAGGTAAAAGAGAAAAAATATTAAAGAAAGAGAGAGAGATAGGGCAGGGTGAAAAAAGTTGAATTAGTGGAAGGTGGAGTGGATGGGGGGGGGGGAGGACTGCGATATACACCGCATTAGAATAAAGTCGCCATAATTTTTTTTTCGTAAATTAAAAAAGAAGAGGAATACAAAAAATAATAAACTAGAACTGTGCCTCGGCTGTCCTGTAAACTGCTACGTCATTACAATATTTAACCAAAACCCCAAAGAGAGACCCTGTGGTTTCCGTTTATAACTAATTGGTAATTTATTTACAAATTTATAAAAGATATCCTTATGAAATATTTCTAAATTTATTAACACCAGAGATTATTTTCAATTTTGCATTAACGGAAAAGTAATCATAAATCATTCATTCAGAGCAGTAAGAAAGATTAAAACTAATTTTTTTTTTCTTATCTCAATTTAATATATAGCTCTAAATATTTTATATATAGCTCTAAAATATTATAATATTGATGATAGTCACATAACAACCTTTTTTTTTCCTTCCCTGCCTGTGAGGCATGCAGGGTCACCTCCAGTGGGGATTCACCACTGGAGGTACAAATCAGGTATTTTATTCTGTTTTTCCATTTATTAATATAAAAAGGCGCTGGAACTATGGTGTAGCCCATATACACCTTATCCAACCGGCTATTCCATAGGTTTGTCTGCAGGTCTTCCCGGTGCCGGTCTTCTCCTTGTCATCATGAAGTGGGCCGGACCTACGGCCTCTCTCCATCCGTATACGAACTCCCTTAAACTTGTGTAGTTCTCCTCCTCCACAAGCTCAGGGAACACTTCCTTAGTGATCATGTATATTCCCGTTTTCGTGGACAACCTCGCTCTCAGGGCGTCTTATGCGATGCAGGATGCTACCACATGCTCGGCAGTCTCCGGAACTCCGCAGTTGGAGCAGTGGGAGTCCAGGTCATATCCATGTTGTCCTAGTTTCCATCTGAACCCCATGCTCCGTGAGGATCTGTGACATCCAGTAATCGGGAAGGACCCACTTTGCCTTTAATCTTGACTCGACGGTGGGGAAGTATTTACCTAAGGGTACTCCCTTTTTCGGTTGCCATCCACCTTCCATTCCATTCCGCTAGTGATTCCTTCCTTACCTCGCCTTTCCATTTGTTGGGGTTTGCGTGGATTTTAGTGTCTCCGGGAGAGCTGCCAAGCCTCTTCTCTTGACTTCAAATATGATAGCATCGTAGAGGTTCCTGTTCCAAAAGAGGGCTGCGTATCGCATGATACCCAGGATGACTCCCATGTATATTACCATACTCACTGGGTATCTGAGGAACCAGAAAGCACCGCCAATCCGACTGAGGCCGTTCAATGTTTGGCTCACCCTTCTTGCAAGATGGTCTAAGTGAGGGGTTACATCCAAATTTTTCCCAATTCTTATTCCTAGGTAAGTGACCACCTCTCTTGCCCTTATCCTGCATCCATGTACGCTGGTGTTGATAAGGGGTGAGCCCTATCAGTTCTTCCTTTCAAAAGAACAGCTCCGGTGGTGGCCATCCTAGCAATTCGTCGAATACTAACCTAAGACCGAGCCCTGTGGCCACCCCCGCTCCACACTTGCTTATGGTACCGTCCAAGTGCTTATGGTAACTACCCCGGACCGTGACTCGCCTGTCTTCGAGATAGCTCTTCACCAGGGCGTAAATATTGCTCGGTGCTTCATGTCTCTGGAGCTGCTGAAGGACGCTCGGCCACCACACACTGTCGAAGGCGGATGATATGTCAAAGCGGACTAGCATGACATACTTATCCGCCGTCGTTGGGTACCTGCAGCAGCGCGGCTGCCAAAAGCGTCCTCTGCCCTTGGTCGATCCGTACTGCCGTGGGCGACTGACCCTGTTGAGTGTGGGTCGCAGACTGGTCACCATCAGGCCCTCCAGGTCTTTACTCATCACGGGGAAGAGGCAGATAGGAGAGTCGCATAACAACCAAGATGCCCAAGTTCTCGGCAGGTAGCTTTTAGATTTTTAAAGTGGGACGTAAAATGAAGATCCCAAGGCTGTGCGATGTCAGGTACTCGTGAAAGATCTCTATCCTACTTACACCTATATAGGCAAAATTTAAGGCTTCCTTTGCAGCATCTTTCAATTAGCCATAGCAGAATTTAGTGGCCTAGAATCACCAGTTATTCATTATTTAAATATAATAATTAAAGTTGTGTTCGGAAAAGTAAAACAGGCGTTTACATATTTTAAATTAAAAAGTATAGACATAATTGAGCGAAGATATTGAATAATATCAGACTGTTGTCAAATTGAAATATACTTCTATTATCTCTATTAATTGTTGAGGAAATTCTATAACTGATGCTTCAATTATCTTGTCTTTTCCAGTTCATTGTAAAGGCTAGGATAATTCGACTACTTGATTAAATGTATTTGATAAACATTTACTATATATTACTGATTCTTTCCTATATAATATATTTGGTATATTAACTATTTTTAACTGATATGTACACTAAAGCTGCTTTCTTTAGTTTATATTATGCACTTAAATTAATTATATTCAGAAAACATTAACAGCTACGAAACTAAAATTTTAGGGGGAAGTTTAATATACATATTTTCACTTGCAATATTGAATAACCTTTGAATATTCAAAGGGGCTGATTATATTCTAAAAGGGACGGAATATATTAAGCTTTCTCTTATTATTACATTTTAATGTGAATAAAATATAATTATTTTAATGAGAGGAGTTACGTGAATTCGGTATTAATTTTTTTTTTTTATTATATCAGATTCACATAGCTCGAAATTTGGAGCTGAATGTATCAACTATCATAGATAATAAAGCATAATACATATAGATATATTTCATACTAAATAATAAAAATTAAAATGCCATTTAACTAATTGTAATTAATAAAACAGTTAATATTTATTACCTTAAAAAAATATATTCATCTCGAGACATCAAGGTATTAAATATAATAATATTTACAGGATTTTTCAGTTTGTAACGCGCTGATTTGCTTTCATGATGGGCCCGTGTTCAAATTCAGCTATGGCATGTAAATTATTGCACTTCAGAGATGAAATCTGTGGGGTCAGAACTGTAACCCTGGGTTCTGGGGCTCACCCATTCTTTATAAAGTGGACAAAAAAAACTTGCCGGTTGGGCATGATCTCGGACAAATCACCTCTCTGCTCAACCGTTGACATAGAAACAGTAGAGTGTATTTTGAAACCAAGATACATAATATATATATATACCTGATTTGATGGATGATATACGTCATGACATGGAAACTTTTGTTCATAAATTGTATGTATTTTATATGTTAGGATATTTAAAAATTATGTTTTATGTATTTTGATATTTAATATTATATTATTTGTTAAGATACACGTATACTCATACTCAAGCACAGACCTCTTCAGATAGTAATACTCTCTAATAATCGCCGAAATTATAGATTATTATTAATAATTCTCTGTACGATGCATTAAATATAATGTGTTGTTATAGACTGAAGGGGTTAGGCATGTGGTGGCTAATAGAGGCCGCGAATCGATAGCTCTTATAGAAGTGATTAGTCTAGTTCCCCCTTATCTAGCCAGATTGTTCTCCTACCTTGGTTGATATGTTTAATATACTATGTAAAAATATAATATGTAGAGATATATTATATTAAAAATATTATATACAGAGTACATTACATATGAAATAATGATTAAATATGAAACCTTCCGCCCATTTTTAATTCAAAAATGAGTTTAATTGACAGAAATACTGCTGATTCTAGTTCCACTAATTATTATTACGGTTTAAGATAGTATTCTAGGAGTTTTGCAGTAATAAGGAGCCAAACATAAGTGGGAGGATTGTACATGCACAGGTAACGCTCGATTGGTTAGGCTGAAAAACCTTCGATCGATTAACTTATTTATTAATCGTTATAACAATTAGATTTATTGATTATAGTTACATTAATTTATCGTATATCATAAACACAGTATAGATATCTTTTAATTGTAAATCTGCAGAATACGGAGAATCCTCAGACTATGAAATTGTCTGTTTTATTGTTCCATATTCAGAGAATGAATATTGTGTAATATTGAACATTTGAAATTTCATACGGAAAGATATTATCCATCGATAGCATTATAATGCAAGTTTAAGAAGAACATTTGTAGAAAGTAACTTTATTTTCACACTGGTTGGAAAGAGGAAATGGATTCTGGAGAGATCTAAGGGAAATATATTTTTGTTAAAAAGTTAGATGATTTTTGTGCCAGCTGCTGTTGAAGAATTCAGTATTTGCTAGTTTTCTTTTCCTTGAAAGAACTAAATTATAGATCAGTCAGTTGGTTATAACTGTAAAACGAAATCACTAGCTGATAAATAAAATAAGTTAAATTATTGTACTAATTATATACATATAAAACACATACCAATACCACCTAAGAGTGCATTGTAGGGAATGCACTGATTCTAACCCAGCCGGTGTGCAAGGTGGCGTTTAAGCTGAGAACAGACTCAATCGCTAGGTTTATCCCCTTATTAAGTAACCTGCTTTTTAGAGGCTGGGTAAACCAAGGAGTGTCTCCGGACTCCGTGGGAAGTCTCGACCTCGGCACTTGTTCCAGGCATAATGCCCCAGGTAGGGGCTCAGTACCAGAATAACTGTAGTCTATATATTCTCATATCTCCAGCCTCGGTGAATAAGTTCCTAAGTTGATTTTTTTCCATTGTGGTTAATTATATTGAGGGAAGCGGAATTGTGTTATTTTCATAGTTTCGGGCATTAAACGGGGTAGTAATATAAGCAAGAACTCCGTTTCAAATCAATGTCTCACTTATATCCTTTTCACTATGACAAACCAGAATTCCACCCCCTTATACGAGATACCCATTTTAGAGAAAACTCGACGACGTCGTTGCGATTTTTTGTAATTTATTTTTATCTCTGTTGATATTCAACTTGGAGAAAGATCGCATGGATAGGGACAGATCGATATGATATATCTACATGGTCGTTGGTAGCGGTTAGGGGCTGAGATAGGAGCCTAAGAGCCTGACGAAAGCTGGGGCCTTGGAAGGAAGGCCCCCCCGGGGGGGTGATATATTTCCAAGATATCGGCGGGGGCACGCTGGGGCAAAGCCTCGCTCGATTTATTAGAACACCGTCCCCTAAACTGTTTTTCCTAAGTCTAAACACTGGTGTCAACGGTTTTAGTTAGCTAGGCGGTTCCAAAGATAGCAGAGGAAAATTTATTTTTTTATTAAAGAGGGAGTGTTGGTTGTATAGTACAATATTACTGAGCTGTAGATCTTTGGTTCGAGTCCGGCTATGAAAGATAAATCATAATGAGTGATAAACCAAACTTTTCTTACATCTTCTAAATTCCCAATCAGATGCTCTATGATCAATAAGTAATTTATAGATATATTCAACTTGATCGATTGATGGATTACTGTAAATATTCCTCACCCATAATGATATAATTTTTTTATTATTAGATGCTACCATTTATTCACTTATTTTTCAATAAGCCTATTTCTTTTTATTGTAAATTTGTCTGTTTTTTTATTTTAATTTTGTATTACATTTTCTGATTCTCTACCAAAACATACTTGTTAGTTATTTACTTTCAAGATATTATGTAAATATTGTTTTATTCTGATGTAGGCCTTAGGCCAGATAAATATTTATTTAATTTTGTTCATCTCTGTTATTCTAAAGGTGCCTGGTCTCAGAATAAAACTATTTTTCTATTCTATTCTAAAGATAAATTATTTATTCTGCTAAAAGCTATAGTCCCCATGGGATATGCGGGCAATTATATAAACCATATAGATCAGTAGTTCCCAATCTTTTTGTACCGCGTCCTCCCGGTCAAATGAAAATCTTCCACCCCTCTCCTCGTGTTCAAATGAAAACTTCCTACGACCCGCCCTAGCACAATATATTCCATGAGCATATACGAAAAAACAACATGTATTACATAGAAAACAAAACTGTTGTTTTACTGTCACAAGGTACAATATTGTAAGTTTTAATTTAAGACAAAGAAGTCCTGGCAAGAGAAAAAACAACTTAAATTTAGTGAGATTTTTTTTATTTTCAACTGGAACCACTGTTATAGGCACTACTGTATTGTAACCATTGCAATTATAAGGTAGGTACAACAGTAACATTTAATATTATTTTTACTCTCAAATGATCTTATGCTCATATTGGTCAGTGGAATTTATTTCTTCTTGAACGACAACTAGTTCGTAATTATCGTTGTCTTCAACAACATTATTTCTATGTAAAATTGTAGTTCAGGTAGCTGTGACCATTCAGGGCCGAAATGCTTCACCAAAAGTCTGGCAACATCGCGTATCTTTGCAAGGGGCTAGTTTCACACCAGGTTGTATTTGTGCGGATTGTGATAAAACATTTTTGATTGTTTGATGTTTTTCGGTTACAGCCAAATATTTGCCAAAATGTACAGTGTAGGTTTTTTCCCCACGTATCAAGTGCTCCAAGCGGCTATTTTGAGAAACAAGGATTTATCCCCTTCTGCATCTCAACCCAAACTTTGAACGAAAAATTAGATTGGATTTAGCATGTTTGAATGGTAAACCATGTACCATTATAGAGGAAACTAACTGGTGGTATATTTTCAAGCCATGTTGTTTTTATAACCAATGAATGCAATAAGCGTAAGATCGTGTCGTAGAAATGTCTTTACTTGACACTATTAACAACTTAAACTACGCCTACCACAAAGCAGTAAATCTGTGGAATAAGTACCATTATTTTATTTAAATAATATGTAAAATATAATCATTAGCTTCTCAATTGTTTATTATGCCTATATATTAAACTTCCCAAAAGTTATTTTTCGACATTGGAAAATATTGTCTTCTCTTTTTCACTTATAGTGAAAAGTCTTATTACATAAATTATAATTACAAATTATAAATTTATCCTATTTATATAGAATCAAAATTAGAGACAGTTTATTGAATGTAATTAAACGATACTAAAGGTGATTGAGAAAGTCATTTTGAAGACCCGCCATTTAATCCCTGTCAGATTATTTCAAAGAGTATAAAGCCTAACTGATGATGAAGATGATTAATTTTACATCAATATAACGAGTTTTATCATAACCGTTAAAGCGTTGTTAAAAATTAGTAGAGTTCCTAATGAAAAGTGTTATTTCTGGTTAATCCTTTAAGATAACACCACAGACCTTCATTGGCTACATCACATCAATTTCGTACTAAATTTAGTTTTCTAATGAGCTGTAATAGTTATAACAGAATATTTAAAACCAATTAATTAAATCTCGAAAATAGTTTTCTACATTAAATATTCCATTTACATTTATATACTTCCGTCCTAAACGAACAATATCCTACCCTCTTGTATCGTTTAATCACATCCCACTGATTCCTATAAGCCGGTACTTAGGACTACACCTTGACAAACGTTTGACTGGAATCCTCATACTTGACTGAAACGACAAGAAACACCGTTTCAAACTACTTCAACAATTACTGGACAAACGCTCTAAGCTCCCAATTAATTACAAAAGACTCATATACATGACAATCATTAGACCCATCTGGACTTACGGACCAGAGCTTTGGGGCTCCACTAAGCCATCGAATTCCTCTCGTATTCAATCCTTACAATCCAAAATCCTTTGTAAAACCCTCAATTCTCCTTACTTTGTTACGAACAAAGTAATCCATAATGACCTTAATGTCCCGTTTGTTGATGATTTGGCCCGAATCCGATACCAGTATTTTCATGACAAACTTCATTTCCGCTCAAACCCACTAGTTTCAAACCTCTTCAATTCCTGATAATCCTCCGAGGCGACTGAAAAGAAGATGGCCACGTGACCTTCTAAGCTGAACTTTTTATTTGAGTACTACCACTGAGTAGTTTCTCTACTTGCCTTTGTCTCTGGACATGATTTATCTTTCATTATATTTACTTGATGTATTTTGTACACAGTTGTTGAAATTTCAATAAATACATTAACAAAAAAAATTATATATAGTAAGGTGAGAATAAAAAAAATCAACAAATTAGAAACGATGAAAGTGAATATTAATGAGTATAATCTATACAAAAACACATTATTTTATGTATTTATATATAGATATATAAAGCGAGGTATCTGTGTGTGTGTAAAGAGCTGTTTCGCTGGGCTGAGGGCATCGAGTTCGAAACCAGTTGTAGCAGATGCATTATTTATTCTGTTAGCATCGACGTGTGGCATGTGAACGTGGACACGTATGGACCTGGGTTGACCCTGTGGGATCTGCAGACCCTCCCGAGGGCTCGCCCCTGTCACTGTAAATTGGGTACTCTTAAATCGGGAGGGAAACTTGGCAGTTGAGCGTAATGTTGACCAAATGTCCTCCCTGCGCAATCATTGGCTTAGGAACTTTACAGTCTCTACCCATGTTGGGTTTACTGAATGTTGGACCCTTCACGGGTTGTAGAGGTACAGACCTTTTTTCTATTGTCCGGAATAGTCAATTTTATTATTAACTTTTCTGAAAATTTAGTTTTAGAATATAATAGAAAAAAAATAACTTTATTCCGGGACTTTTATAACAACAAACATTAACAAAAAAGGAAACAAATAAGGATATAAATCCCCCCAAAAGGCTATATAATACTAGTCATAAAGTATTTAGAAAAGTGCCAACAAAAATTAATTAATTAATTGTACATTTCGGGACAAAATACTAAAAACTAGAGATAATAAATAACAGCTAATGAAAACATAAGATGCGATGTAATAACTTATTTACATAGTGTAAAGAAGATACAAGAAAATATACTCACTAACAAAAACCATTGAACAGAAAAGTAACTTTAGATCACGAGTTCCTAGCCCGGCAAGTGGTTTTAGGATTTGTTAAAACGGAGTAAAACATCCGTGGTTTTGCGTCCTTCAGAAGGGACGTTAAACGGGGGAACCGAGCTTTTACAATGTCAGGTACTCATTAATAATCACTATCTTAATTAAGCCTAGATAGGCGAAATTTTGGGCTTCCGCTGTAGCATCGCAAGATTAGCTGTAGCAGCATAAAGTGAACTAACAAACAACAAAGAATGGTTCAATACTGATCCATTTAAGAAAATAAGTAAACCTGCTAAGAGAGCACCTGCTTAGGACTTGAAGAGATGTTGGAAAAGGATTTAAAGACGAATAGGGAAGAAGAATGACGGATTTTTGGAGAAATTGAGTTTCAGATGGTGGTGAATATAGTTATTAAATTAGGGGGTATAAATTAACAAATGAAGATTTTCATTTCACATTTAAATAAGATGTATGTATGTATCATATAGGTTTCGGGATAGCTTTAGGCCGAGAAGAAAAAAAATATTCTTATTGAGTTATATTTTATATTATATTCGAACCCGGATCCTCTGTCTCTCCGTGACAGAGTAATAAAACATTTTTTTAACGAGTTATAATGATACCAGCTTATTTTTATAACATAGTATTTTATATAATATTTTAGGTTTTCTTTGACTACTGTTTTTGAAGATAAATGAGTGGAGAGAGTTTGCTATGATAAGAAATATATATAGTTGATATAAGATATATAGTTGAACTCCTGAACACGGCCCCTAATATTTATTCAGATATCTATTTACACAAGATGTTTCCCTCGGCCGGAGAAGCTTACTGATTTGAAGAGACCCAAGTTAGGTAAGAGCAATCCGGGATATTGGCTAAGTTGGCTAACGATATTTCCTTCAGTTAGTCCTCGCCTCTTACAAGATGACCGCTAAGTGGTCCCTATCGCAGTTTCACAATGTGGCTATTATTTGTTATGCTACCCCTGATATTATTCCGTAACTGCGGGATATAGTAATACTTCTTTTAATTGTATTTCACGTGTCACGAGGGCGGAGTAGCTCAGTGTTTAGAACGCTGAGCTACTGTACTGAAAATGTCGGGTTCATATTCGGCTGTGATAACTTATTCTATCAGTGCACAGCCACGGATAGACCCGATGGAATGTTCTCACCCAGCCTCTATAAAATACTCTTATTTGCTGTTTTATTATGAGATTTCCGTATGCATTTAATTCCAATAATTGTGCTTATGGAGTATAGCTAGAATTAACTTATAAACTTTAAAAATAAACAGTCGTCCACTCTTCCGTTTTGCATTTTTTAATAATGTGTTGTTATTATAATTTTACTGAAATATATAGTGTTTTAAATGAGGCAGCATTTGAAGCAATATCTTGAAATGTTAAAACACTGGTATCATTGAACGTTTGTAAGATTATGATTTTAGATGCATTGATTAAAGTAGTCTAGGGTGTTTTGTAAAAAAAAAATATCTTTCCTTTTCAAATAAAATATTAAAAAAATTATATCATATAAAAATAAAATAAATTATAATAATATTAATGACTTAAAGTCAACTAGATTCCAAAATAAAAGTAATGTTCAATTAACATTCTCCCCGTTTATACATCGGAAATTGCGAGAACACGGAGATATAGGATCAGTGAAAGAAGAGTTATGACGGGCCTGGAATCGAGGCAGGATGGCCGAGATGGTTAAGGCCCCACTACGGAGAAGTGGGAGATCCGGGTTCGAGACCCGGTCCTGGTCATATCTTTTCTTTTCAAATAAAATATTTAAAAAATTATATCATATAAACATAAAATAAATTATAAAAAAAATAATTGTATTGGGCACAGTACATGATGAGAACTGTACTACAGGTATATACCAGGTAATGTTCGTGCAGAGAGGTGATTGTCAAAATACCCCTTAACCATCAAGCTTTCCCTCAATTAAGGGTAATTATTTTCTAGAGGCTAAGTCTCGATTTACGGAAATGACAATTAGAAATTTCATGTTGCGAAACAACGGACAACATATTTGTAATTGCTGTAATTTTTGATGCTACATTTTTTTTTAATGCTATACAGCGTGAAACAAAACTTTTTATTAAACTATTTCGTACAACTTAGTTGGTTTTTATATCTAAAAGGTCGCGCCATAGATGTCGTTCCAGCCAGTCTCTTCCCTTAATACCCCTCGCTGCCATGCTCTCCTCCACATCCTGCAACCATCTTTTTTTAGGTCGTCCTCTTTTTATCCTCCTTTCCCTAGGGCAGTATTCGAAGATTATTTTTGGCCATCGGTCCTCTGCCGTTCTTTTTAAGTGGTCATACCATTTCAAACTTCTTGTTACTATTGCGAAGAGGATCGTTGTTTCCTGATCCACCAATTGCCTAATTGTTCTATTAGGGACGTGCTGAATTCTGGAAATACCACAACAGCGTCTCCATAAGTCCATCTCTAATAAAATAAGAAATAAAACTAATTATAGAAATATGCTGAGCCAGTAAATTGTCTGAGGCGAAGATGAGGGTTTCGATAATTTTTCCTTATTTTTTTTTTAGGCCTGAATTTTTTTTTTATTGAATTTCAGTCGTAAGTGCGTTTAAATTAGTACAAAATATTTTTGTAATGCTTATTGTATGAAGTTAAGAATGTCATTTAATTACCTACCTGTACAAGTAATGCCTCTATAAATTCCTTGTTACGTAAAGTTTTGGAGTTTATGCTTCTAAGTTTCAATTTTATTACTGGTTTTGTTATTGAGCATTTATTATTAGGGGCGAAGCTCTTCATGTATAGTTGGCCTTCCAACGGCAACTGTTGCGTAAGAGATCAAGAAATATTTATTTATTCTATAAATAATGAATATTCTATATGATAAAAATGATATACATCTTATAAAATTTCAAAGCCATTGTATAACATAATATTTAGTAAATATACATTTGCATGAATACATGCATAGGTGTGTAAGCACACACACACACACACACACACACACACACACGCACGCACGCACGCACACACATACAAAAAACCTCAAGCAAGCCTTCGCAAACTTATGCTTCACACACACACACAATGCAATCACACCTATCTAAAGAATATTTTTAGTATTTCCACCTTTGTAAGTAATAAAAAGGACTGATCAGAAAAAATTTATCCAGATAAATTGCATCAGTTTCAGTCATAAAAAATGTTTAAATGAAGTATATAATCATAATTTTATTTGCTAAACTTTGTTATAGTATTTTATGTATCTTGAAATATATAGTAATAAACAACTCAAACATAATTAAATGTTCCCAAATAATATTTTTAGAATGCATAAGGTTATTTCATTTAAAGTAAATTGTGTAAAAAAAAACTCACGAACATCTTTTATTTCTATTAACAAAAGATTATTTTGTTAAAATGTTTGAAAAATCCTACACACCCCATTTTGAAATTGGATTGAAAGTTTAGAATTTTTAATAGGGTGTATAAAAAAATATTCTTTTTTTTCAAATTCAAGATTTCAAAGGACATAATCCCTTTAGATCATTCTCTAAGCTTGTTTAATCCCATTCAACTTAAATTAATTTAGTACAGAAGTACACACTACTAACAATCTTATCTGAGTGTTCTTCAGTACCTGCACCCAGCTTCTCCTACAATAAGTTGTAACTAATTTATAGAATTAGATGTTCTAAATGTTCTTTGTTTGTTTTGTATCTCTAAATTATTTCAATTCTTAAATTTTGTTATAGGTATGAACCTGTTGTACTATAGTTCACATTTCGTAAGTTTTGTTTTAATTTTTCAGTTGTAATTGCATGGTTGTTAAATAGTAATTTAAAAGTATTATAATGATTATTGATAAAATAATAATCTTACATTACAAAGAAAAATGCAAAAATAGTTGACGACTCCTTGAATCAGGTATTCATTAATTTGTTTTAGTAAACAAAGTTCTTATCAAACATCAGGATTATTATTTCCTTAAAAAAGTATAGCTTTCTTCCTCCAAATTAATAAAAAAAAATAATACTAAATACTGAAAAAGCAATGTAAATTTAAATTTTATTTAAAAAAATCCTATTTTTGATTGTGCTCGTGCATATTAGAATAGCAGCTTTAGTCAAATATTTAACTTACAAATAATGGAACGCAGTTATAATATCTTGAGATATCTCTTATTCTTACTACCTCCTTGGAAAAAGACAATTTAAAAACATTCCCATTAAAATATTCTATTTACTTAACTCCAAGGGAAATACCGTTTATATATTGTCTTCACTACCCTTAAGTAGCGATTATAAAAATAGAATTTATAATATTTTATTTATTTAAGACCAATTGAAATACAGTATTTATATATTGCCTCCTACACATTCAAATAGCGATTGTGAAAAATGGGGTTTTTCGATTGACTTAAGTCTTATGTATTTACCAAGAGCATGTTTGATATTAGGCTATGCCTACCTTGTTCAAGTGAGATTAAATGTAAAAGTTTGTAGATACAGTCATTTATTTTAAATTATTTAATAGTTCAAAAATTATCAGTATTTATTTCTTGTATTAATATATTTTATTTCAATATTATATGGTCTAGGGTATTGGACTTAAATTATATTTTTCTTTTGGTGTATAAAAATACGAAAACCTTTAGTCCAAACAAGTCATTTGATTTCTTTATTCATTATATATATATATATATATATATATATATATATATATATATATATATATATATAGACGTTTCGACACACGAATGGTCATTTTCAATATATACTTTACAAATGTTTGTATATATATATGTACATTTGTATATATATTGAAGTATATATTGAAAATGACCACTCGTGTGTCGAAACGTCTATATATAATGAATGAATGAATCAAATGACTTGTTGGACTAAAGGTTTTTGTATTTTTATATACCAAAAGAAAAACATATTTTATTTCTAAAACTAGTTTAATTTTTTTCTATATAATAAATTCTAAAGTAAGATAAATCCATCTTATTTTTTATTCTTCAGAATTAAAAATAAATTATATTCTTATGAAATATACAATATTTTATTTAATATGTAATGTATTGAGTGGCCCTGCATATGATTTCAAATATATTATTTTTCAAAATTTTACTTACTATGAAACTTAATAATAAGATAGGAAAACAAAAAACTTCACATGTGTGTGCTTTCTATTGAACACGTTGGAACATTTTATTTTTAAAAAAATCTAGGAGTTGATGATTTGAAGGTTTTACGCGTTTACCAAAAAAAAATATCTTGTCGCTTTATATCTCTGAGCTCTCAATTTGAGACTGTTTTCAATTCGATTACGTCTTACGTCTTCAATTAGTTAAAATAAGTTATTTTTATCAGGTTGCTATATTTATTTGTAAAGATTGCGAGCTCTTGATTTATAGTTTCTACCTGTATAATAACAGTCTATTTTTTAGGACCAGGAAATAACAGAATCCTCCAGGGTAGGAAAGAGCCTGGAACTGGAACTGGAAGAAGACCGGAAGAGGAGAGGCAATATGGTGGGATTGGGGGCAAAGGGAAGGTGGCTATTGGATAGATATTAAGGTCTCCGGTCGCTATTCCCATCCTCGATATTTCCTCCTTATCTTTAGCCGCTATCAGATTTCTCGGTCCGCTCTCTACTCCCGGCTATCCTTGTTGGAATAATTTACACTCGCCCCCCAGATATAGAATCGTTCCCGATCCCTCTGGCTATTTCCTCGGGAAATACGTTTATATGGGCTCTGGGTCGGGTTAACACGATTCCTTACATATCGGCGCGCCGTGTCTTCGATGGCAGGCCGTTTGGGCGGTCGTCATGGGTCTGAGAGAGGGACAGTTATTACCGATCTGATCTTTCGGGAATTTTTCAGATTTGGTATGATGTAATAAAAGACTTCGGGCGTGATAGAAATACTGATTTGGAATCGAAATAAATCCTACTTTTATTTGCCTGGTCTATAATATAAGAAACACAGAGAGGTGCTATGAAACCTATTGGTGCCTGCAGGGTAGAATCTGAGCACTCCCAGGTTACGGATTCTTGGTGTAACACAGATCAGAGCCATGGAAACTTACGAATGCTTCAAGAAAACCTCTACAAGGATTCGAGATACGTTGCTTCGGCTCCGAGTTCAATAATGGCAGCGGCTGATAAATATTCCATTCTTCTAACAACCGTGAATCGACTTAGTGGGGCTCACCCAGTCTTTTATTTGTGGAAATTAAGCATTTGCTAGTAAAACCTGGAGCTTTATCGTGGCCAAATCACCTCCTTGGACAACCGCTGTCTTAAATAATGTACAGTGAAACAGATTTGTTTCGATTACTATGCTCTTCAATCAGTATATTCATCGGTGTTTTTCTACCTTTATCATCTTATTTTTTGATAAAACTATATGATCGTATTAATAAGCCTAATACCATTTATTAGGAAGAATAAAAAGTTATCTCGAATTAAACAAGACAAGAATTAAGTAAAGTTAATTGACATTAACTGAAGTTCAGAATAACGCATTCAGTTTATTGTCGATTATTTCTATTTTCGTATTTTAGATTGCAATTAATTTTATAATTTAATTATGTTTCTTCTTTCGTATTTCCGGGTGAGAAATAAGAATATTTGATTTAGGGTTTCCAGAGGTTTTGTTGCATGTAAACTAAATGAATTTCTCAAGGAAACTAATAAGAAAATTAAGACAACAATCAGGGGAAAATTTCGCACTAGATTTAAATTGCTCCGTGACTGCGGCAGCTAGCTAAAATAATTAAATAGCTTATCACTATTTAATAAATTAGTTCTGTTACGGGCTACTGGGTATTAAAATGAATTAAACTACTGCTAAATTAAAGATACTAATATTTATTAACAAAAATGATAAAAAGGATACAATTAAACTATTAACAATTAAATTATTAGACTGATATAAATTTACAATAACAATATTCTAAATAGTTATTATAACCTAGGCCTATTTAATTATTACAATAATATAAGATATTACTACTTCTAAATGACTTAACTATTTACATAAGCTTGTACAAATCACATAAAATTACAACTACTACTTAACTAATTAACCACCACTAATTAACACTTACAGTTCACTAATTAAAGTCCATTGACCGTACGATTCTCAAAATATGACAAACTGAAAAAATACACAGAATCGGTTTATTACACTCGCGAGACTGTCACAGTTCACTGCTACAATTATCACTTTGACACTCACTTATAACGAGATCATCACAGTGCCTGGTCTGCTCTCTGACTGGCCCGCTCGAGGCGGGGGGAGTATTTAAATAGGCAAGGCCGAACATTCTAGAACACGGAAGTAGGGGAGAAGTTCTGGGAGTGTCTAGAACCTTCTTAATAACTTCCGACAAAAGGAGGCGTTCGAGAAGGTTCTAATCCAATCTTAACTTCTCCCACCGCTAATCCCTTGTTTCTGTCATTCTCTCCGTGGCCGCAATTCTTTGACCTCCACCCAGATCATCTTCTTCCGCATTTACTCGTATTAATGTTTAGCCGAATTTTCTTCGAAATGAGTTTCTTGTATTTAGGGAATCGGAATCGTTTTGTCTTCGAACTAGGTCAAGCATTGGCTTGAGATGGAGATATTGCTCATGTTAATAACACTCTGTTTCAAACCAGAAACTACGAGAATGACATGATCCTGTTTCATTCTTCAAAAGTTCAGCTTTATTCAAGACATTTTTTTATTATGTTGTTCTTTAGTAACAGTACAAATAGAACAGATACACTTTATCAGCTTTCTCTATTATATAGTAATTGCCGAAATACCTTCAAGGAGACTGAAACGAAGGCCTCCTTAAATAAGTTGTCACTCTGATCTTCACTTAGTTATCAGATATTAGTCCTTTGGCACAAGACGGCAAACTACGGGGGTAATGATACATGCTTTGTGATAACCGATCCGCCTTGTTTAGCGGAGCAAGTTGAAGGGAGCGTAATCAGGAATCAAAGCAACTATGAGCCAGCTAATGACCGAGGTTAAAGTTGTAGCAACAATTACCCGCCAACTTCCTAGAGGTGAAGTGCCCTTCTGTTTCCTTTCCTCCCGGTTTAAGTCGAACGAGCTATTCTAATATAAGTTATTCTAATTTCCATATTAATTAAACTTTCATTTAGAGTAAAATACTTTAGGTTTATGTTTTAATTTTCTTTTAAATAATTGTAAAATTACCAACTACTTTTCAGGGTGCTTCCGTCCATTTGTATGAACGATTGCGAATTGTTGTAAAATAATTATTTAATGATGTACGTTTTTTCCATCGGAAATCAAAGAAAAAAAATCTTGAGGAAAATCCTTGGCCCAAGTAAAGACAGGCGACTGCACACAGTGGAGTATTAGCCCTTAAAACCTGCCAAAACTGGAAATACCGAAATTCGATAAATGCTATTGAAATTGGTGTTCCCTTTCTTTTTCTTTTTTAAATGTTATCACTGGAGGTAATTCGCAGCTTTTTTCTTCTCATTAATTCTTTCTCAATTAATAAGGCACAATAATACCGTGTATTTATTTACTCTAAGATATAATAATACCCTGTATTAATAAAATCTATGGCATAATAATACCCTTTATAGAAATCTGTATTGTTATTCTAAAGGGACTTGTCCCAGAATAAATAAAGAATTTATTATCATAATAATTAATTGACAATCAACAGATAGGTCGTGAGTAAAATGAAATAAAATGGCATAAGAATCATGAAGAAGAAGAGTATCCAGAAGAAGAGTTATTATGGTTGCAGTTCCCTCCCCACCTACTTGACTAGTAAATTGTGTGTGTATATGTCTGTTTTATCTATTATAAAAATATTGGTAGTCATTCACATAAATAAAGAATTATTACTTAGGTATATACACGAAATCTCATCGGGGCAGACAGGTTGTAAATTTTCCTGAGGCGTATCCCTCATGTGCTCCCGCTCATATTTCCGGCTGAAATATCCAGAGATAAAATATAAAAAAGAGTTTTACGATGGATGCCGACGGCGTACTAATGATCCTCGGATACGAAATGAGGAAAAATAGTATTCCTGCTCTTGAGCGATATATCAGCTATCTTTAATCTCCAACCATTCGTCCTCCCAAATGTGACCCTCTCACCTCCTACTACGATCATTAATTCTTGTTCTCTCGTTTTGTCAACTTTATTTAGGCTATTCGACTATACTTGTTATTTTCGTTCTTAATTTTGTATCCTTGTGTCATATATCCTGGATTTAATATGTCGATTGAATTGTATGATTAAACAATTCCAGTAAACAGTCTTAAAAAATAATATAGGGTGATAGAATGACCATCGCTTGATAAAGGAATTTTAATGAATCTCTTCCCAGATTTGATTTGGGATCCTTGATTCACGGAAGGAATCATCCAATGAAATGACATGGCAGTTTGCAACAGTATAAGGTCAAGGTAAAGAACTATCCAACTTACTCCTTGCTTGCTCTATCTCTTTGATGTAGATTCAGAGCCATCTATAATATCATGGGCCTACAAGTAGAACATAATGGCATAAGATTTCTATAATACAGCTCCAACCAAGAGCATACGGGTGACCTGTGGTCCAGTGGTTAGGATAACAATCTATTCTGCTCAAGATCGCAGATTCGTAGCCCGACCGGTGGCCCTAGGACTTTCTTAAGGGACTAAAAAGTCCTTGTTTATGCAGTCCTTCGGAAGGAACGTTAGACGGGGTTCAAGAGACTGTACGATGTCATGTACTCGTTAAAAATCCCGGTTCTAATTAAACCTGGATAGGCAAAATTTAGAGCTCCCACTGTAGTACCGTCAGATTAGCCGTAGCAGCATAAAGAGACGTTAAATGAACAAACAACAACCAAGAGAATACTTGAGCATGCATCACTACATTAAAACCTCAGTAGGCATCCATTAGGTTAAGGAGGAATCCAGCATGCCATTCACTGATGAATTACCACCAAGTAGTCAGTTATTAAGCTTATATTTCTATAACCATCATTATAGCGTATAATTATACAACGCTTTTTATTTTCATTAAATAATCTTTATTACCTCATAAAGTCCACTAATACTAGAGAGGAGAATGTACCATACCCATAAAAAGAGATGGTATGTTCCACTTTTAACGTAAGTTAAGATAGGAAAAAACTTCGAACGAACATTATCGATCGTTTATTGTATCTTTAAGACTAACTAATATAAAAGGAAGAAGATTTGTATCATTTAGATTAATTCGTGAAAAAAATCTCCTAACTCATCAAACAATCTGAAATGAGCTGAATGGCAGATGGCCAATCTTTTTAATAACGTTATATTACTCAACTAAAAAATGTATTATTTTATTTATTAAAATAACTTTCCTATCACTGATTTTACTATTTCATATTTCAAAATTAAAAATTATCCAATTGGATTTTGATGGTTTTACAAGGAAATTTTATTTGTTTACTTCCATGTTGTGATTTTTTCCTTTAATTTTTTTATCATTTGTATCACTAGTCAGCAAGTACCACCATACTTGAATATTAACAAGAACAATAAATGGTATAATGTCGACAGATCATTTCAGGAAAGTGTTATTGTCACCTAAAAGTATGAAATATTGGCTCACACTTTATGGAAGGTAGAAAACTCCGCCTACACCTTTAAGTAGGAATATAAATGTGGTCATTTGTACACATAAATTTACCCCTAAATCCCTGCAAGAAAAAAAATTGCTCTGACAATTCTTCCTAAAGTATTCTGTCCTATGGCTATGATTCTACTGTTCTCAAGACATAACTTTTATGCTATGTTAGTGTCTTGAATATTATCTTAATCATTCATTTAGTAAATTTAAGAAAGATTAAAATTTAAAAAGTGTTTACGTTCATTGCTATCCGCAGTTCAAATCAGCCCAGTTGAGTTAAAAACTAGGGACTGTATTTCATTCTCCTGTAGTTACTTCAAGCACGAGGGAATATTTTAGGTTTTTATTTTAATTGAACTGAAACGCGTGTAAAGGATTGAGGGGAAAGCGGAGTGGCTCAGTGATAGAGTGCCGAGTCGCCGTGCTGAAGGCCCTGCGTTCACTCCGGTTCTTGACAGACTTTTATTTCATTTGTTAGCAGCCAAATGGGATCCTATGGGGCTCACCCAGCCACTGTAATCTGTATACGCCAAATAGGGGGGGGGGGGGTCTGGCGGTTGAGCTTGATCTGGGACAATTCATTTTTTGAAAAATAACACGTGTCCTAGAAACAACACAACCTCTACAATGTACTGGACCCAAGCCCTTCCAAAGTTTGTAGTGGTGCAAGGTGGTTTTTAAAAATTGTGTTGCTCTTTTGTTTTTTCTGAAGACGGAATTTATGTTTAAAACGTACTAAAGATCATGAAGAAAGCATGTAACGTTTTAAATGGTTTTAAATATAGTAAGTAATAAATGTGTTGTAAAGAGAATAGTATGAACAAACAACTACCAAGAGAATACTTCAGCATGCATCACTACATTAAAACCTCAGCAGGCAGCCATTAGGTTAAGGAGGAATCCATCAACCACACAGATGAATGAAATTGCCATTCACAGATGAATTACCACCAAGTAGTCAGTGATTAAGCTTACATTTATATAATCATCAATATAGTGCTTTTTAAAGGTACTAAAAAGTCCTTGTTTATGCCGTCCTTCGGAAGGAACGTTAAACGGCTTCACGAACCTGTACGATGTCATGTTCCCGTTAAAAATCCCGTTCCTAATTAAACCTGGATAGGCAAAATTTAGAGCTCCCCCTGTAATACTGTCAGATTAACCGTAGCAGCATAAAGAGACGTTAAATGAACAAACAACAACCAAGAGAATACTTGAGCATGCATCACTACATTAAAACCTCAGCAGGCAGCCATTAGGTTAAGGAGGATTCGAGCAACAACACAGATGAATTACCACCAAGTAGTCAGTGATGAAGCTTATATTTCTATAATCATCATTATAGTGTATAATTATATAACGCTTTTTATTTTCATAAAATAATCTTTATTACCTCATAAAGTCCACTAACACCAGAGAGGGATTGTACCATACCAATAAAAAGGGATGGTATTATACTTCATCATAATTGCACCTTCATAAAACAATAACAACTAACTTGTTCTTTTTTTTAGAGGAGTGTGTGGAGATATCTTAGTAAAAAGTTTATCCGCATTAGATATTTAAATATCATAATGTTGACATATTGTTCTTCCTTATCCACTGTAGAATTTCTTTTAGTGTCGAATTTAGAAGTAGCCCGAACCTTGCATATAATAAATTTCGAACTTTTGGGAAATTAAATTTTCATCCTCTGGGAGAGAGGGTATATAAAGTTAGGGCAGTATATGGGGGGGGGGCAGTATATGGGTGGAGGATAGAGGATTGGCCCCAGCTGGCCAGTATATTATATAAAGGAGATAAAAGTTAGTTCTTGAGAGTTAGCCCACTCAACCGCCCCGCTCTCTCTCCCCAATATTACCTTTATCTAGGGATTCAATTCCTTTCTTCGCTCTTTCGTAACGCACCTAATGCCAATTAGGAATTGTTCAACATGCAAATGTTAGGGGGTTATCAGTTATTCGGTAACTGTGGGCAAAATAGATAGCCAAGGAACAAAGTATTGACGAGGTATAGATTCGAAACATTCTTGTGGAGCTTGAATATTTTGCAAAAATTTATGCAAAAAAAAAAGAAGATTTTTCCAAAAATATATAGATTATCTACAGTCTGATATGTCTGATATACAGTCTCTAATTGTTCAAATCTAATTTCCCCAAAATCAGTTTGTTGTATTTAACGAAACGGAATCGTGTTTATTTTCGTAGTCAATAAGGGGTTACGCCAGGCATTTGCTCGAAAAATACCTATTGCTCATATTAAAAGTCCATTTCAAGGCAAAAACTTCGAGAATGATACAATTCTGCTTCCCTTAATACAGTTAACTTTCTCTAGTCAAAATTCGACTCGATCTTGGAGAGCTTTGCAATGCTTGTCGTTGTTAGAACAGAATAGATCTGAGATATATTGTTGGGCTGAGTAACGAACGTTAAACGCCAGTGCGGTAGAAACGAAAAGTTGGAGAAATCTTACCACTTTAATAGTGAGCTGGCGGATTGTAAAAGAAATTGGTGTTATCAGCAAAGAGCCTTTCGGTTCGCTAAGCCTAATTATCGATTATCTGTGATTGTACTACACTGAGATTCGGATAGTAGTGTGAAAACCAATAACTGATCAAACGTCATCGATCCACCTGACGGACAGAAAGACAGTGCTTTCTGCAAAAAAAATTCTGAATATATAAAAACTACCGACGTTAGAGATACAGTTGTTTTAAATAAGTTCTATACATTTTAAAGTGTAAGCACATTTATAGATGAACTAGCTTATGCCCGCGGCTTCGCTCGCGTGGAATTTGGTGTGCCACATAAAGTTTCGTGAATGATCATTTTAAATAAATAATTTAATTATTTTTTTAAAATATAAGTTACTCGTACATCCGAAATTTCAGATGTCCAACTTCAAAACTGACGGATTCTATACCACCTTTGAACCCCTATTACATTAAAGGAGAAACCCTTGGGTAGAATTATCCACATTTCTTCCTTAAACTATACAAAGAACCTATCTACAAATTTCAAGTTCCTGATTTGCCTTTAATTATGTACTATAACGGAGAGAGGGGGACATGCCTTCGTGCCCTCACATAAATCTGCTCTTGGTGTAGCCTATGATCCATAACCTATTTTACTCAATAAGTTTCATCGAAATCCGTTCAGTAGTTTTTGCGTGAATGAGTAACAAACATAAAAACAATAGTTTCACTCATGTTCTTTCTGTTATTTTAACCACTACTATCATGTGATTTGCCTTTATTTATGTACTATAACGGATTCTCCACAGTACCTAAAAGACTGTCGGGGGAGGCACGTGCCCCCGCGCGCCCCCCTAAATCCGCGCTTGCTATAGCCTATGTGTTATTCTGATGTATAACCTATATTACTGTCAAGTTTCATCCAAATCCGTCCAGTAGTTTTTGCGTGAAAGAGAGACAAACATACAAACATTCACATTTATAATATTAGTAAGATTTGATTATTTCTGGAGCATTAAAGATATTTAAAAGAAATTACCTTTGAATGTTTATAATTCAATGCATGAACAACCTACCGGCTTGATAGTATCTTTTTTTCTGATATTTCTTTTAAGTATTTCCTCTAATTAAAATATGATTCTCATCTTATTTTCCCGATTTCTGACTCTTCTCATAGAAATTTTTATAAATTCCTTACTATAATATATAAGATACTATCTTTGATTTTTATGACTGTTCTGGCAAACGGTATGTCATTGAAGGGGATAAGTTCATAAAACAAAATGAAAAAAAAATTAAGTTAGAGAAAGAAGTTGAGAAAAGTTACTAAAAAAGGAATGAAGGTAAATTCAGAAGTGAAGTGGTTGTTCTGTTTTTGTCGCCTTGTTTAGAAACTTCTTTTGTTATCGTTCCTTCTCCAATCTACCTGGCGTCAACACGTGTACTTACTTCTCTTCCCTAACTTTCTCAGACCATTTCACCGTCCGTTACTGCTGCTTAGGAAATTGTTTGGTTTTGTCTTGTTTAAAATTTATTTAAAAAAAGACAGTTTATTAAAAAAAAAACATATATAAATTGAACCGAGACGATATAGTAAAATGTTTCATCGATTAGGGAATCTACATACTGAAAAATATATTAAATTAATGCAAATCTCACATCAAAACTCTATAATAACGTTATCTAATATTACACTTAAAGACAATTGAACACACGCTGAAAGAAAAAGATAATTACAGTTGTACATTTTTAGTCATCAGATTAAGACCTGAGTAAGCTTGCAGTATCGCCAGCGAATCGTGAAAAAATTCAACGAAATGGCCAAAACCAGAAGAAATACGTGATGAATGGAATAAAAATATCGGCCATTGCAATCCAAGAGAGTTTATATTATAAATCGCTAAAATTGTATGTATGTACTATACAGAGTGGGTCATAAGGGTGTTGGCGGTTTCAATAATCAATTAATAAAGAAGCACGAAACACTAAAAAAAATATTTGTAATTTTAAAAAGTAGAAACATGGGAATTTTTAAGACCTAAAATAATGTTGTCAAAATGACTTCCCTCGGCTGCTTGGCACTCTTGGAACCGAAGTTGCAGATTTTAGAAAACTCGTTGAAAAGTTGTTCTCGGTATTTTGTTACTTTCCTGAATAATATTCCTCTTCAGCTGCTCTAAATTGATCGGATTATTCCCGTCGACCACCGATTTGAGGTAGCCCCATAGAAAATAATCGCATGGAGAGAGATCGGGGCTACATGGTGGCTATTCAATATCCCCCCTTTTCTAAATAAGTTTTCTGGGAAAAACATTTTTCAGCAGCTCTATGGATGCCATGACATGTGGTCCCATCTTGTTGAAAGCACATCCTCGAGGTGTTGCCTTAAAGTTCTTGTCGATACAAACGTCGTGCAGTAATCACTGATTTATTGTTTTCGTAATCGCATCACCCCCCCACCCCCCCCCCCCCACACACACACACATGACACATCCCCACACGTCTCACATCACATCACAACACATCCCCTCCCCGCCCCGCGCTTCGCGTTCCCATTTCCGGTTCCAAGAGTGCCACGCAGCCGAGGGTAGACATTTTGACAACATTATCTTTAGGTCTTAAAAATTCCCATGTTCTACTTTTTAAAAATACAAATATTTTTTTTTAATTTGTAGTTCTTTTTTAATTGAATTTTGAAACCGCCAACACCATTTTGGCCCCCCTGTATAAAGTATTTGAGCATTGTCATCTAATGCTTTATTGTGCCATTATGTAAGTGCATAATTATGCATCCGTTATAAGCTTTTCTTTTTAAAAAAATTGTAATATATTAAAGATTCAGGCCTTAATAAATTTTAAGAATATTAATTTAAGAATAAAATAATACATTTCATGCATTTAAGCATCAATAAACTCCTAATGATGAAATCAGTACTTATTACAAAATAATTCTGTGTATTTAATGAAACGCCATGTAAAATGTAATGTTACTTATTTAATTTTTTTTTTGTTTTCATGATTAATTATGATTTTGGTTAATTATCGACTGGGCCTGAAAACAAGAATAACTCGGGATGATTAAAATAATGAGGTAAAATGGGGTGTTATAAAATCCGGTATACACCACAGTGGGGGGGGGCGCAAATTAAATTAATTATAGAGACAGAAATGATGTTGTATTATTCAGGAGGGAGAGCTGGAGCCTGTTAATTTAAATAATTTAAAAGAAGCCTCTCCGTTATACGTTCGCTTCATTACTTAGCCAAATTAATTTATTAATGTCTTTTGTTTTGTTTTTATATTTGTGCCACCATAAACTAATTTATTCATAAACAAGGCTTGGAAAAGTTCATTTTTAAAAATAATACCAACTCTGTGGTTACTAAATATTTTCATGATATTAAAAACGAGACTGGTTAACCTTACATTTACCATTGTATTTCCTGAAATAGCCAAGTTTAAAATTATGATTTTGGCTGTCCATATCGATTGTCTAGTTGATTTATTATTGTTTGTTTTTTTATATTTGTATGGCCATAAACTGATTGTGCTGATATTTTTTAAAGTGTTATAAGTTTACTTTGTTCATGTTTCGAGGTACTAATGGGTTAGCATTTGAATTAATTTTAAAGTACTAAAAAACTTATTAACACTGAGCATTTAGCAAAGAGTGCTGTTTTTAAAACTATACACCTTTTAAATTTTCATACGAAATAATAATCATTAAAATTATTTAAAAGAATAAACTATTTTTTAGACTCAAATAGACAGACACCTTTCAATAGTAATTAATATGGTTATTAATTAACTATATTATTTCAATAATGTTCAAATAATGACTGGTGAATCCTTCATGGACTAGTCTATTTACATTGATACACAATTTCGAAATTTCCATTTTAGTTATCTATAGGGAATAATTATGTTAATTAAAAACTATTGAAATTTCGGTAATAATCTATAATTGAAAGGTTATAGTTGTGAAATTAGCCACATTTTATAGCATGGTAACGCCAAACCTTTAAAATAGGCACACAAATTAAGGTATTTGTGTATAAATTATTAAGAATTATAATGAACTAATTTTTTTTTATCATTCATTTCTTGGATCAAACCCGTTAAAATTTTGGGAATAAGCAAGTATGTGAAAGGACTGTCATAATACAAAATGCATAACTAAGCAGGTTTTTCTAGTCTTGCTTAAGAGCCTTAAGCATTAAGTTTAGTTCATGTTCTAATAATGTATTTTAAAAGAGATTGGTGGTATCAGCATGGAGCCTTAGGTTTCGCTAAGATTTATCATTATTATAATGCACTTTAAATTCTGCAAAGGAAGAGAAAGAGGATGCAAGCTTCTTCATCAGCTGGATCAGCAGGACATAGTTACACGTCTTGTGGTACTGCCATGTGGTATAGTATATCCGGCGCGCCTGCCTTAATTTAATATATATATACATATATATTTACGGACCGATTCCCGTTTTGAAAGTTATATAGTACAACTGTTTTTTTACTATGGTAGGTACTTCACGTTTTATTATAGGTACTTTGATATTATTTTAGAAATTCAAGAACAATACATTTAGTATTTATTTTCTATCCTCCTACTGAGATTATTAAAACATGAGACCCTCTTATAATTGTTTTGAGATATTCAGATATTTCGCATTAAATAAAATAATGATATTTTATTTAAGGTTTGTTTTATAGATAAAAAAGTAATTTATATTTTGTAAGAAAAATTTCTTTAGCTTATTCCCTGATTGAAATATGAGTCTTAAAATCGAAATATTGGAATAAAATATAGATTGTGTTATTTATTTTAATCGATTCGTTCTAATTTGATATTAAAATTCAAAAGCAGTGCTATATTCTGAGCAACGAGTTAAAAAAAATAAGGATAAATGGCTTTGTCATCTGCAACTTTTTCAAAATATTTATAATTTAAGAAAGAAATCGTTGGGGTGCAGTAAATAATTTTTTTTTTTTTTTGGGCAGTTGATCGTTCTCTCCGCCGCTTGGTATATTTGCCCTGAAGATGGCCTACATTGTAGGCCGAAACGTCGGCTCACAATAAATAGTTACACTTATTAAGGTGTTTTTATTTGTAATTCAACTGATCGAGCACGAAAAAAGACCGAACAAAATGTAAACTCTCTGTTTGTTGCTAGGCAACACAGATAAAATATTACATCACTAAAAACTATTTTATTTAATAGAGTTTTTTATTTTATATTTTTTACTATTTATTCATTTCACACCATTAGGCTATAGGTGATTTTGTTTGGTCAGTTGCGATTGTTTATTTTTTTTATAGTTTTACAATTGTGTATTGACATGCATGAAGTTATTTCCTGACTCACAGTGATCCATGAGTTTGTGTGTGTGTGTGTTTTTGGGGTGCAAGCTTCTTCAGCCGTGGTATAAGCACGAATTATTTATTTACAAATTTTCCTGGATATCTGGAACCCTTGAAATCATATGTCATGCTGTATAGTATATCCGGCGCGCCGTCCTCAGTTTTTATATCTGTTACTGTTGAAGCTCCGTTTAGTAGCTATTTTGTATAGTGATGTTTCTTTAATCTTAGTGAAGTAAAATATTGCATTAAATACAATATATATACTATTAATTCAAGGTTGTTTTATAGATTAAAAAATATTTACAGTGCATAAGAAAAATGTCTTAATAATCTTATTTTCCCGCGTTCATTGTATTGAAATAACAGTTTTTTTTACTCATTCTCAATCAGAATATCTATATTTGACACTTATAAATACACGTATTTGCTCAGAATAGTATAAAATTAGGTATAAACGTTTTTTTTTTAATTTTCTAATTAAAATTTTCAAGTATTAATGTGTTGATTCTGATTCAACGTACAGTTGAATGTTTTCGTAAATTATTTTATTTGCATTAAAAATCTAAGGAATCTATTACAAAACTAAATTACCATCTATCCTCGATCGAGGATCGATCCTTTCTCTTGACTTATATTACCAATTCTACACCAATACCATACCAATACCAATTCTACACTTTCCATTCGATTAATGTGATGGGGAATAAAAAAATTAAAACGTTTCCATTAAAAATAATGCTTGCATTGAAATAAAGTAAGTAGAGCCATTAATCTGGATTCCCTTTGCCTTAGTTCTATCGTGGATATATGGATGAAGGCAATTGAAGGCCATCCCTATTCCAAAGTCTCCTCCATTCTTCTTCCTGCAATATCTCCATCTGTCTCTCTTCCTCGGCAGACAATCGGATCCGTATAAATACCTCTGGATATACAGCTCTTTTTCGCTTCCCTTAACAGACTCGACCTGACCTCGGGTTTGGGAATGCAGCGGACTGGAGGCGAGCCAACTGGGCGAAGTAAGGATTCATGAATTTCGGAAGGTTCCGAGGAAGCGAATCCATTTGCGTAAATCGCGGTTCTGCAATTGGGCTCTATATCTGGGCTGTATGGCTCCCTGGATAAATAATAGAACGCTTTTGGCACCATATCCCACCATCCTGATAAATCTCTTGTGCAACCCAAATCAAGGAGAATGCTATTAGATCAGTCTCTTCCACTTTGATGATGAACATTTTGTATCTTCTTTGCAATATAATATGTTCACATGTTATTCATAAACATTCCGTTATCTACATATTTTACAAACATAAATACTTTGTAATATATACAACCAACTGAAAGGGATAAATTTCTATAAAAGGAATAAATCTCCAACATCTCGTTTTCCATTTATTGTAGATTTCTTCTTCAACCAAATAATTTCGTCTATAGTACAGACACTCTGAAACATAAAAATTAGTTGATTGTCTTTACTTCAATCAAAAAGCATTATCATTGATGAATATTTTTAACTATTTTGAATGTATTACCTGCCGAACTTCTCTTGGACCCTATGGAAACCTAAAAAGGGCTGGTGAGGACAGGGTATAGTCGAGGACATATCGGGAAAATTAGCGAAGAAATGAACCCAAAACATCCTTGTACAATTTATCTCAACTATATTAAAATAAAAATTACACTCAACTTCTATTAATAAGAATAATCCTAAGGGCATTAATAAAATAATAATTACAAATTTAAACCAAAATTCCCAGTGAACTGCAGAGAAGCCTCAGACCTTCATATATGCAATATGCAAAATATGCAAGCGGGTGGACTCCTTCTAGTACATAGGGTCACCAATAGATGGGAACGGCAAGTCGGAACCCGAAGTTAGGAGGAGAGTTGGCCTGGCAAGAAGAGTGACTAGAATGTTGCACCCAGTTCTTTGGAACACAGTCATCTCAACGGACAACAAAAGGCGTATTTTGAGGAGTATTGTTGAGCCCTGCCTCAGCTACGCCTCGGAGACCTGGGTACTTAACCCGGGACTCTACTCCAGATTACAAGCTGTAGAGATGGACTTTTGGGGGAGATGCCTGAGGACCACCCGTCTGGATAGAGTCAGAAATAAAGATGTTAGAGACAGATTTGGCGTGACCGAAGGAGTTCAGGAGAGGATTGTAAGGAACAGGCTGCTCCAGGGACTTGAGGAGGATGAAGGAGACTTGAGGACTGGAATAGAGAAAATTGGAGGGACGCTCTGACTTAACCAGGCAATCCATTGAGGGAATAAAACTGCAAAAGTAATAAGTAAAAAAGTAAGTTTTTCAATGATTAAATAATATGCTTATTTCTATGTAAAAAAGCCAATCAAGTAAGTTAAGTATATTTAAAAGTCTATTTGCTCAGAGGTTCATTATGTTTCGTGAAAAATACAATAGAAAGGAAAATGCAATAATAAAAACTTATAATTTTATTCCGTGGTATATTATTGAAACTGTTAAGGGAATAATTCTCAGATAAAAGAACCCCTGACAAAAGATGAAATAGAATAAAGAGCTTGAATAATAAAATGAAAAAATAAAGTTGAAGACGAAGCCGGGAGAAGGGAAGCTCTCATTAGTGGAAGGTTAGGCCCGGACCCTTCGGCATTATCCTCATCTCCTCCCGTCCATTCTTCTCCAGGCGTCCTCCTATCCGGGGGTTCTCCTTGCCACCTCTTCTATGGTGTCTGTTTTTAAAGGATGTTATTGCCAGATAATATATAACAAGATAAAACATTTTAGAGGTGTGTACAGTTAAAAAAAAAACTGTACCTATGAAGTGTCTTCCGTTCAGAAAATGGTGAATACAGTACCGTTTCTAGGGCAACAGTTGTTGCAGAGAGTTGATTTGTCCGAGATCACGCTCAACCGCCAGTTTTCCCTCCTATTTTGAGTACTCACTTAATAGAGGCTGGGTGAGCCACTGGAGGGTTTCTTTTAACAGAGTAATTAAATTATTTTTACAGCTGGATTTTAATCGTAACTTTCGGCACGGCAACTTTGCGATTTACCTACCAGTATACAAGAACACGAACAATTTAGATGTACCTTTTTCATTTTACAAATTTAAAATTTACTGAAATAATATATTGAAATACTAATCACCATGGTTGATGTACACTATTAATAAAACTAGTGGCGATTTTATATTTTCTATATTTAAAATATGCTGTTGGGTGCTGAGTAGCTGAAAGTCCTGGGTTCAAATCCGGGATTGGCAGATAATTGTTTAACCTCTCAACAGCCACGGGTGGATTCTGTGAGAGGTGGAATCGCCCGTATGGGGCTCACCCCGCCTCTAGGGAAAAGCTTAGGGTTGAGCATGATTTGTAACAAATCGCATTTTTGCATAACCGTTGGCTTAAAAATATTACAGTCTGTAACATGTACTGAACCAAACACCCTTCAATTTTTTTTAAGTAGCAAATATTAGACGTTTAGGAAGGATTTTCAGGAAGTGAAAATTATCTACCTGATTTTACTTTTTTTTTCTAATTTTTGAATCGACTCCTATTACTTTGATCATCTCCAAAATAAAAATGAAAGGAAAATGTAATGACATAAATCACTCTCTATAAACAAAAGCGCTTATTAAGGTTTGTTGTAATCGAAAATCTAGCTCCCGTATCACCTCCAATTGTATCATTTGCTATACAGCCTTAGATATAACGCCTAAGAGACGGTCTTAGAATATTGGATGGGAGGAGAGGATTGGAGGATTATCTTAGATTGGGGAGGAAATAGGAGATTGGATGAGAGGATTGCTCCATGGATTGCGACTATTTGCTATGATTGCGCTAACCGGACTCTCACTTTAGATGTGATTGTCATTCCGAGCTAGCGTCTATAGCTTTCCTCTTACCAGCTTCTTGTGTCAATATTAACTTGTTACTTGTTTTATTACTCTTATTCGTACGTGAGTATATATGTATATGTGATTACTAGTTTATAACATTTCGTCCCTTATATAAATTAAATTATCATGAATATATTAGTTGGCGTTATATATGTGGTAAAGGAAATAGCCCGGGTGGAGGTCAGAGAAATAATTTTTTAAATAGGGTTGAACTATTTATTTGAATGCCAACGTTTCGACCTACACTGCAGTTCTACTTCAGGGCTTGTAATGAGGTCAAAGGAAACAAAAATAATCATTGTTCCATATACAATGTACAGGGATATTTATACAATTTATAATATATATTATAAATTGCTTGATATTATTCGTTCTCCAAATTACTAATTACTACATTTTTGTCCGGAAATCTAAAAATCATAGTTTCAAAACGATCCTTCTCCCAACTCTTCATTATGGACGTGAAACGTAGCCGCTAACCCTGAAGGATGCATTACTTTTTAAGATATTCGATGTTGCGTAAAATAGTCGGTCCAAAAAAGAATGAGACCACTGATTAATTTAGGAGGTTATACAATGCGGAATTGCGAAGCATGCACCCGGTTAATATTATCCAAGTGATAGTGTCATGATGTTTAAGATGGACCTGTAAAGTTGCCGTAAAGGCTTAGTAACGAACGAAGTCAAAAAAGTTAATAAGCGTATGAGGGGGTAGACCGTGGCGTAGTTGGGAGGATTGCGTTGAGAGATCTGGCGGATTTGGGTTTGGATAGTGGCCCGTGGAAGAAAGTGTGTAAGCAGAGATTGGTGGTTTCGGCATCGATCCTTTGGGTTCGCTTAGCCTTATAATTATTATTTAGACAATATAAAAATACACTATCTAAGAAATTATTTTTCTGATCTCCACCGATACTTTTTCCTTTCCCATGAATTATATTAGTAAAAAACATGCTTTCAGTTTAATCTGTTTGTTTTTTTTTTGTTTACAACAGTCACTATGGACTACGTTTAATTCAGCTGTTCTTTACTTCCTTTCTATAATAAATAATAACAATTACATTGAAATCTGAGGATGAAATTCACAGATATTTTCCAATATCTTCTAAAACAAACATTCCTTCTTGTTCCTTAAGAGGGTTTATTAAATTAGATTAACACAATATCTCAGTTAACGTATGATTTTTTTTTATTATTAATTTATTGATATTTACAACTGTAATAATATTACATCAAGTAAATTTGCTGATATGAACAAATGACATGAAAACAAAAAGCACTTGTGGAGACCATCGGTAGCACTCCAATAAAGTTCTATAGTAGAAGGTCTCGAGGCCATCTTCTTTTCAGTCGCCTCGGAGGGTTATCAGGAATAGTATGGGAAGCAAGTTGAGAGACTAGCGGATTCAAGTTTGTATGGAGCTTGTCATTGAAGGATAGGTATCTAGTTTGGGCCAAATCAGCAACATACGGGATATTAAGATCATGATGGATGAGTTTGTTTGTGACATAATAAGGAGCATTGAGGATTTTACGAAGGATTTTGGATTGTAAGGATTGGATACGAGATGAATTGGATGGTTTAGTAGAGCCCTACAGCTCAACTCCGTATGTACAAATAGGTCTTATAACTGTCATGTAAAAGAGTATTTATTAATTAATTGGGAGCTTAGAGCGTTTGTCCAGTAAATGTTTAAGTAGGCGAAAACGTCGAGCAGTTTCTTGTCTTTTCAGCCTTGTATGAGAGCGTATGATTAAAGTGTAATATAATCAGTCAATTAGATAACAGCTAAATAGCTATAATTACTGTGACAACATGTATCACTTATAAAATATAACTTCCAAGTCTTTTTGACAAAAGACCCATCGCCATTCTCTTATTGGGTTCCAAAACTGGCTAACTAACATTTATTGATACCAAAATCTCAACAATAAATTATGAACCTACAATTATCTTACAATTTTCAACCTTGGTTTGATAAGGGATATTAATATTGATTAAAATTGTATAATAGGTGTAATTATACTTGTAATTCAAATAAGATAGAATATTGTTTGTTTGTTTGATGTTGTTTAGCGGCGAAAAACAGCTATGGTCATCAACTCCCGTTGGTTTATATATTTATAATATAAGATAGAATATTAATACAGTACAAATCAAAATATTAACCTGTCAATCAATCGTAGTTATAATATTCAATATCAATGTACATATCTACAGTCCCGGTGAATAATTGTATAAGTGAATTTTTTCCCAGAGAGAGTTAGTTGTATTGAGGGGAGCAGAGTCGCGTTATTCTCTTACTTTTTGGCTTGAAATGGAGTTGTTATTTAAGCAGTAACTCTACTTCAAACCAATGCCTGACTTAGCCCCTTATTTAATACGAAAATAACATGATTAAGCTTCTCTAAGTACAAGGAACTCATTTTGACGGAAATCAGACTTTCCCACTTATTCACCGGGGCTGTAGAAATGTCTGGTTTATAAAGTAGCTAGAAGAATTTCCCTAACCAAAAATAACAATATTAAGACGGACCTAATTAATTTACTTAAATATTCATTTGAATTCATTATCAATTAATTAAATTCGTATCAAGTAAATATTTATAATTATAAAAGTATTATAAAAAAAGTAATCGATTATTAAAAGCAATATTATCAGGGGTTTTACAGCTGAAGCGGTAATTTATTGAAACGACATGCCCAATTTTATTGTACATCTTTTTTAGTTCTGTTTTTTTTTGTTGGAAAGTGAAAATTTTCTAAGCAAAATCCCATAAATAAAAATACAATTGTCATTATAATTATTTGTAGTGTTTTTTTGTTATATAATTTCTTAACCTCAAGCCCCAGAGGAATATCCTCGGAAGACCAAGCCGTGACCCAAGATATAAGCGAAGGACACGACTCGGGGACATAGATCAGACAGGATGGCCGCTCGGGGAGACCCCGTGCCAGCGGATTTATACTCCCTGGAGGATAACCGATTTTGCTGGTGGTAAATAAACTGGTCGGTGTAATCCTGGGAGAGGAGAGTGGTAAGCCTTGGCCTCCATTCGCTATCATAACATGTCACTCTTCATCTTCTTGTATTCGACTCCTGTTCTTTATCCATGATCGTATACGGCAGCTTGTGAGCAGGCTAGTTCGATACCGAATATTAAATTTTACTGCTGAAGTTTAGTTGTATCATTTCATTTTTGCAATGTTTACAATTTCTTTTAAGCTATAGGTTAGTCATAAAGTTGCTAAAACGTTTTTCTGATTTAAAAAAATACATGCAAATATTTTGCGAATTGTTTATATTACTACATCCCCGGTGAATATGTTATAAAGTCGAATTAAAAAAAAAAATGTTTCTTGTACTTAACGAAGTGGCAGCTACTAGACCAGGATTCCTTTATGGAGCACCTATGTTGAATAACATTTCGCCAACAACTTCAAAAAGGCTCAAACAATTTCAAAACCAGAGGCGTATAGTAAGGCACACTTCTCTACAAAGGACGAAATCAGACATAATGCACGAGACTCTCGGACTCCCGAAGGTAACTGACTTCATCACACGGAGGCATATGAAATTCTTTGATAGCCTCCAACACTGCACGAACCCACTGTTCAACGCACTTACACCTACAGGCCGACCTCAGCCCTGGCAAACACGCGTACAGATACTCAACATGGACTGACTAAACTACTAACAAACTCCAATCAGACAGAACTAGTGAACCCCATCACTAGATCCCCACTCCTTCCATCTAATTAATGTTCAGAAAATTCAATCCTACAATCCTGTCTTAAAATGCACTTGGCGCAGTAAAAGAGATACCATTTATCATTATTAATATGTTATTTTTCAAATATTAATAAAAGCCAAAGGGCTGAAGAAAGAAAAAAACTGAAGGAAGTAGAATCGTGTCATTGCCACAGTGAATAACTGGCTAAGTCAGACATTGGCTTGGAAATGAGTTTATGTTACAACTATTTTTTTTTCCACATAAAATATTGGTACAATTCAGACTGAAGACGGACGGAAACTGAGTAGTAACCGAAAAAACTATTAGGAACCGTAAAGAATCAGGGGTACTATTCGGAGAAGAGACTGACATTCCTCGGACATTTAAATAGAAGGGACAAAGATTGGTCAAGAAAATATTTAACTATTGTATGAACACAGCACTATTACTTATTGCCCACAAGTGGCAGATTGTAATATTTCAATAAAGTGTTAATATAAAAAAAACAAAAAAACTATTGTATGAAAAAGAAGTCCACTACAACGTGAACTAAAGAAGTACAGAAAGATTCGGAAAAGTTGGACATTGCAGAGTCTCACTTGGTAGAAGGAAGTGAATTCGGAAGGTTAGAGAAAAATCTCTAAGTGTTTCAGGAAGAAGGAAGGCCTGGGAAGGTTGGACGAAGCTGGGTTGAGGATCGAAGGCAAAGTTCTAGTGAACGTATGAAGGAATGTTTATGATAATAGTATAAATAAGCAAAAGATATAAAAATAAATTTGTAACGTGTTCGAAGAAATTATTTTTACCTACACCCGAACCATTTTCTTCTTAACACTATAATGGCCAATTGTGTCTACCGAATCAAATGACGCCAGGGGTATTTTTGAAGAAGTGATTTAAAAATATTTGATGTAAATTTACGAAATGATAGAATGGGTACGAATAAACACTTAAAACGAAAAAAAACATAAATGAACTTTTTATAATTTTAACAGAAAGCAACACCAGCGCTTGCTAGGTACCTTTACATGTCATGTCAACATAAAACCGCCATAAATTTCGCCTTACACCCTTCTATACTGTTCAGAAGATATACCGTTAATTAATAATCTAAAATTAAAACTAGGCAATTAAATAATAATTAACTAAAATAAAAGACGGTAGGGATGAAATTCGAAGTCAATAGCAATATCCAAACTTGCTTGCGTTCGTCAATCGCCACCAAGAAATGTTGGTACCGGCCAAAATCTTAGGGAGGTAGCATCACACACCTGTCGTTTGAGCGGCTGTTAAAGTGTTAATAATTTTGAAAATAGATTAATCCAACGCTTTTCACTCAACCACTCGTTGACTGGTTACGCCAAACTGGCTTGTTTTATCGAATACCCTCTGCCGCCATGCTGCTATTCTCCCCCGAACTCGAACAACTCCGGACGGGAAGGAGTTGGAATCAGGCGGGAGAGTGTAAAGATAAAGATAAAGAGCGGTTATGGCGAGCGAGGCCTAATGAGGCGACACAAGGGCCGATGGGACAGAACACAAGAGCCCATGGGACGCAATACAATGGGACTCCGCCGGACAAAAGAGCAGATATCATCCCGTACCCGGACATCGATTGCTCCACTGTCCTCGCTCTGTCCGGTCCCACGGCTCTGTATTCCCGCCTCGCGCTCTCCGGTCAATGTTTTGTCTTCTAATTCATCTCTTGAAATTAAGAATGGTAATCAGATATCATACATTCGTTTTATAATACAATGTTTTGTCTTCTAATTCATCTCTTGAAATTAAGAATGGTAATCAGATATCATACATTAGTTTTATAATAATTATTCATCAAGGTTCATCATCAAAGAAGAAAAATTAAGAATTTTTGTTGAGATTTAAGTTAGTGATCTCAGGGAAAATAAATTATTTATTAATCTAATTTATTTTCATTAGATAATAGAAATATGGGATGCCGCCCTGAGATCACCACAATTAATATATAGGTCATTGACTTGTGTACTCCAGCGATTACGGACGTCCTCTGAGACGTGTGACAATATCAGATCTAATAATGGTGACGTCACACAAAACGGTATGAGTACCATCACCTGTTAATCGTATAGGGTTAGGTCGCAGGTGCCATTCTTGATTGAAAAAGCTCAGGCAATGGACAGGATTAAAATCTATTGCAGATCTAAAGATCACGAAACAGATTCGTGCTGCAGCCAGTAAAACGGTGTGCTGTTATAACCCTCAACAAAAAATATTTCATTTTAATTTGTTTACCAGTTTTTCAATAAAAAGATGAAATCCATTTTTTTCCACTTAAGTGAAACTAATAACTGTAGATTACCAGAAAAATATTTACTCTAATCAGCCATTCAAAATGTGGTACCATATTTGCTTAGCATAAACTCTGCTCACAAAGTATCTGGTTGCCAGATAGAAATGGCTATATTTTATATATTATTATATTACTATGATATATGAATATCATACTTGATCTTAGATTAGGTTTAACAGGGATCGAGCACAACTGCATGATTTATGGTGCGACCTGTGGCCTGGTGGTTAGAATATCAAACTACTAAGCCAAGATCAAGGGTTCGTAGCTCGGCAGGTGCCCATAGGATTTTTTAAATGGATTAAAAATCCTTGGTTATGCCGTCCTTCGGAAGGTACGTTAAACTGGGGTCCGGGGCCTATACGATGTCAGGCACTCGTTAAAAATCACTATCCTAAATAAACCTGGATAGGCAAAATTTAGAGCTCTCACTGTAGAATCGTCCGATTAGCCATATCAGCATAAAGTGACGTTAAATGAACAAACAACAATTGCATGAGTTTTTCTCTAATAGGAATACACAATTTATAGAGACAGGGAACGGTTTTAATAATTAATTGAATCTTGATGCTGGAGAGGAATAATGCAGTGCTATACACGCTTAGCTTTCTTACATATTACACGTACTTATCTGGTATAGGGTTTATAGGTTATTTTCTGATAGCATTACCATATTTTCTTCGTAAACATAACCAACAAGTAAAAGGACTAATAAATTATTCGGATGGAGCCTTAATGCCATTTTTAATATTTATGTATGGCTTGAATAATTTAATGTGTAAGTAAATGTTTTTGTATTAAATAAGTTGTAAGATGTACTTAAACGAGATAGGGTTATGGTCTGGCATATCCATTCATCCTTATCCTTGTATTTGGTTATCAGATGTATAAATACATGTTTACTCACCTGAGTGACACAGGATGAATAGCCACTAACCCTGGTGTGGGCGATGCCTGTAGTGGATCCACTTGTTCGCTCCTGAATAATCCAGCAGCTACTTGAATGCCGAAAGAGATGCTCGTTGTGGAAAACCAAAACCGAGGTTCCTAGGAATTATGTATATCCAGCAAGCATACCGGCCCTTACTCCTTGTCCAAATATTTAGAATTACCATGAAATTTATTTTATTGTGGATTAATTTTTTGTTAAATGGTCTCTGGATACTAGAAAAAAAAATCGTGAAATCTGATTAATTGGAGGCTGTTTTTATGCAACTCCTATCGGGGAAATGCTAGTTTACAAAGAAATTTTTTTTTCATATTTAGAATTATGACAATATAGTTTTAAGTAAAAGTAATAACATTTAAATATATTGATTGCTCTATCGACGTATTTTACTGGAAGAAATTCAATATTTTAAAACCAATGTTTTCTTAAGGCTTAGCTAACCCGAAGGCTCAATGACGATAATACCAATCTCTCCTTACACATTTCCACATACGCATCACTACCCAAACACAATCGTCCAGATCGCACTTAACGCAATCTTCCCACCAACGCCTCGATCCATCCCTCAGTCATATCCCCATCGGTACGGCGCTAATTTACATTTTAGGGATTCGTTCGTTACTAAGGACACTCTTATATTATATGTTATATCGTAGAGTCTATACTGCTGTAGGGACAACGATTATTCAGGAAGGTGGTTTGTTTGAGGTCACGCTTAACAAGCTCCCCCCCCCCAATCAAGGTTACCCACTTTTTAGAGGCTGAGTGTGCACCGGTAGGGTCTACGGATCAGAGACAGTAATCCATCAGTTGCTGACAACACAATAAATGTGGATTTGTGCCAGGTAAAGCAACTCTACACTCCGTGGTTTTTTTTTTTTTTTTTTATCTGTAATATATATCTCCTTCCTCCAATTCAAATCCTCAATCTAGCTAGATAAAACAAGCCCTCGTATTTCCCATCTCTATATTCGTTCCCACAGAACCAAAGCATTCGAGCATTCCCTTCTCGCATGTTCCACCACAGCGTGTGTATAATGTCCTTATTTAAACCCTTGTTTTTATAACATCTCCTGGCTTCCCAAAAAGATATTCTTTAAACGGGTTAGTTATTTGCTTAGAATTCAATGGATCGAATAATTATGTATTTATTTATTTTATTTTATTTTTATTTGGTTGTCTCTTTTTAAACACTTTATGATTTTTATTATGTAGCCTTCTGGCAAGATATATGTTATGTTTCTTTTTTGTTCATGTTTGTTATTCTAAAGGAACTGGGTCCTAAAATAAAGTTAATTTTATATTCTATTCTCTATGACTAAGTCACTTGTTACTTCTACACCAGTTTTCTTGATAGACTTGGGTGCTCCTGGACGGACTACTGCTCGGAGTGCCGAATAGAGCTCTGATGGGAATCGATAGGAGAACCCGTAGAGACGGGAGATGGTAAACAAGGATATATATCGGGAGAGGGGAGTTAACGGGATCCGATAACTCACTCAGATTGATCGCCAAATAAAGTTTCTCCCCCCCACCTCACCGTCCACTTCCGCCATTTATTTCTTTAACGCTTTTATACAATAATGGTCATCAGCTCAGTAATCCAATAGAGCTCTACTTAATCTTGATGGGCTCACTCAGCCATTATGAGGGTTATCGGGTAATGAAAGCTGTTCGAAAACACGTTTGTCTTTCACGATTCTGATTATATTTATTATTATAACTTTTCATTTTGTTGAGCTATAACGTTTTTGTGTGGTTGTTTATACTAATAAATATATATTTTATTTAGGAGAAGAAGCGGAGAAGACTTTTGAAACTGCAACCTCACAACCTAATTTTGGTCGAAGTTAATGCTGATCTGTTTCACCGTTTTCCGATTTTTCTTACGAAAATTTAATTTTTCGCTTACGCAGATGGAGTTTAGTAAATTCCTAGTCATTTCCAAGCCCAATGTCCCCTATATCGATTATATCTGTAATATAATATAGACATGGATGGCTCTGATAACTATGATAGATTGAGACATAAATGGGAGAATTGATTTAAGGGTAATCCGTATTTGAGTTTGGATGATACTCCGTTGACGGAACTGAATTAAAACTAATTATAATTTATTTTATATTATTTTTTATTAATTGTTGTAATTTTTAAATATTTTTATTGGAAAAGAAAAGATATATTCAGGACCAGGATTCGAGCCAGGTTAGCTCAGTTGGGAGAGCTCGAGTACTCTAGAGTACCGCGCTAGAGGCGTGAGCGACCCGGCTTCGAGTCCCCATCCTGGACATATCTTTTCTTTACCAATAAAAATATTTAAAACTAATTATAATTGACTATTAGTATCGTCATGATTAGAATTATTAGTAGCTGTTTATTAACAAACAATCACTAGTGATAATGAAAGCATATAATTTATTCTGATATATGTACAAGAAATATATTTCACCTCTAATCTGAATACAGTATTTACTATATTACGGTTACAACAAAACACTCACGACATCTAAACTGAACGTATGGTAGGAAGTTGTTGGTAACATTGAGGCTGCATATATAACTCATAATTTAAAAAATAATGGCCATGTGAACCCTAATATACCAAGCGATAGTGTATAATTTCCTCTCCCGAGTCCAGCATGTTAGTTTCACATTAATCTTCTGCTTAGATGACGTTACATGGCCTAGCATGAAATATTTTAACGTGAAAATAATGTGAACATTCTGTCTCATGGCTTTTGTTGATTGAAGGTTGAGTTATTTTGTCAACTATTTCGTTAATTAAGCCCTTTTTCTCATAAAGGAATTAAATTGTATCATCTACTGATAATTAACTTGAGATTTAACCCATGTACACCACTTTGTAACATAACATGAAGTAGCTATAACTAAATAATGTAACTTGGGATCATTCGCTTAGAACATATTAAGTTCACTATTAATTATTTATTATATTGTTAATTATATGCCTGTCGATTCCTTGAGCTCCTCACACAACCGGATGAGAAGGGATAATGACCGTTTAAGGACAGGGCGTTGCGGAGCTATTAGGGGCTAACCCTGATGGATCGCTTGGTCCATCGACACCGGTACCTCAATCAGTCTAGAAAAGCTAGGAATTCACCCCCTCCTTCCAGGTAAAAAAATAATTTATTTTAAGTTAGTGTTAAAATAATTTACTTCAGCTTACTCTTCGAAATATATTTCTCTCACTTCTAATGTACGAACATAAATAAATAACGGCTGAAGACATTTTACACAGTCAGGAGCTCCCAATTAATTATATGACCTATTTGGACTTAGTGGAGCTTTGGAGCTGCAATAAGTCATTGAATTCCTCTGATATCCAATCCTAACAGTTAAAAATCCTTCGTAAAATATTTTTTTTAAAGATTAATTTATTGATATTTACTACTGTAATAATATTACATCAAGTAAATTTGCTGATATGAACAAATGACATGAAAACAAAAAACACTTGTGGAGACCATCGGTAGCACTCTAATAAAGTTCTATAGTAGAAGGTCTCGAGGACATCTTCTTTTCAGACTCCTCGGAGGGTTATCAGGAATAGTATGGGAAGCAAGTTGAGAGACTAGCGGATCCAAGTGTGTATGGAGCTTGTCATAGAAGGATAGGTATCTAGTTTAGGCCAAATCAGCAACCTAAGGGATATTAAGATCATGAAAAATGCCTGATTTCCAATAACATTCTTGCATTTAAGATCCGACGCGGCCCTAAGAGGCTATGGAAAAAGGATGATAATATCAACCCTTATTTATTGGGATCATGTAAATAAAGCCTTTATCATTTCAGCAACAAGGTCAGTAGAAGAGGACGGAAGATTCCTTTATTTTTGGAATCTACATATTGTTACGGTCTCAGAGAGGAAGACGGAAACAAGGGATTGGCAGCTTAAATCCGTCGGCGGGAGAAGTTAAAATAGGATTAGGACCTTCTCGATCGTCTCCTTTTGTCGGAAGTGATTAAGAATGTTCTAGACATTCCCGGAACCGCTTCCCTACTTCCGTGTTCAAGAATGTTCGGCCTTGCCTATTTAAATACCTCCCTCGCCTCGAGCGAGTCAGTCTTAGAGTAGACCAGGCACTGTGAAGATCTGTGATAAGTAAATGTCACTGTGATAAACTAGTCAGTGTTGAACCGGCCAGTGTAATAAGTGTATCAGTGAACTGTGACAGTCTCGCGAGTGTAATTACAATAAATTGTTTCTGTTTGTTACTGTGTGTCAGTTTGTCATACTTGGAGAATCTTACGGTCGGTGGACTAGTGAACTGTAAGTGTTAATTAGTAGTTATAAATTGTAGTGTAATTTTATAATATCCACACAAATTTATGTAAATAGTTAAGTCATTTAGAATTAGTAATATCTTATATTATTGTAATAATTAAATAGGAGTTAGGCCTAGATAATAAATATTTAGAATATTGTTATTATAAATTTATATTAGTCTAAAAATTTAATTGTATCTGTTGAGACAAGCTCGTAAGTTCGGTTATAAATTTCTTAAAAGGGAGTGCAGGTTTCGTTGAATCAATCTCGCTCTAGGTGTGGACTGTATGATGTAATTTATAAAGAGTTCGCAATAATAGAGAAATAATATGAAGAAATCCAAAACATAGAAATAAAAGTCACTTACCCAAGATGTAGGCCGGGCAGCCTCGCCGATAAAACAATGGCTCCTTGAGCGCGCTCAAAGACCAAAAGAAGCTGGTAACGTCCTTCCAGGTGGATTCCTATGATTTAGAAATCCTCCAGGGGAATTCACACTTATTTGTAGGTGAAACGGGCATTACTTATAAATACATGAATAGAACGGAATCACGGAAAGTAGAGAACTGGTTAAGAACTCGATTCGCTAACATTGAGCTGGGGTAAACAAAAGAACATGTGACTGCTCGCTCAAGACTCGATTAAAAACAGTGCCACATGTGAAAAAGTGAAACTGGTTGCCCCAAGCAACAGCTAGATCAGGTGTAATGTGCTATTCTAAGATTTTACCTATTTATCTTGTATGACATTAATTTATTTACAAAAAGAAAGCCAAATGGCGTGAACAGTATCCTTTTCCTCCTTTTATGAATTGTTTAATTAATTTTAATACCCAGTAGCCCGTAACAATATCTTTGACGTATAACTGTAAATACTGGGAGAAGGCTCGGTTCTCTGGGTGCAGAGCACTGAGTTGATGTGCTGGGTTGAAATCCAGTTTTGGTAGTTATATAATATATAATTACATTACATATAATGTTAATCTCTAAACAGCCAGGGATGGACCTTGTGAGATTTCCTAAGGGAAAACAGCCTTTATAAACTGTTTATTCTTAATTGGAGAAAACTCCTATTTACTGTTAAGTAATACACTTGAAAAAGTGTCTCAATCATGAGTTAACGATATATCCCAGTCATTAGAAGCGATAATCTCACTCATTACTTCCGACCAAGCTCACTTGGAATCCCTCTCCGCCTTGGAATCTCCCTTCCTCCCCTAGGCATTTGCTCAGAATTCTGTAAGAGATGAATTTATTCATTGTAAGCGTCGATCGCTCCGTGAACGTATCTAGATCGGGCAGTTAATATATTTGTAACTTGTGTATTTTAAACAATAAAAAATTTAAAGAAATCTATTATCGAGCCAATTCGTTAAATGTATGTACAGTAGTGTAAATATACTGAGCCAAAAACTTATGGATTGTAGTGGTAACGAAATAAGAGTACGGAACTGTTTGGATAAATTTATAAAACATGGATCAATAGTATATATAATAAAAATCATAATTTATTTATTCAATATTACATTATACTTATAAATACTGGACTTGTGAATCTGTACCAGGAAAGTGGAAAAAGGCCTAGAAGTGGACATGTTTCAAGGCTGATGAGGGCGGGATTAAAAGATGCCGCTTGTTGTCAGGGAGAGGATTAAGTGCTAAACTGTTCGCATTTCCATTTCTAAAGGAGACGAGGTGGTGCGGCTGCAAAATGGCAGCTACAATACGTTCCAGTCAGTAATTAAGTTTTTAATAAAAGTTGTTTATTGTGTTAATTACCCAGGTGTTGTTGGGGGCTATAAATTGTTCCCTGCTCAACTTTACTGGTCCCAGTGCCCGCAAGTTTCCTTTCCTACACAATTCTCCAGAAGAGGGCCCCGAATAAAAACCGCCGCGTTGTTTTTGTCACCCACGTCCGTGTACTTTGTTCCTACAGGGTCGCTTTTCTTCGGTCACTTCGTCCTTAGTTTTCGGATTTTTTTTTTGTTCTACCACTTTTATTTCCCTCCTGCTGGTCCGACCTATTGTCGTAGCGAGTTGTTTTAATTAAATGGCATCACGACTCCGGAACTTGGAAATAAAAACTTTTGATATCAGGAAAACTCCTCTACGGCACATTCGTGGTAACTGTTTCCTTCTTGTTTCAAATTTACTATGGCAACTTTGAGTTGAGCGATTAAAGCAAATTTTTTCAAATTTGTTCAAGTTCAAAACGTACTTTTACCCATTTTTTCCGAAGTACTACTCATTTTTTACGAGTTATTTGCTTGTTAACTATATAAACTATATAAACCGTTTAAAAAATGGGAAGTGGTTTCTTTGAGACGAGCTCTTAAACTTATCCTTTAATATGGTTTGTAAAAATAATAGTTTCACATCTATAAGATGATTTTTTAGTGACCGTTTCCTAGCCAGTTTATAAATATTTAAAAAATGTCTATATTTCATCTTTCAAATGTGCCTTAATCATTTTCTACATTTCTGTGAACATGAATAATCGATTAGTATTCTAAAATTGTGTGAGACAAGTATTTTTGTGTTCGTGTATTTATATATTTCTATATATAGTTGTTTTGGTTATCGTATTTTTCCTTTGGTATAAATAAAGATCTTAGTCCGTTCGTTTCGATCTTGGTAGAGACAGCATGGAGAGGGTCACCCAACCTCACGTTGCTGCGAGCCATGGTTTCATTGTTGTTATAGCTCTTTCAAAAAAGGTTCTTCGAGGCCGATTCACCGGTGGCCTCCCACCAACTTACATTCGGATTCATGGACAATTGAAAATCGGACTAGGTACATTATAGATTATTGCTCTTCGGATTCAGCAGGTGCAAGAGGACACATATTTCGTTTCCCGAAGCTGATCATCCCTGGAAGAAACATTCCGGGGGCCATTGGCATCCTGGAAAACCACAACACGGTTCCTAATAGTATAACGCGAAGAACATCATGGGGATGTGATTGTGGATGTTTCAATGGACCACTTAAGGATTTGTCAGCAGATGCACTTTTGCTTGCGTATTAACCCGCTTTTCCTCCTTTCCCTCACATATGTTTGTATTTGTATATTGATAATAATCTTCGTTTCAGTATCATTAGCACATATGATAAGAAGTTGCCTACACTGTTAAAGTTCCTACCCTAATTACCCTACTTTAGGTTCTTGCCACCCTCGAGAGAAGTCTCAGTTTGGAAGATCCCCTACTGACGAGTTTCCTCAGCTCCTCAGGCCTGGAGGCAGAGCCGAGGCTAAAAACTAATAAAACGATTAGAGATTGGGTTTGGCGCTCCCAGTTGCCTAATATATATGCTAATCCCTACGCAGCATAAATCTCTCCAGTTGCCGACCTATTACTGCTCCTGCTATCCTGATCCCCATCTGTTTCCCCGCTCCCTCTTCTTGTTTGTATTTCGGCCTATCTCCCGCTTCCTATCTTTGTTCTCTTCCGGTTCCTTCGCTAACTACCTTGTCAAACCATCCCTCTGCGAATGGCTGCAACAAGTTAAAAAATTAATACCGTTCAAGATGAAAGTGATTTCTCTTTAGACTCTTAAAAAAAAAAAAAACGTATCCCTACATCTCATGAAAAGTTTTGGTTTTAGTACTTAGTGGACAACGGTTTTGCAGGGAGTCCTAGACAACAATCAACCACCAGGTTTAATCCCCACATTTTGGGATCCACGTTATTCAGGCTAGGACCATAGACCCTAATGGATCCATTTCCGGCTGTTAAAACATTCAATAAAACGTGCTACTAACGGAGGATTTAAACTTGGGACCTTCTATGCGGCAACACAGCACTCTCCAGCTGATCTACTCCGCTCCATCTTTTTACTCTTAGTCGTATCAAATGAAATCTTACGTTTTATAAACAGTAATTATTAGCTCAAGTAATTATTAGTGATGGAAGTAGTATAGTTTACAATATCAGAAGATATTATCTGAGAATCATTGGACATTGATAATGTATCTTTTTTTAAATCTGCTGACTATTGAAATACCACGCTCGAGTTAGAATTTTATGCCTTTCAACAGTAATTCGAAGCCTGTGGGGCTCCAAGTTGGTGACCATATGCGATGACTAAGTCATAGTCATAGGCATTCAAGTTCAATCCGTATAGTAGGAGTATACACAATCATCTTATTTAACATGCCACACTGTGCTATTGTGCTGTTCGTCGAGTTTCAAAACTGGCTAAAAATACAAAACTAGTCTAACAGCAGGCTTCAGCAGGCGCTAGATATTTGATAAGACATGAATGGAAGAACTATAAGCAATAAGCGTTACGTCTCTAACCAAAAACAGGAAACCTAAATACCAGTCAATATTTTACCTATTCAGGCATTATTTTAATAATTGCTAATGAAGCAAATAAATAAAGCTTCGTTGGATCCCTAGTTCAAAATGCAGCAAGGCTCAAAACTAATAAAACATGTTACCACTACCAAGGCCAAAATGCAAATAATGGACAGGTTTTGACTGAGACTAAACCTGTTTTTAGTTTAGAGACTTAAGCTCTTTGTTTAGAATTTTTTCCGTTAGTGTCTCATCAACTATTTTAGGTTTCTTTTGAGACCTTGCTCTTCTTTATTAATATAAAGAAATTAAATATTTGTTTACTCGTTTCATTGAAATTTAAAAAAAAAAAAACATTCAATGGAAAAATACGATAGTAGAAACACGAAAGGTTATAAAAGTTGAAAAACAATTCATATCAGACCTTTATGAAATCATTAATTTGTTGTTATAGATGATAAACATCATGAATCGGATCTCTATGCTGTTTTAGGGAAAAAAATCTGTAGACTGTGGTAAAGAAATCACTGATAGCATAGGAAAATAAACTCACATCTAAATAGAAATAAATGATAAAGCTGCAAACCGAAAAAAAATACCACACAGTTTTCCTCGTTTTTCAAACTGAATTGAAACTGATTTAGTCGAATAAAGCTTTGTTATATGGTGCAGAAATTCGACTGCAAACTTCTTTAAAAAATACCATAGTTTTGCAAACGGTGGGTTTAGTTTTGAAACTATCACCTCAAATATTTTAAATTAAAATGCGATATGTTACTGTTCCCGGTTTGAAACTTTGTGGACTGTATCGTTAAACTTTTGAATTAAAAAGAGTGGATGTTTATTGTTCTAAAAACAATTTATTCCATTATCGATTCACCCTAATAATATCATTAGAGTCGACCTACTTAGTGTAAGAAGGTTAATTAAAACAGGAGAATATTAAGGAAAAAAATTAACAAGATTTTTAATTAAATAACGCCGGGCGTGTTTAATTTGTTTATCGTCGGCTAGTAATCCCTGAATTAAAAAAAAAACTAAACAATTTATTCTTTCTTGGTGTTACAGTATAAGCCCCGCTCGTATTATTACTATTTTTCAGAAGGATTGAAGTTGCTCAATCTTAAGTCAAACGAAATCGCTAGACGTATAAAAATTTATTTGGTGAATTAAAAAAGAAAAAAAAATCGTGTGTGTGTGTGTGTGTTTAAAGAAAACTGCGTCGCTAATATACGAACATTTTCTTAATTTTTTATTTGCTGCGATAGCGTCACAGCCTTCTTGACACAACAGCTGTTACAGTGTGTTGAGTAAATTGAAAACCTTAAATTGAAATTTGAAGGAAACACGAAGTAAAGGAATTGAATGCTGTTTTTTTTTTGGTGAATGAATGTTTAGTTGAAAATTATTATAATTATTTAAGACACGTATATATGTGTTGAAAATAAGTCTTTGTCTTTTTCAGAGAAACAATTCCGTCTTTATTTCATTACCCAAAGGCATAAAAACGTTAACAAATTATAAAATATCATTATATAAATATATATATATATATATATATATATATATATATATATATATATATATATATATAAAATTATGGCTCACTTGAGGGACAAACTTATTGGTACAATCATTATAGACGGACGAATTACCATAGAATCCGTCTCTGGAATCCCCGATGCTACTACATTGAAATAAACCGCGCTAGGTGTGCCTTCAATGGGAGGTTTCTCTATTCACGCTTCCACGTGAATCCTTTATGGGAGGTTTTTGAAAGAGGAACAAAAACCGAGTGTGTGCTAAATAATTTCTAAATAAATATTTATTATGTTTTTTTTGTATTTTGCAGTGTGAGCGGGGTAACTTGTCTCTAGGTTGACTGGTTCGAACTACAGGTGGATAAATTATTTATTCCTTTCTTATCCTTTCAACCAAGTACCTTAATAATTTAAGGGGAGATTGGGGTAGATCAGTAGATAGGGTGATCGCTGAGCCTCGAGTGCGAAACACGTCAAGAGTGCCTTCAATTTGCGGTCAAGATTGCGGTTTCTAGCGCTTCCAAGTACAAATACAGCATGTGCCAAAAGGCATTTGTATGAAATTAGTGATTTTCCGAAAATTTTCAAGTACTCCAAGTGTTCTGACTGTTTTATTTAATTATAAATTAGTGTTTATTTAGTACCTTCGTGTTGTTTAAACCATTTGTTTGAACGCTCCCTAAAATTCAATGCTACTTCTAAAGCGATAATATCTTATTCCGAAACAAGTCCGCCAGAAAATTGTAACCCGGGAGATACAATTGTTTCGAGAATTCTAATGAAAGAAGGGCCGGAATATGGGGACCCACGTGGTCCCGAAAATTGCTGATCTTATCGAATTGGGATTACACTCAGATTTGAAGATTGGATCTGCTCCTCCTATATCACCGCAGCTCAGGTGTAAAACTGCCTTCTTTTTATCTTTTAAATTAAATTATTTTTATCGGACTTATTATGTACTCCAACACGCAGAACTTGAAACTAATTAGATACGTGAGTATTTCATATTATATCTCGAATAACAACGCCAAATTAGACTAAAGTTTTAAAAAGGAAAAGATTAAATGTTTCAAATCAGAAATATTAAATAAAAATTGTACGAGTAGAGGACTAGCATATCTACTTCTGTGCCCAAGATCGCGGCTCCGCAGCCCATCAGTTGGCCCCAGGATATTTTAAAGGTAGTGAAAATTCCTTAGTTATGCCGTCTTTCGTAAGGGACATAGAATGCCCTGAGCCTGTGCGGTGTACTCGTTAAACATCCTCATGCTTATTATACCAGCATAAAAGTAAATGAGTAAACGACAGGACAATTAAGTAATTGTTAATTTTAGAAATCAATTAGAATAACTTAAGTTCTTGATACTAGCTAGTTAAAAGAATTACTTTGGCATTTGATTAAATCTTGAATTATGCGTACAAAAGTTGAAAACAAATTAAATAAGGCGGTTAATTGGTTCAAAACATATAATTAGTTATAGTATATAAGTAGTTTTAAAGATTAATTTCTTTGAAATAAATATATATATATATTATTCAAAGAACATTACTCCAAATATTTGTTAATACTCAACATAATCTTTGAAACAAAGTAATTTTGATTAATTACGTGAATATTTAATTAACTCTTCAATTACATAGATCTCCTCCTTCCTATCACGGGCACTCTGGCGTAAAACTGTCTTCTTTTCATCTTGTAAATTACTAATTTATTATCACACTTACCGTTCTCCTCAACACTGAGTTGGGAAGTAATTAGATAAGAATTTATATGTATATGTGTTTATGAAAATGGAATATAGCTATTTTTTGCACAGTTCGGCAAGAATACATGTATGCATAGATAGTCCGTAGGGATTGGCGAGACTCCAATGTACAAGAGATTTGAGGGCAGATGCAAATAAAAATAAAATGCCGGGATTCGAAGTTGGTGATGGATGGAGGAAGCTGCCGCGGGCTTATTATTGCGTCCAGCTTATACTTTTATAATTTATAGCGTCGTCACCCTTCCGGGTTCCGTCGCAGTCTCCATGATTTATCTCGTTTCTATCTTATTTCGATTAAGCTGGAATTAAGGCCATCCGAGACCCTTCCCTCGGACTCCAAGGACCTTCAACGAATGGAGGGGAGTAGAATAGGATAGAGAGAACTAGAGATAACAATATATCACTACATCCTATGCCTGTCCCTCCTCCAGTTCCATAAATCTGCGATAATCTCCTCCCGAAGACTGGAACTGGAGCTGGAGAAGAGTGGAGAGTGGGCTAATGTATTATAGTGCCATTGCTCTTCCACTCTCCGGGGGTTGTTAGCTCAGGTTTTTATTCTGTTAACGAGCCGACAACGTCGCGCCTGATGAGCACTTTATTCTTTTTAGATTTTTATTTTTTTTATTTTTAATTCTATAGCTCTATTCTATAACCCTCGTCCCGTGCCGTCGAGTAGCAAGGGCAAAAACCATGATGGCTTCCACTCAGCACTTTTTTTTCTCCGGGCTCAAGTACGGTTGGGGCCTTGTCATTTGACTGCGAAATCTCGACGATTCAGAGATCATTTAAAGGTTTTTATAAAAAAAAAGAAAAAAAAATTAAACAACAAGGATATTTACACGAACAATTAAACAATAAGGATACGCAATTCTGCAAAATACTTTTAAGAATAATTTATGGAACCCGATGCTCATAAACGGCTTTATTAAAAGAAATAAACATTTTTTCATGCTTCTAAATTTAACTAACGTTTGAATTTACATAATTTTATTATCTTTCGAAGTAACGCTTTGACCAAACGAACGGTTATTTATCGGCACATGTATTTATTAATTTAAACCTAAATTGCTAAATTAATTTATATCAATTAATTTTAATTATACAAAGAAGGCTGAGATAAAAAATGGTCGGAGTGTGATTAGGTAATACTATTCAAATTAGTTGATTATGTGCCAATATTTCAGCCTAATTTACAGGCCGTCAGCAGGACTGAAAAAAAAACTTAATAACGACATTAACAGTGCTATACTAACAGTTGCTGATACAAATGTATAGATAGAACATTGGAATGACAAAGAGTGACAAATATTTATACTTCCTAGACTTTATTTAGGGAAACATACTTTCCCTCATTTTCCTAACAATAACATTAAGGAATATTTTATAGATGTAATTACTGAAAGCAATTTCTATCTACCAATAGTTACTTTAATTTCAACATCCTAAATTTCGTTAATAAATTTTGAACTAAAACAGCAATAATATATGTTTGGCAGATTATTTTATATTACACGATTGTTTTACACTTTTATAATTCTTGTTTTCTTTTTTTTTTATAGGTATGGCTCTATCCTTCTATATGTTCTAATAACTGGTAGTCTACAAATCGTAAGTTTTTGTATTTATTTTTCATTTTGAGGCCTGGTAAAACTGGTGATAATTAACCCCATTATCTTTTTGTAACTATTTATAAGAATTATATATATATATATATATATATATATATATATATATATATATATATATATATATATATATATATATTTAACCATTTACTCTCAATCAGGAAAGCGACTTTTCACTTTCTTATTTTTTCCTTTTATCTTCCTAATCCCTCTTCAGTAGCTTCACTGTTCTTTTTTCCTTTCATCTGTCTATTGTACTCCTGTGATCTTCCTTTATGTTTCTGATATACATTTTATTTATCATGTTCCTAGTATCCCAGATTTTCTTTCATCCAGTGAGTTTTTCTATAATTTTTATAATTTTGTTTTTCTTAATCACTCGTCCTCTGTAAACGGCCATAAAACATGGATAGTTGAATAGAATAGAAAATTCATCTGTAATAGTTTCTGTGTTTTCATAAATATCTAGATTTGGTCGTTTGATAATCAACCTGTATTTTTGAACAAACCCATCAAAATTTTTGTAGAATTTTATTTTCCCTTTCTTGTTTTTTCTATTTCAGGAATCGTAGTAGCTCAGAGTGTAGAGTGCTGAGCTACTACGCTCAAGGTCACGGGCTCAAATTCACCTGCGGCAGATAAACTACTATATTTAATCTTGAAGAGCCACTGACAGACCCTGTGGGATATAAAGAACCTCCTCAATAAAGTGGGTACCCGTAATAGGGATAAATACCTTTCTGCCACGCACTGAATCCAAGACCTCTCAGTGGTATAGGTTTAGGTTTTTATAATTCCAGAATTTTAGTAATTCCTTTAATTGCAGTGCCTTCCGAAGCGAGCAGAGCCTCATGTACTGTAATGTCGAAACATTGCAGAACGAAGAATTTATTTTCATGTAAGGATTTCGTATAATTTGTACACCTCCTATAATTTAAAAAAAAAGTACAAGCAATACATACATCAATCAGTTCTTGAGATTCCATTCTTTAAACTTTCTTTAGGGCGATCTTGCGAGTCTATATTGTTCGCATAGTCATGACCTAACAGTGAAAAAATTAGGCTTTTAGTGCATTATATTAAATAGCACACTCGTTTAAATATTTAAAGGTTAAATGAATAAATTAAATAAACTTTCATTCATTCGGCTTGAAGCAGTCCTTGGCCAGCTCAACCGATCTTCCCCAGTCTTCCCTGGCCTATTCAGGTCTGATGACTGCACATGTTCACAACATATCCTCCGCGATAGCAACCTTTCGTCTTCCACAAGAGCTTACACCATCAGCTTTAATTAGTACAGTCTTCTGACTGTCCTCTCCTCACTTATCCTGGGTTACGTAACCCAGCCACCTGGCCCATTATAATGTAGTACTTACCAATACATATATTTGAATATCTTATGGTGTTAATGAGAAAGGGGACAATCATTCACTACTTCAGGGACATTCACTACTTGAATAGAAGCAATGGAGACTTGAATATGCTATACCTCGACCTGAAAAGTGTTAGATCTACGACGAAGGAGTTGATATGTGGAAGGCCTGGCCTGTGCAATAGGTCCCTCTGGGCGGGTTATTACCCTGCTTCACTTGGGCCAATATTTGTCCAGCCACTGGAAGCTCCAGTTATAAGAACCGATATTGTACCAAGCTGCCTTTCTGGGTCTTGTGGTTACGTAATATTTCTATCGGCTCTTGCAAGATATCCATCCCTTTATATTAATTATTTCGTTGTTTTGAGGTAATTTGGTATGTAAGAGGTTAGTAATGAGAGTTTATGCTTAAATAATTCAAAAACTCATGTCAGAGATAAGAAATAATCGCTTATTAATAATTGAATATGGAACAAAATCTTGAGCCTCTCAAATACCAATAAATAATTAACCAGGGAGCGCTTAGCCAATTAAAGAATCGTCAACACAGATGATGGCAAGATTATCTTACAAATATATTATATCTCCTAATAACATTAAAAAAAATAATGAAAAAGGAGACTTTATTTTAATATAGAGAAGAAAATGGTCTTAGAAATAGTTTCTTACGTTGGTCATTGGTCATCAACGCTATGTTTAATTTTTTTTCTCGAAATAGATGAAATCATAAAAAAAAATAATTATTTTTTAAACATTGAGTTTTTCTATTGTAGGTTTATTTTAAAGTTACATGAATGGTATTGAATTAGTTATTGTTTTATAATGTGATTTTAAATCCTTAAAACAGCAGAAGTTACCATTGAAGCGTTCTAGATCAAAAGCAGATAACTTCAAATTTCAAAAATTGAATTTTTCACATTTTTCGCTAGTAAACGGACTAAAACCATGAAAATTGGGCGTCAAAGTGTGGTGTTAGACAAAATTACTTGACTAATCTAGAAAAAAGTTTGGAATTATCTGCTTTTGATCCTAAACACCTCAGTTCAGTAAGCTACCATTTTATATAGTTTGTATTTTTTAATAATTTTGATTTAATGGTAAAAAATGTTGTTACCATACTATTATTATTCCTGGTGAAAGCTTTTGCTTGGAGCAGATACAGATAAAGTAACATACGAACTAAGCTACGCATTACCTAGATGTGGCACACTATCCCAGCTGCGATGATTTTCCCATTACCTTGATGAAAAATAGCTCTTTGCCTGCGAATAATCTCAGCAAAACGTTCATAATAGTTCACGGGATTTGCATCTCTTTTTCCCTCTGCTCCTTTCATTATCCTAATTAAAAATTTAAGTTTATCATTTTCATATATCTAGTTATTTCTCCAAATCCCTAATCCAGCTTCTCTTGAATATTAGATTCTAAATTATCTTGATAAACTATGATGAAATCGAAATGAAATATGGTTAAACCGGAAATGAAATATGGTTAAAATTCTAGAAATATATCGTGATTTCTTATTTTTTCCTGTTTTGAAGTAATTTTAAATTGCTCATTCCTATTTTTGTTAAATAAGATGAACATATGTAATATTTTTTTTTTATATATTTACGTATTATCCATTGCTGATGTAGACATCATGATTTTATATATTATTAAAAAAAGTAATAAGCAATCTTCAAAACATTAAAACTACGCAAATTGATGTTTCTAATCTCGGATTGCTATTTATGCTGTAATGCTGTAAATAAATACTTCTGATTATTTAGTATGGATTAATTATCTTGATCAATTGATGGATTACTATATGGATGGATATAGAAAGCTCTAATTATATTACCTAAGGTAAAGCGTTATTTAGTTACTATTTATCTATATATCTTTATATATATATAGTTCTTCTGCCGATCTGTATGTAAACTTTTACTGGTTGGACCGATTTTGATATTTTTTTTGTGTGTGTCTTGAAGTGGGTTTGGGTTTGGAGAATGGTACAGATCCACAATTCGATCTATAATTTTTTTTTAATGATTTGTCCTCCAACTAAACATTTGAAGACGAAGACGCCTGTCAAGTCCATTCTGTCTAAAATCTGTATTTTTTCTGTCCGTGTGTATGACACTATAATCATCCAATTGTTCGCTTGACGACGTCTGGAATTTTAATATTTTTTTCACATATATTTCTGTAAAAACGGACCGAATAATTACAATCTAATTTTTTTTTAAATCATGTCGTGTAAAGTTTATAATATTAGAAAATGTATCAATTATGTACAGTTATTAAATTCCTATGTTTAAAACATTTGACGTCGGGTCCGCTAAAGCATGAATAGAAGTTAATTTTCGATATAAAACTAAGAATAAAGGTTTCGAAAGCCCAAAAAACAGCTTCTAGAAGTTGTTTGGAAAATTTTAAATGCAAAAATATGTTGTAATACGTTTACTGTAGACAGAAAGGATAAAAGAGTGAAAGGGACTTACTCAAATCCTAGACTGGAGTAGTTAAAGTAAGAATGCTTAGGCTCAATGATAAGAGAGGACTTAGCCGCTTGGGACTTAACTTCTTAGCCGGATGAGGGACTAGCCTTCTTTAGGAACGCCCGTTTTTATCGGAGGTGGGGGCGAGTTAAATCCCTTTAGCCTCGCTACTAGCGCCATCAGCTGTCGAAAGAAAATGGATGAAAAACGGAGGGGAAATGTAGCAAGGCGTCCCGGCTCGTTTACCAGCCCTAATGTATGCCTTTTCCCTAAGTCTAAAGGGAAAATTTTCTTGAACTTAGTCACTTCAAAGTTCCTACTTTAGTTGATAATAAAGAATTTAAGTAACAAGTTTAACTAAATAGGCCAGTTGCATAAATAATACTATATCGGTTCATACCATATCATATATGATATGCCCATATTCAAAAGAAAGGTTATTAAGTAAAAAAAAACTTCAGGGTTATGATGAAATGAAGTTTCAGAAAATGAATTTTTGATTTGAGAATCATTTTTAAAAAAGTATACCTTTAAGAAAGTTGCCCAAATATACGAACGTATGAAAATCTGATCTCTCTTCCACTTTTATTTTTTGAAATAATAAAAACATAAATTTCATATGAAACGACATAACAGTAGCCTACTTGTAATAAAAAAAAGCATGCCGGAGACGTTATTTTAATTTCCTACACTTTAGTCTGGAATATAACAGAGCTTTAACAAGTGAATAATTTAATTTTAAAGTTATTAACAAATAAATATACATGTTTTGAATATTGTACTCTTGGATCAACTGTAACTTTACATCCATATTAAATTTATGACTGTTGATTCAAATTAATTATGCACAAAATGTATTTATTCATTCTTTCACTAATTTTATTGTATTTTAAAAATTAATTTCATTATAACGAAAAAGGAGTAGTGTGGAAATTCAGTCAGTGTAACGGAAAATCAGTTATTTAATGCCAATTAATTTAATACATAAAAAAAAAAAGTATTTTCACAGCGAAGTTTTCCTCAATTACCTCAAGCTACATAGGTTAGTTGGTTTTAATCTATCTTAAAATTCGAAAATGAAGAAAAAATTATTTTATCGTAATAAAATAAAATAAAATAAATAAATCTAAATAATTGCAAATCCTAGAAGATAGTTTTCCTAAAAATAAAACTGGTTGTTAAAGATAACTTGAATTACTGATTATTTGTCATGTCATGTTTATTTCACTTAATGTTCAAGAAAGAAGAAAATAATAATTATAAAATATAAAAAATCTGGTTTCAATTTTACTAATGTAAAAAAAAATCAGTTGATCTAAATAATCGCCTAGTAAATTGTTTATCTAAAAACAAAATTAATTATTGATGATGAATTTGATATCTAATCATGTATTAACTCAATATTCAAATTGGTCAACTTTATTCCTTTACTATGTGATAAAATCTTCAGTCCATTGCTCCACTCAATCGGTTTTCTACAACAAGGATGGGATGAAGTAATTGGATTTTGATATTGCTAAATGGCATTTGGAGGGAGATAAAATTCTGACTGGCTCTCACTACTCCAACCACTCTGTATAGGATTTCAAACTCACGGTTATTCAATATTCATTTTGGGTTAAAGCGGTTGGAATGCAGTGATCGTCAAATCAGTATCCCTGTGTGTCCTTACAACACTAAGCACGAAGGACATAGAATTTATCATGTTAAAAAGAAAAATATTATTAAATATTTATAATCATGTAATAGTAATAAGAAATGTTAGTTAAACATTATTTTATAATAAAAAAAAATATATTTTCTTATAAAAATAATAATAATAAACTTAGATATATACAATCTTTGCCAGGGTATAATCTCCCGTCAATTCTATTATTCTCATTCCATTCACATTAAAAATATTTCTTTTGCGTTTTCCTTCCATTTACTTCTCGTTCCGGTTGGCCAGCGACCATCGAATTTGTTTTTCATAGGTTGCTCCAGTCATTTTACTTTCATCCGTTCTGATATATATTTCAAAATATATTTAATTTTTTATATATGTAAGTGAATCTAAAATAATAGGCTTATTTCCATCAGTTCCGAATCCACTTCAGTAGGTAAGCATTTGTGTTCATTTTTTATCTGTTTAATTGTTAACGTCTTGAATATAATGTTAGAAAAATGTATAGCAGTCATTTTTTTTTCTTCTTTATGTGGGCCCCTCAATATCATTCTCATATCAAATATCGAATTATACCTGTCTGTGGAATTAGGTTAATTCGGTAACTACAATTCGGTAATTATTATATGCTAATTACCTAAGTGTAGAAGTATATTTTGGGTTTTACCTCGGTTCCAAACTTTACATTAGTCGAGAAGTTTTGTTAGGTCATGTAAAGTAAGAGAGGCGTGTGTCTGATTTTGATGTTTTGTTAAAATCATTTTGTTGTCTGCCTAAGTCGCTGTCAGAGTTCAGAACTGGAATATCTTGAGTACATTTGAAGTAGAGCATTGCTTGCTCGACGTCTCCTGCAGGAGGGATTATCGATTGAAGTGCATATATCAAACGCTTGAGCATTGCTAAGTCTGTTGAGAATATGCACGAGGAATCTGTTTAAGTTCTTAGAATATCATGTGCTGAGAACCAATGAATGGATCGGTTAACACTCGGTAAACAAGACCAAGTTGAATGACCAAGTTCCGAGTCGATTCAATAATTATAAATTAGGTTGTATTGTTTTATATCTTAGTGATTAAATTATATATAAATAAATATAATAAAAATAATATATAATAAAAAAGATTGGACATGAAGGTGCTGCAATGGTTTAGCTGCAGTGTGGGTGGGGACTGAATTGCGCTTCTATTGATTCTGCTACTATGGCTATGGAGCAACCTTCTCCCAGCTTTTTACCAGATTAGGCTCACGACTCTTATCTTATCTCTATTCACTGATAATACATCTCTGCTCTCCTACTGATAACAGCATTCATGTCCATACTATCACCTGACCGTTATCTCTTAACCGATTACTGTTAAACTAAAGCTACTAATTGTCTGCAAAGGGTAACAAAGTCTTTGAGCATTTATGAAAGTCTGTTTTCAAATCAAACTAGTATGGAATTAACAAATATTATATAACTACAATTTGGTTTTAGTTCCAATTAATTATTATTATCTAGAACAAGTTAATAGTATTGACTAAATTTATACCTATTTATCATCGCTATATACTTATCCTACAGCTTCATCGTTTCGACAGCCACACATATATGTCAATTTAAAAAAAAATCTTTAGTTTACAACTTTATAATAATAAATCACGTAATGGATGATAAATAATTATATGAGATAAAGGCAAGTAAAGAAACTAGCCATTGTAAAACTCGAATAGCAAATTCAACTCGAGACACGAAGCGTTTTTCCTTTCTGACGTCTAGGAGGATTATCTGGAATTGAGGAGATAGCTTAGTTGAAAACTAGTGGTTTTGAGAGAAAATAAAGTTTTTTTATGAAGAAATAGTTATTGGGTTCCGGTCAAATCAACAGCAAATGGGATATCAAGGCGTTATGGATGAATTTATTCTTAACGGAGTATTGAGGACTTTGAATTGTAACAATTCGTGAATTGAAAGGAGCATTATTCGAATAATGAGGAGTAGCGATCAATTTAATATTTATCTTATTTGATAATTCTAAAATATTGGTCACTGATATAAATATTAGCTAAAAATAATTCTACAAATTAAATAGGAAATGATGACTTGCTTGCAGCAAAGTGATATTTCAAATTTTCATATTCTAATTATATACTTCTCGTATTAGTGATGTGATAAATCAGATTTTTGCCCGGGTTTTATGCCAGAAAAAAATTGGTCTTGTTTTTCCTATTCTTGTTTATATTTTTTTGACTCCTGTAGTTTTGAATGGTTGTAATTATTCCCATACAATTTTACTTATTATCTAATTTTTGTTGAACTTTCTTTCAGTAGAAGAATAGCTCAATAAGTGTGCTACATAGCAAGTGCTGATATTAGGTCAGGGGTCTAAGGGGATCTCATGATGCTTACCAACTCTTTATGAAGTAATCATTTTAAATGGGAGAAAAACTTCCTCCTGCACAACCATTGGCTTAGAAGAAGTACAGTCTCTATCATTTACTGAATGCTAGACCCTTCATGGGTTGTAGTGGTGGAGGCTTTTATGCTTGTTTACTTTAATCGTCTGACAAAGCAATATTTTAAAAATAAATTTATGTCGTATCATAGGAAACTTTTCTTTCCTATGATTCCAAAAATGATGACTGACAGAAATTAATAGCCAAAAAATGTTTTGTTTTTTTAAAAACAATTCACAACTTTATATCTTCGAATGCGTGTAGAGATAATTAGGTGTTGTACATTTTGGATGGACTAAACCTCTCCTAATTACTCGTGGTGCTTACTGCGTCTCCTTGAACTCGTCAAGGTTATTTTTTTATAATAATCTGGCTGTTTTGAAAAATGTATTACTACTGGAAGGAGTATAGGGGACTGAATACAGTTCGGCCAGAGCTTGGCGAGAGGAGAGAGACCTGTTAAGTATTCCGGTTGACCTATTTCCCCAATCCTATTTCTCATTCCAGGTCCAAGTTATTGCTTCTTTTTCTTGATCGCTTTCAATATTATTCAAAGTCGAGTTTATTTCGAGTCAATTTTCTTCTTCTTGTAATAAAAAAAAATACACATAGCGTTACATTGGTATATACATACCAGTACATTAATTTTGTTTTCCTGCAGAAGCGACGCTTGTTTAGTATTTTGCAAAATCCATGTAGAGAACTGATTAAATGTATCCAATCTTACAATGTGGATACATATTTATAAAATAATCACATATTTATGGATAAATAAACAAAAAGAACATCACTACATGACACATACTGTGCCTTCATGGTTCATTCTATTGAACGTTTCAGGCCTTGGAATATAAAGAGACTACTGTTTCTAAGGCAACGGTTGAGCAGCGAGGTAATTTGTCCGAGACCACACTCAACCATCAGAATGTTCTCAGAGTTAAGGGTAACCATTTTATAAAGGCTTCTTGTGGACCGGAAGAGTATGTAGATCCCACAGGATCCATCCGAAGTCGAAGAAGAGATTACATAATTTATCTGCTACAGCAGAATTTGAACCAAGGACCTTCAGCTTAGCAACTCAGGACTCTACTTACTGAGCTACCCCGCTCCCTAAATTATATAATATATAGTAGATATTATAAAGGGTTTTATATTTATAGATAAGATAAAGGAAAATTAACTATCAAAAACGCTTTCAGTAATAGTGTGTCTGCTTTATCGTTTCTCTCGACACAATTCTTCCTTTACCTGAATATTACGTTCTTCTTTTAGTATCTTTTCCATGTCACATATTCTTCTTTCATAATTCACACACAATTCTTTTATAAATTGTATGTATATATATATCAATCCTGTACCACTACAACCCTTAAAGGTTCCAAGCCAATGTTTGGGAATGGTATTAACAGACCATATAATTTATCTGTCACAGCCTGATTAGAACTAGGAACCTTCAGCGCAGCAACTCAGTGCTCTACACGCTATATTTAATCACGAAAACGCCTACAAATAAACGAGATTGCTAAAGATATGATGATTGAGCATTATATTCAAAAATTAAAATCTGAAACACCAAGAGTTGAGAGTTGATGAAACTTTTCTCATTATATTTTTCTTGAATTAGCGAGGCCATCTTTCAGTGATGGCGCGTCTAGATTTTTTTTTTGTATTTGAAACTTTCGAACGTTAATTTGTTATCCTTTCAATTTTTTCTTTTCTGTTTTTTTAAACGTTTCATTAAAAAATAAAACGCCATATATTTTGGACTTAAATTGTTTTAAAATATAGAACACCTATAAAAGAATATCTACATATAAATACATAAAAAGTAAAAAATTGTTTATATCATTCCATTCATTTATGTAATTTCAATATGTTTTCCGTTCTATGTCTCACCAGGTTTACATAATATACCTTACTTTTTACTTTTCTCATTAGTTATTTCATAATTTATCTTAATCTCTGTATTTCTTTACATTAGTATCAATTCTGTTCATGAATTCCGGTTAGTCATGTATAATTCTTCTATTATTCTATAATTCTATATTTATTTAATATAGTATCAATTCGGTACCTAAATTCTATTATTCTTGCATGGTACTGCAATGCTTTATGTAGTTATTTTTCCGTTTCTTTTCTGACCCGGAAGATGGGCTACATCTTAGGTCGAAATGTGAACAAACTAAAAATAATAAGTTTAGCTTACTCTGTGTTCTTTTAATGCACCCCCCGACCAATTCAATCCATTATTACAAAAGAATATCCTTTGATATTGATGCTATTGATTATCCTTTGAAGATATGCAGTTAAGAAACTTTGACTTCATTTCAATAATTTGTATTAAATTATTGAGAATAATATCTTTGGAAAATAAAAATTTACAACCGAAAAATTTCATTTAAATGTCTGCATCTCTTCTTAGGCGATCTAGGATTATGAATATGGTTTAAGTTAATCTTCAATTGAAGGGGACTTTAATGTATTATAGTATCCTTCATTTATTATATAGATCGTCTATATAACATAATTTTTAGAAAAATCTAATTTTAGATAAGAGTAGTGATATAAAACATATCACAAAGTAAGGAAATAACAATTTAGGATTGTGTTTTACTCTCTTTTTCTTTATCATGTTTGGTTTGTTTCGGAATAATATATGTTTTTTACAATATATATATATATATATATATATATATATATATATATATATATATATATATATATATAATAAAGGAAGAACTCATTCTGTAGATATCTAAAAATGACAAGGAAAAGAATTGAAGTAGAGAAGCAATTTAATATCAGTTCTGTTGGGACCCCTGTCGCAAACTTATCCCTATTGGATGTTTCTCTTCCTCTATGTTGATTTTTCACCCTATCCTAGTGACTCATATTTATTCAAATTTGGTTTTGAAGTATAAAATATTATTAAAATAGGTTACCCAAAATGAGGGGGAAAATCTTGCGGTTGAGCGTGACCTAGGGCTAGTCACCTCCTTGCAGAACCATTCTCTATGAAACAGTACAGTCTCTACCGTGTAAGGAACCCCAGTCTCGTTTATGGTTCGTACTGGTTACAGGTTCAGGTTTTGAAGTAATATGACCTATTATTCCTAGCCGTATTTACGGCGTCAATGTATTTTTATTAATTGCCTAAATTATACTTTAATTTTTTGTAACCAAGAGAAATAATTTGCTCAAAATAGGGTTGAACTATTTATTTGAAAACGAACGTTTCGACCCACATTTCAGGTCTAAAGAGCTAGATATACGAAATACAAACAATTTAAAATGATATATAAAATTTTAATAGAATAAAAATAGCTGAAATGTAATACATATATCATGAGAAAAACAAACCAAATACAGAAGTGGGGATGTTTTAAAACATAAAATTAAATAAAATACATGAATACAAAACAATGAGATAGGAGTACTAATAATAATGATCGGGAGCCATTATGCAAAACATAAAAACAGAGGGAATAATCATTATTAATATTTGTATATATTTCACCTTTATTCCAAAAACCAGAAAAAAAATAATTATTTTTTAATACGGTCTCATTGCTGCCATAAAGAAGATCTAAAGGTTATTATATTTTTAGCTAATAGCCTGAAGATGAATTAAGTACATTAATTTTATCTTGTAGAATACCAGTTGGCCTTGTATTTATTTATTGGGAAGAATATGGTTAAAGTAAGAATTGCTTAAATTAAATATTAGCAACAAATATTATATTGCAGGTCTTCTTCAGGCCCGGATTATACTTAAACAAATATTTTAAATAATATCTTTATTTTATTTTACAATTTAAATTATCCCTACTTTTGTGTCTGGTTAACTCCAATAGTTTCATTTTTTTTTTAAATAGGATTGTATATTTTATATCACTATACAATACATAAAGCTTATATCCCTGATGAATACCTGCACTCTGGGTTAGAAGGTCGGTTTCTAATAAATAGTTGAATTTCAAGAATATTTGTTTGAACCCCACCTTCACCATTTTCTTCTTCTTGCATTGATTTTAAATGAAATTTAGGATTTCTGAAACACACTACTATACTTTGGTTAATTTAGAAATTTATTTTTTTCCTAAAAATATAATAAAAAAAATAGTGAAAAGAAGAAGTTCCATTAGTAAGAGCTAGCTGGACAAAATATTTTTCGGCATTTTTGCATTTTTTTTCGACTAATTAAGTATTGTAATTTTAAAAATAGTTTTTAATTAAATACCAACTGAATTTAAGAGGATTTCTAGGATAATAATTAGAAAAATTAAAAAAAAACAATGTATAATAATAATTAAGGCAATATATAATAATAAAACTGATAATATTCTGTAAATATTCTGGAACAAGTTCCTTTATAATAAAGATACGGAAAATAAAATATAAAGTATAATGTCTTACAGTAGAATACAATTACAATTTAATTAATAAATGAAAATAAGAAATTTATGAATATAAATTAGGAGTTAGCTCGCAATAATGAATTAAATAAAATAAAAAATATAAATATCATAGCAATAATTATAAAGACAGATAACTATTAATATTTACAGATATACAATTTATGGAAAACAAAATAACAACAAAATTAAAGAAACAAGAAAACTATAACTATTTTTAAAATAAGTTTGTGTGTATATATATGTATATACTCCCTTTTATATATACTACTGCTCATCATTCGTCTATCTAAAAATTTGTAATCAAAAAACTAATTACAGTTGTTTCGTGGTAAATAAATGCTAAATAAGATGTATAATAAATTGGAAGAATTGCTTGCCAAAATCATTTTTATTTTCCTTTCAGAGTACTTTGTAATGTTTTAAAAATTAATTTTGGTCGAAAGCAACTCAAAGAGATAAGAGTTTCTTTCTTCGTTTGAGTGCATCAACCATTCTTCGACAAAATACGTGTATCTTCTCGAAATAAAGTACTCGAGTGTGCAGGCTAAAATTAAATGTAGAAAAATTAGCCCGGATACAAATGGGTAAAAGGTATTTTCATCACTTCAAAGTTTCAAAATGTGGAAGCTTCGAAAAAATAGCACTTACCTGTACAATTAATATTCATCGATTGGTTCAATAAAAGTAGTTGAACAATAAATTTTTGAGGTTGGAATGATGCCTTGAATTCCACTTTTATTTATTCTATTGCTATGATTACTTGGGCTCCAACCCTCAATCTCTGAAGTGTGTCAGGCTTAAACAAATATTAGATTACCATGTTTTGAAGTATTGTTTACAATATTCCAATGCCATATTTCAGATTTCTAAACATGACGTTTGTCCTAGCTTGTACTAATCGAAACACTGCGCTGCTTTGATTTTCCCGCCATTTATCAGAAATTTGGGGGGAATAGTTAGCCAATCTTATTTTAATATTTCTTTCAGAATGCTCTACAACATTTTTAACATTTAATTTGGTCGAAAAGAACTATAAAATAAAAAATAAGGGTGTTTCTACCATTCTTAAAAAAAAAGCCTTTCTTGAAAATAAGTATTCTAAAACAACAAAGTATTCTTAAAAAAACAATGTTGTACTCGAGTGTGCAGGCTATAATTCATCTTATTATTAATGGGAGAGATTCAGCTATGAAATATATAAAATTTAGCCCGGATACAACCGGATGCAAGTTATTTTCATCACTTCAAAGTTTCAAAATGAGGAAAAATCCTTAGCATTTAAAAAAAAAGGATACACTTTGGTTATCAGAAGATTTTTTAATTAGAAAAAATAACATATATATAATTAATTACATAATATATATAACATATATTAACGATATTCAATGATTGATTCATGTAAAATTAGTGACGTTATAATTTTGTGCGGTTGAAATGAAGCTTTGAATACAACTGATTTAGTCTATTTCTATGGATTCATTACTTCGGACTCTATTGACTGACGAGATGAAGTGTGCCAGGCATGAACAATTGTTTACAATATTCCAATAAAAAAATTTGGAATTTTAAGCATGAATATTGCCCAGCTAGCTCCTACTAATTGAAACACTGTGCGACTTTGAAGCAAGTACTTTTCCAAACCTCCGCCTTTACACTGCATCAGACTAGTTGAGATGATTTCCCCCCACAGGATAGTTCGAAACCCGTCCTAATTAAATTCTTAGGACGCATATATACGAGACATTAGGACCTCGCAGAGCAGAGCAGGAGAGGCAAAGGGTTAAAAACTTTATTGAACTAGGGCAAAGCTTAGCATAGTTGTGCGCTCATTTAGCGCCGTTAATAACACCGTCATTTCCATATGGATCTCCTATTATACTCTTCCCAGCCATTTCTAGAATTCCATTCCTCTCTCTGTCTCTCCCCAACCCCTTTGTTTATTCTTCGTCCCTCCCTTGTTCATTTCCATCGTATCGTATAATGCCAAAAGTGGGGGGTCTGAAATTTTGTGGAACGGAGTACGTTGGGCTCGAATTATTGTTGTAGAAGTAATGCAGCAATTAAATTTTATTAGAGTTATATTAATTATTATAGTTGTGATTCGGTATTGTCACATAATTATTAACATGCTTTATATCAGAGAGAAAATTCCACCCGTTAAACTGTATAGTTGCGAAAAGTATTAAAACACGTATTGAATAAAAGGTATAAGATTGTCCTTATAAATATTTAGTTATTTCTTCACGCAATCGCCTTCCCGATCTCACACTGTGTAATCTTTTATTAGATATTATAAGCATTGTATGTAGAGAGTTGAGTTATTGAGCTGAACCTCTTCGATGGATCGACCTTATCTAACAAACATCTTCCGGGGCTCACCCAGCCTATATATTGTTGTTTCCGTTAATACACCACTGTTTCTACTTTCAAGCTCATTAGTTGTACCATCTCCTCAAGCTCTGCAACCAGAGGTTTTTGATAATAAGTTTATAAATAGTAATATGTTAAATATTTTGTATCAAGAGAATACTCAATTGCTAACATCTTATCAGTATAATATATCAGTTGTTTAAATGTTCGCATTGTTTCCTATATCAATAATTAAATAATTCAAAGAAATTATTTTGTATTCAATATCAGCATGCCGATCAGTCTAATTTTTTAATAGTATGATAGCTTTTTACAAAGCTCCTCTGAACGAGTTAAAATTGATTTGTGGGTTTATTATGATATGTATTATTATCAATAACCTAATTAACTGAGCCTCTAAACATCATAAAATACTAGGATTGTTTACTTAAGCCCATAAAAGCCTACTCACCTGCTACCACTTACCTAAGTAGTGTTGTAAAAGACGTTATGTTTATTTATTTATTCTTTAATTTTTGTTTGTGTTTATATTTTTTTTTAATGATCAAGTTATTATTCTTGTTTTGTATTTTAACTAAACAAAGCCATATACAATGTATCTTGATGTGGTGAGTACAGGAGAATGATTCCGGGTGTCCAGAGAGCTTTGATACAAGAATATAGCTAGCTTTAAGATTGATTTATTCCTAGAACAATGGTGGTAAATATACGATAGGTAGTAAAGGAGATGAAGTAGTCGACAGAGATCTGTCGAAGGGAGTTGTACAAAGGAAGATATGTTATCCTTTCAATAAAGTCAATCATTTTTATTGTCCTTTCTAAGGGAAACTTCCTTTGTCGGAATGTGCTTATTGTTCTCTGTGTCCTGATAAGAGTTTTATTGTACCCTGAGGTAGCTAAGCTCCTTTGGTATCAGAAATAGCAGCTACATTGGTTATAGGATATGCCAGTATTAATTACTTTATTGGTTAAGGCTATTATTTTAATTGTCAGCTAGTAAGTCTTAACTGTTTAAATCAGAAGAGAGAAACTACTATTTTTGCTTTTAGTTCAAGAATCAAGGTCAGTTTGTTAGTAACAGTAATGCAAAATAAAGGTTTCATAATTTTCTGCAATAACTTTTTCCACCTTTTTCTGAAATATCTTAATAAAACGATGAATTTTAAGAAATATCTGCTGCATTAAAGGTATTCTCATTAGTTAAAATGAGAATGATACGGTAATTTATAGTAACTATTTTTAATAATCTGCCTTTTTAGTAGCGCATACAGAAAATAAAACCTTTATAATTTTTGACCAGCTTCATGGATTTCTACTTATTTATTTTTCTTCTGGACTTTTCCAGTGGGTACCATTCCACTATCCATTAAGATCGCATTTCTATGTTAGCCTGCATGCTTTGATATAAAAATAAAAATCTGTACCACTACAAACTATGAAAGGTCTTGATTTCAGTACGTGGTAGAGACTGTACCGTTTCAAAGAAACGGTTGCGTCGTGAGGTGAGTTGTCCTAGATCACTTTAACCGAAAGATTCTCCCGTATTTCGGGTGCGCAGTTTATAGAAGCTATCACTGGCTTTTAAAAGATAAAATAAAAGTCTGCCAGTGGGATTCAAACCCAGCACCTTCGGCACGGCAACTCAATAACTGAGCCACTCCGCTCCCTTTGATATAGCTTCTTTAAGAAGTACCAGTAAAAAAATACTGCAGCTAAGACTTGAGAAGTTTAAGGTTTCGCGAGGTAGCCTTTAATATTATTTTTCTCATTTTTATTTGTTTACATGTTGAAAATCGGTTTTCTAAGAGAACAGATTCATTTATTTCGAGATTCGATAAATCATAAATCAATAAATCTCTCGGAATATTCCAGATGAAAGATACAGACAAAATAAGGACAGGGATCTTTAATGAGACACCCATTTTACTTCTGGTGTTATGAATTAATTATTGAAAGGACGAGCAAGTGTGAAAGAGAAATGGGACAAAGTTGTTAGCTTTTAATTTCAGACATCAACCCCTGGAGAAGCTCATTTTCTTAACTACTTTTTTTAATAGGTCGTAACAAAAGACTCAAAAATGCTATGAGATATTACTAGTTATAGTGTAATATTCATTTTATTTCTACTTTTACACCTTTCGTAATACGTTTTCATATTTAGAGTATTTTTTTACTAGAAATATATAGGTACCTTGCATTTGTATTTATACAGATGTTAATTAACTTTATTTTTTTTAAGCATTATTATCATCGTTACGTTTAACAATACTTAGATCGTTTAGGGGAAACGAAAAGTAACTATTTATTATTAATATCAACTATTAAATGAGTTCTCAGTTGAATATTATTATTATTCAATGTATATTATTGTAATGGCCTTCAAACTAAAGTTAATAAAAATTAATTGTATAACTCATAAAGAGGCCGCTAGGCGTCGCTAGTCTCATGTAATACGTCACGAGTAAATCGCTCATCTTGTTAACGCGAACCCACGTGTTTCCCCTACCAAAAGTCGATGAACGTGGCTATGGAAATTTCACTATAAAAAAAATCAATTATTCTATTTTTTGGCTTTTTTTCAACTTTAATATGCCGAAACCCGATGCATTTTGTCGCCAGTAATCTCTGTCCTCCCAATCTCCGTCCGCCAAGCCTCTTGCTGCCAACCCATCTTCAACTCCTTGCAGCCAAGTTTTTCTTGGGCGGCCTCTTTTTCGTCTCGCCACTAGGACATTGTCAAACATTATTTTTGGCCATCTCTCGAGCCCCATTCTTCTCAAATGGGCGTACCACATGCACCTGCATGGTCCCAATGTCGTACATTATCGTTTTATCTGCCTTAACGATATCTCTTACGGCAGAGTTTTTCACTAGCTCAATTCTGGAAAAATTCTCACTTACGAGGAGAAATAAATTTAATTCCTAATTACTTTTACAGGATGATTTGAGGATGATTATGAAAAATTAATAATAATTAAAAAAATGTACAAGTCTATTTAACGACAAAAAAAAAATTACCACAGAAAAATTGCTAAGGTGTGTAAGTTGGAAACAGACTTTAAAAATCCCAAATTCCTAATCTCCCTGAGAGTTGACCATTGGCGAGGAGTAGACAAGCCGGCTGCATACAGGAGGGACCAGGGAGGGTAGGGAGGGCGAGGAGGGTAGCCGGCGAGGAGGAAGGACGATATTGATCCCGGAGGGAGGTCGCAGGACGGAATAAAAAAGCGGGAGAGGATGAGGAAGGACGGACAAAGATTAATCTGGCAGAGCGGGTTCCGGCTGCTCCTGGTCCTCCTCTTCCAGGTCGGGGCTCGTTAGCTCCTGTCTCCTGTCTCCTGTCCGCAGCTTAGTCCTAATGAGTCTCCTGTAACTGTCGGAGGTATCGCCAATGACTTACAGTATTCACCAGCAAGATAAATTGAATATATTATTAAACTAATCTATTGGAATACATAAGGTAACGTAGAAAAGAAGCATTTAGACTAATTTAAAAATATTATCAGTTATTGCGGTCCGTATTTAAAATAAAAATAATCAGAAGGATTTGCCATGCTACAAGAGTAAATGATGAGTGGAAAGTTTAAATTGAGATTATGTCAGAGAATAATAATGTTGTTGATTATATCAAAACAAGCAAGCTGAGATTGGCAGCGCATGTGCCAGAATAGAGTATGTAAGAGCTCAGAAGAAATACCGGAAGTTCATTTTGGTGGAAAGAGAAAAAAGGGTTATACTTCAAAACAGGTGGAAATGTGAGGTGGGACAGAGAGAGAGAGGAGGGAATTGTCCTAGGTGTTCGCAATTGGAAGGGAGAAGTGGAAGAGTATACCTAAGGAGGCAAATGGTTATACTGCCCTGTAGTGCCTGGTAGTAAGCTAGCTAGACATGTATCAGTACATATACTCATGTAAATTATACATATAACAACAAGAAATACGAAAAGCAATGGGAGCCATCATCAATCTATACTTTCAACAGATCTATTTATTATTAAAGCACTTTTTGTCTATTTTTTATAGCTCACTGGATGGTGTCGTCAAAACAAGAGAAAAAAGAGTCTAAACAGCTCAAAACGGCTGAAGAAGATAGGGAACACTGGTATAAACTTATTGGAATAATCCAGCGGGGAAAAACGAGGTAACGTGGGTGGCAAACCACCCCCATTTCTCGATTTCTCCTGGTTAGAAAGACTTTTTGGATTTCAAAGCTGTTTTATATATCCTAGGGGAGTGGAGTGGCTCATTTGTAGAGCACTGAGTACCCATGACGCAAATCCTGGTTCAAGTCTCTCTGCAGGCAGTTACTTTTATTTAGTCTGCTTGAGGCGGGAGATGGAGGATCCTCCTGGGGCTCACCCAGCCTCTATAAAATATTATAAAAATAGGGTGTTCAAAATAAGGGGGGAAAACCTGGCGGTTGAGCGTGACCTAGGACAAGTCACCTCCTTCCAGAACTGTTGTCCATGAAACAGTATAGTCTCTACCATGTAATGAACCCCAGACTTGTTCACGGGTCGTAGTGGTTACAGTTTTTTTTTTATATATCTTATAATATTTTCTCAAATTTGAAAATTTCCTCATTTTCAACGTTGCGTTAAGTACCTTAAGCTATGTTAATTTGTTCTACTTGATGCGTGTGAAGAGTACTGGAAGATCCCGATGTTTATTTCGCTCCCCTGAACATTTAGTAAAAAGTGAGTTACTTCGTATTCCCCCTTTGTTCGTCTTATGCAATATAGAATTATGGCTTTTCCAATTAAATTACCATTGAAATGAGTTTAATTAGATTTTAAATAGAAAAGCTACATTTAAATTGGAAAGAGGAACAGTAGTTTAGCATAAAAGGTTACAGTCGAAATGACAAGTTACAATTGAAATTGTAATTTAGAAGAGGTGATAATTGAATTTTAAATGATATATAATAAAATTATACTTTTGTCAACAGATTATAGAGATAGACTGTCTAGTTGAAATAATAACAACTGTAATAATAAATCGCAAAGACAATATAAAACTCCTATCGGTGTATGTTTAAAAGAGGTTTTGTCTTTTAAAAACATCTGAAAAAAAATTGGTTGTGTTCTGACCAAGTTGAATTAGATCAGTAGTATATCTAACAAATAATCTTTGATATGGAATTAATAAACTATTAAAATATCTAATTGAAATACAGGATATAAGGAAGATATTTATAACTTAAATTGACCTGGAATTACGAAATAATTGCAAAAAGTTAAGCTTAATTCTCAGAAGGTAATTTGCATTTAAATTGCTTTAATGTATTTCTGTCTTATGTGTTCCTAAAGACCACCCATATTATTCTTTTTTTACAACATAAAGATAAAGTGCGTAATTACACACTTTATCTTTATGTTGTAAAAAAAGAATAATATGGGTGGTCTTTAGGAACACATTAAACACTTATGGGATTATTAAAAACCAAAACCTTGTAATTAGGAACAAAGCATAAGTGGAATGAAATTCTTTTAAAAGGAAAAGCAAAAGTATAAAATGCTGAAACATGAATACAATGCGCATTGAAACTATTATTTTCGAATATATCAAAACTGTAGTTCAATACATCTTTATATAATATAAACAATATTTATTTCCAGATCTGTTCTTAAATTAAAGCTTATTTAATTTACTAGAGCTTTATTTCCCCGTGACTTTCATCGTAGGATCTCTCCTTTGGGCGGTGTTCCTCATGAATGTGGGCCAAACTTAAAATTTGGACTTTTTGGAAAAATTGACCAATTTTCAATGGGGCGTAGCTCAGAATCTATTAGAGCAACAGAGTAGAAATTTAATCTACATTAAAATGCTTACCAATGTTGTTGTACCGATTAGGAGATACAGGCAACATACTGAAATAACTCCGAAAATTTCGAGGTTTTCGGGCACCAAAAGTTTTCCCATCCGTTTTTCGGTAGCAAATCTGGATTTCCACTAGTCAGACGTGCCCTTACAACATATCAAAAATTCAGCGCTCTTCAATTTATTGCGACCTTCAAATACCTGACCGCTGGCCTAATCAAACTATTGCGGGTTATTAAGATTCTTACTATTTAAACCCGCTTTTCACTGCTTACGATTTTGTTTTTACAAATTTTGTTTACGAATTTTATATTTTAGGAAAAAACAAGCTTTGATACTAAAATCTTACTATCGATTGTATGATATATCGAAGATAGTTTGACATTCTCAGGTGAAACTCTTACTTTGCTTTTCGATTCTGTTTTAAGTCCTTTCTGGGATCGTTGAACTTTCTTTTCACAGATAGTTTGCGAACTTTATTAATGAAAAATACCATTATATGAAAAGAATTTTGAATTCCTGTCTTAATACTACACATGCTACATATCTTGAAATTGAATTGTTATTAGTTCCACACTGTTTTCCTTTTGAGAAGTTTCCACTGGTTTTTATAATTTATTGGGCAATTTATTTGTTATTTCGCGACGAATTAAATTATTTAAATTAAATTATCTTTTTATTCATTGGCACAATATGAAACAAACATTTTTTAATTAATTATAGTTATTATCGATTAATTGGGAGCTAAGTGGCTGAGTTTCCATGCCGAAGGTCCTGGGTTCAAATCCCGCTGCTTGTAAGAGTTTTATATAATCTGTTGGCCTAATGTTTTGTTGTTGGTTCATTGTACTTTTTTTTTTAACTTAATTTAGAATGCTGTCTGAATGGCGAGTAGTTTGATAATGGCCGCCACAGCGATAGTTGGGGAACTTACTTCATCAGCTAAGTTTGTACTCCATCAGCTTCGAGGTTGGTTTAACATCACTTCCATTCTCCCTTGTGATCGGTTTAAATTGCTTTCTCATAGCAAGCATGACCGTAAATCAGTGAATTCGAACGGCCATTGTATGGAAATTACAAAGGTAAATAAAACAGACGCCCCTTGACGTCACGGGGAATTCGGGATTGACATTTTGAAGTAGTAACTGTTAACTTCCGATATGGCTTTATAATCTGAGCAACACTGATTGAGTTTAATCTACTTTAATTGACATGGACTTACATATTAAAAATATAAATGTAATTTGTTTATTGCATCAAGTAACATGTCATTAATTACAATATTATTAATGCAATAGTAATAGCGATAATTGTACACGTCATATTACAAGAAGGAACGAGGTATCTCGAATTTTTCTCAAAATTTGTTGACAGCGGTTTCTGGTAGATATTTAGACGGTGATGGACTAGGTTGTGAGGTCAAAAATTATTTAAATGAAAAATATGTCAGTAATTGGAAAAAATAGGTCATTCGAACAGTGCTGGGGAAAAACACATATGATCGCCACGAGTTGGGCGACTTCGAGCACCTGAAACATCCGCTTCACGCAACCCGCATGGGTTTTAATAAAAATAATAATGCCACTATTCCGCGGAGATTTTGTTCTCCTTTATATTTAAGAAACGTGAATTACCTCGTTTTCCTCCTGAAGTCTTGATAAATCATTAAAACCTGGATTAAGTAATTTCGTGTATAAAATCAATAATTTACCGCGAAGTAGCAGAGAAATCTACCAAGAAGAGGAAAGAATCTCGGATACTATCTGGAAAAGGAGGTTCACACATCTCGGACAGTGGAGAGTTTTCGGAAAATGGAGACCACGTCAACATGGATTAAAGAACTAAATCAGTGTTTGGATAAGTTTGAAATTACAGAGCCTCACTTGTTCTAGAAGGAAGTGAATTTAGAAACAGAATGAAAAATGTGAACGGGTTTTGGGATCAAGAATGACTTAAGAAGGTTGCGTTAAGCTGTATAGAGTATAAAAATAAAATATACTTACTAGTAAACGCATGAAGCAAAATCGGAGAAAGAGAAAACTCCAGCAGAAGAAATATAATATTGTAGCGTAGTTCGGAGTGGTCAATAAGAAAAAAAAAGAACAAAAAAAAGAGCTTAAATCAACACGCGTTTTTGCGGTGTTTACAGTAATGGGCCAATATATTGGGTTACCTCTACCAATAATCTGTCAGTTGCACATTCCACCTATTGGGTGTACCTTGTTAATATTTTTAATTCTCTTCATTCACAAGTAGAGGAAGATCATTTTATGTCCGTCTTCATCTGAATGATGTTCCGTTGTACCTTAAAAACATTGAAGGTCGTTAGCTCTAACATGGTTGTTGATAGCATGCAGAAAGGATCGAATGGGTCGTTGCCCTTAGGAAAGCAATTAAGTTTGGCCCGAAAGTCTCCATTCCCCGAAAGGACTTGCGTGACCTAGTAGTCCGTAGCATTTGAAACTAAATAAAAAAGAAAACTAAATCAAATTTAAATTAAAAATTAAAGCTAATTCAAATTTTTTTACAAAAACGAATTGTTGATTTAAAATTCAATTCCTCCTCCATTGGTTTGAGGTATTTTTTCTAAAACATCACAGCCTTTTGTAATTGCCTCATTGCGTTACTGAACTAAGTCGAAAATGAAAAAGAGTGCAAACGCTATTTTTTTTTTAACGAAGATGCTGTTCACTGTTAGATATTATGGAGGAACATTGAAGAAACTAGACACTTTGTAAGGTTTCAGTGTAATTTATCTGGACAGTTTTAAATATATTCGATGCTTGCATATGTTTTTTTTTTTAAACATAAACAACGTATTTATTGAGAAAAATGCTATATATATTAATCAATTGTTCATCATTTTCTACATTTTTCCACCTTGCGAAGAACATGAAGATACCTTGTCGAAAGAATGATGTGATTTAGCAGGGTTCCATCCATTTTCGTACTTTTTCAGCATTTCGAAACGGTGTGCCAAGCATCGATCAGAATCAGTGATAATCAGAAGGCGCTAAAGCTGGCGAGTACGCTGGGTGCAGCAGAACTTCTTATTCGAGCTTGAATAGTGAAGCATCGTGTGGCCGAGCGTTGTTTTCCATAAGGAAGCTTTGCTTCTTTTACAAGTTATGACTTCTCTTTTTGGCTGCAATGTGTCGTACAATAAGTTCATTTGACGTCGGAAGACCCCTGAAGTGACAGTTTCTTTTGGTTTTAGCAGTTCGTAATACACAAAATCTTCCTGATCCCATCGAATGCACATGAGACTATAGCCATGAATATGTCCACTTCAGAGTCGAAGTGGGAGGCTCCCCCTGAGCAATGAATTTTCGCACTTAAGATAGTTGAATATCCATTTTTCATCGAATCACACTATGTCACAGAAGATTCTTCTTTTTGGGGTATTAAGATAATCGAATATTTACAGAATATAGCAGCTAATGCCACACCCCAAAGGGAAATGTCAATTTCAATGAAAAATATGCGAGAACTCAAAAATAACATTTTGTTGAATGCAATCATGAATCTCCAACAATCAAGGCCTCTAAAATATCAAAAACTAACTAACGATTCAGTTTTTGATTGAAAGGCTTGGTGTTAGGTTGGTGTCTCTGATTGATGAGCATGTTTGGACTGTTGGCGTAAGATGTGAAGTATTTGATTTTCATTGCTGTTTGTGAATTATTTCAGCGTATATCCTCATTTAAAGCTTAGTTTTGTAGATCTTTCCTATAGCATTGTTATTTCAGTAATTTTATTCCTAAAATGCTCTGCTACTCACTGGCTCTCTACTCCCGGATGATCGTTAGGCCCTTCAGTAATCCTCCTCCATTTTCCTCTGTTGCGCCTCCTTCATCCAGTTGCGGACTCCCAACTTCCTGATTTCCGTCTCCACCTCATCTCTTCCTCTGCCTCTCGGTCTTCCTTTTCCTCTTTAGCCACCAACCTTTATTTCTGTAATTCTTCTCTGTGTCTTCTTCCATTCTGACTACATGGCCTGTCTGCCTAAGCCTCCTGGCTTATATAAATTTTTCTATTCTCATTTTTCAGTAAACTCTTTATCTCTGATTTGCTTCTTGTTCTCTACAGACCACCTACTTGGTTCTTACAAGTCATCCTATGTGACTGTTGGTCTTATTAGAGATTTATATATAATTTATTTTATCTGTTACCTAACAATTTATTTAATGTGCTTTAGTGTTTTAATATCTGCTTAATTAAATCAAATATGAAATGTACTGGATGAAAAGTTGTATATTTAGAACATATAACGCATTTTGAGGGAATATTTTTATTACTGATACGACCTGCTTTGGTGCTTTCGCTTTGGAAGCAGAGATTGCGTGCGGGGAAGCCGACCTATGCGGTCTTAAATATTAAAAGCAATTGCCTAGGGGATGAGAAGACGAAGACACTTTTCCCTCAGATTTGGGTTAGCAGGAAATCGATATCCCTTTTTCTTTATTGTTTCTTTTCTACTCTTTATTTCCCTCCCGTAGCGTCTTTGAAATACAGCTCTGAGATCAGCCGACTCCTCTGTAATAACTCCTAGCTTCTAACTTCCTAGTGGCCATAGTAAATTTTTCTTCTCCGATAATAGAGATATAGCTCCATCACTAAATGATATTCGTTTTCGTCGCAGTATATAATTACTAGAATTAATTATAATATGTATCAACGGTATGTGATGAACTTATACTAAATAAAGGTACATATTTACTGTGATAATTAATTGTATCTTATTAGCATACTTAGTACTATTATATTGAAGTAGCGTCACTAATTCCTTGTTTAGTCATTACTAGTTTTGATTAGGTAATGTATACGTGTGTGTATACAATAATAATAAAGTATTTATTTATTCTGGAACAAGTCTTTTTATCACAACAATACATAATAATATATAAACTGTAATTTCTTAGGGTACAATATAATTGCAATTAATTAATTTTTACAATTCAGTCATTTAAAATAATAAAATGCTTGTTAGCACCAAATAATAATATTTCTTTTAAAGATAGAAAAAATTATAAATAAGATAACAATAATTATAAAGAAAGAAAACAATTAATAGTTACAGATATACAAATTTTACGAAAAATTAAACTATAGAATTATGAAAAAAAAATACAAATAATATCAACTCTAATAACTTGTTTTTAAAAAAATGTAACTTGATGTGTGAACAGACAAATTGGAATACAAAAAAATACACAGGCACACTTACATTTTTTCACTCTGATATATATATATATTTTTGTATATATATATGTTAGAAATTTGATTTGTTTTTCTACATCCAATTATATAATCTTCCAAGCTGTGTACTAACACCATGACATTTTATTCCAATTTTTAAGTAACAAATAATATTTTTACCTGACTAATGACTTAAATTAGAAAATAAGTTAGAAAATCTCAGGGTTTAAATGCGCAGTTATGCCTTTATAGAGAATGAGTGAACACGGGAGGTCCTCCAGATCCCTCAGGGTTAATCCACATTTGTTGAAATAAAAAAAAATATATATCTGTCATCATTCTAGAACCCGGTACATTTCATTTAGTAGGCAGTTCTTTTACACACTTACTTATGTATAACAATGACTTATAGACGTAATATGTCTTCATGGAGCCTCAGGGAGCCTCTAGAGTTCTCCAGGTCCGATAGGGATATACGGTTATCCCCGGGGTTATGGAAGTTTAAATATTATATTAAATACATACTTTGCCTGTCATTGCTTGTTTCGAACGTTTCTTTTAGTAGACAGATCTATCCGCGTTTCGATTAGTAGACAGAACTTTTAAACACTACGGATCCCTGCCTTCGCTTTCATTTTAAGAAATATGGAGCATAAAGTTACTGTGAATCATTCATTTCATTATCTTCATTACAATGTCTGTATTTTTCAGAGTATATATAACCTAAGCGAATAAACATTGTAAATAAAGAACCGAAAAACCCCGGTGGTTCTTATAATGTGGGAGCGCGAAACGATTCTTGGTAATGAATTGGTAAAATGCCAACTATAAGCATTTGGACAATAAATATTAATTTCTATAGATAGGTAGGAAATAGATTTACGATGGCTATAACAATGAAAGTTGTGGGAAACATGTTATTTAGAGAATTCTACCCTTTAATGGCCTTATCTATTAGTTCGTGGGCGGTGAATATGAGAGCTAGGTTGGAATACAATGAGCTGCTCGTGTTTGGAGAATTCATCCAAGTCCTAAATGAGCTTTCTATTGAAAATTTTGGCTTAGCGCCCAGAATGGAGCATTGATCTTTTGCCTCCAACTTGTCATGCACAGCTCTCACTCCCACTCTCTCTCTCTCTCTCTCTCTCTCTCTATATATATATATATATATATATATATATATATATATGTCTGTGTGTGTGTTTAAAAATATGTGTGTATATAAATATATGTTGGTACACATAGCTGTATAAATATACCCCTTCGTCCCTCCACAACATACTATTCTTACTCCAATAGTCTCTCTGTCTGCCTTTACCATCTTCTGTTACTTCCTTAAATATCTATTTCCCTCTCCTATCCCAATATTTGACCGTATTTGTAATGCTCAAATAGAATATTTTAAATAAATAAATAATCAATTTTATAATTCTTTTATATTAATTTATTTTTCTTTAGGAAGCGGATTGTCCCAGTGGTAGAGCGCTGAATTGCCGTACCAAAGCTCCCAAAGTTCAAATATGGTTTTAAAATTTAAATTATTAAACTAATATCTACTTGCAGTATCCTTGGCCCAATCCTCTACACAGTTTATAACGCTGACATCCCGACTCTTCCTAATACTATCCTTACAACGTATGCGGATGACACATGTCTGTTATCAGTCAACACTGATCCAGTTATAGCATCCCGTACTCTTCAATCCCATATCACTGACCTTGAAAAATGGTGTCAAAACTGGACGATTAAAATAAATTCCCTCAAATCCCGTCTAATAACTTTTTCTATCCGTTGTAAACCAATGGCTTCCTGTCCTCCTGTATCGTTTAAAAACATCCACTGATTCATTTAGAACAGGTCCGGTACTTTTCGGAGATCTTGACAAAAGATTAACTTGGAATTCTCATACTAGACTGAATCGCTAAGAAACAGAACGCCGTTTCAGGCTACTTCAACATTTACTAGACAGACGCTCTAAACTCTCAATTAATTACAAGAGACTCATATACATGACAATCATTAGACCCATCTAGACTTACGGAATAGAGCTTGGGGCTCCACTAAACCATCGAATTCCTCTCGTATTCAATCCTTACAATAAAAAATCCTCAATGCTCCTTACTTTGTTACGAACAAAATAATCCATAATGACCTTAATGCCCCATTTGTTGCTGACCTGGTCCAAATCCGATATAAATTTTTTCGTGACAAACTACATTCCCACTCAAACCCACTAGTTTCAAACCTTTGAAATAGAATATAAGAATTGGGTACTTTTTCCGACTTAATTCTCGCTCCGATATATTAAAAAAATAAATGTTAATTGTTAATAATAAGCAAGATTAGTTTTTCTTTTAATATTAAAAGTTTACAGGCTCAGGCATTTAAAATATAAACTTCCGAACAAAATCCATCAATGTGGACATTTATATGCAAAAATACCACGCAACAATTCTCAGAATAAATTTACAAATAATTTTAAATTGAGCGTTGTAACTTTGTGTAATTAAGGGTTGTAATTTTCGTTAATAAAATTATAACTGGGTAATTTTAGGGTAATCAGGGCATTGATGAATCATGAAAGAATATTCCTCTCATGATTTTGTTCGTTTTATCGGCGTTTACAGCTCATTAGGCAATGTCGCAGATGTAAATTGAGTTTGGGTTTTCCTGTGCCAGGTCTGAACCATGGTATGATAAAGGTATAAAGCGTTGGGTTTTCCTGTGCCAGGTCTGAACCATGGTATGATAAAGGTATAAAGAGTTGGGTTTTGACGGGTTGGAAATATTACTAAAATTCCTTCTTGCCTAGGCGTGATGTATTTCCTAGTTTTTTAGATGGTCCTACACATCATTCGTTTATTAACTTTTGCTTTACTGGTTTGTAACAGCGACTTTATGCCGTTATTATATATTATATATTATAATTAAAGAATAGATTGCTGCGGCTATTTGTATGAACTCGAGTATATAAATAGATAGTTGATGTGAGATTTATTGACTATGATTTTTATTTATGTGAATTGTGCATGTATTGATAATACGTGAATAGCCGAAATGTTTGTTTTTTCTTTCTTAGCGCCTTGGTTTATTTATTTTGGAAATAAGGTGGTTGTGGTGTGTGTGAATAAGTGGTTAAGTCGAATTTGGTTCAAAAATATTTAACTGTATTGAGGGAATATGAATCGTACCATTCTCGTAGTTTTTGGCTTAAAATGAACTTGTAACTCTTATTCAAGCCAATGTCTGACAAAGCCCCTTTTTCATTATGAAATACCACGATGTCGCTTCCCTAAATACAAGAAACTCATTTTGGAGAAAACCGTCTTATCCACATATTTATTATAGCTGTAGATATATATCGCACTAGCATTTCTAAAGAGACAAAAGCAAAAAATCTACACTTTTGGAAAAATACGAATACGGTTCACCACTGGATTCAAGTCCCAACGTAAATGTGTCTCTCTTGCCCAAGGAGGGAAAATAGCACAATGCCACTAAGAGTGACACAAGTGTCTTTTTACTAACGCACATTAGTTCATAGAGTGTTGTGAAATGGCAAGGGGGTGGAGCCAATGATTACACAAAATAAGAATGACTTATTTTATTCTGCCTACGTTTCTGCCAAAGAAGATGGTTCATGGTCATAACTCAAAAAACAACGATTTTTCAGTAGTGCCACTTTAGAACCTCTTGTACTGTACTTGTGCGAGAAGGATGAAGATAGGAATATACTGGAATTCTATTCGAAATAAAGAACGGGATCCTTAATGATGGCTTACTATTTGTCATTGATGGGGTTAGTCAGTTTAAGCTGAGTATCATTACATGTTTTTGCCAGCGCTGAGGTCGGCTTGTCGGTGAAATTATATTTTTAATATTTTTATTGTGTCGGAGACTATCAAAGAATTTTAATTATAATGAAGTTTGTTATCTTTGGGAGTCCTAGTGTATCGTTTGATAATGTCAGTTTTTTTCTTTGATGTTTAATTTACACTTTACGATTCCGGTTCCCTCAATAAAGTTAACTCTCTCGGGGAAAATTTGACTTAAGCACTTCACTGGGGATCCACACTTATACGAGTATATAGATAAATATAGAATACCGGCCACAACACTGATTGTACTTTAACTATAATGTGCCAACAGTTTTATAACCACGATCATCCATCAATGTAAAGTTTAACACACTAGTTACCCCTATATAAAAAATCATAAAACACAACACCCTTAGACCGTTATTCCGATGCTTATAATTAGTACAAAATATCTGTAACACCAAAAAAATAATATACACGTTAAACATATATTAACAACAAACGTAAATCCTGGAAAGTTCCGTAAGAAGATAGAAGATAAGGGGTGGGGTAAAGAAGAAACAAAGGTGAGAAGTAAGAGAATGGTACGTAGGATGCGAGGGATCAATGGAGCCGGTTGATTGTCCTCCACTCAATTAGCTTCTCATGCCTCTCCCTGTATTCTTATCTATAACCTCTTTCTCTTCCCTTCTTTTTCATTATAACAACCATAATACATTCGGATGTTTCTTTTTATAAAGCTTTAAAAATAATCTTTACTAAAAATATTCCACACAGTTGCCGTACAGAAAGTTCGTCTGTTTCAGATAATTTGTCTGATTTATCATATATTCACAGATCTAGAGACCCTCCAGGGCTTACCCAGCCTCTATAATGTGTTTACCCTTAATAGGAGGAAAAACCCGGCGATTGAGCGTGGTCTTAGACAAATCACCTCCCAGCACAAGCGTTGTCCTAGTATCACTCTAGTCTTACCGCCGTATTTTGCCAAAATAGCACGATTACTAAGCCAATTATGGTCCAAGTAATTACTTAGTATAACCGGGAAGGCACTCTTAATTAATTCATTTTTTGCCTGAACAACAGTGCTGAAATTTTCTGGCAATTTGATGAATAGTTTTGAAAATATTGGTGCTGATGGATCATTTTGTAATGGTCCTCGCACGTTTTATGATAAATCGAAGTGTTCTGACATATTAAAAACGATTGTTTTAAACTTGTGTTAATCTCATCTGCATAAGTAGAGCGAGGAATGACTGGTGATGTCTGTCGGAAATCACCAGGTATTAATAGATCAGCACCACCGAATATCCTGTCGTTGTTGTACAAATCTTCATAGTTCATGTACAAATTTTAATTAATTAATTAATACGTATTGATTACACATCACCATGACAATAAATAAATTAATCACAGCTTTGCTGATCCATCAGTGATGAAATTTAATATGGATAATCTCAAGCCTGGGGAAGGACATAGGCTACTTTTTATCAACACACCACAACAGGTGAAGTTTATATAAAACTGTAACCTGATTGACTAACACACCCAGCGGTCAACGTACATCAGAAACCACTTGAACTAGATGCTATGTTCGGAATTCGCAGATAGGTTCTTCGTACAGCTTAAATGAGCACTAAGAAAGGAATTTGGACAATCCCACCCCCAAGGGTTTCCCCCTTAATATAATAGGGGTTCAAAGATCCTATGGAATTCGTCAGTTTTGAAGTTATACATATGAAATTTTGGATGCAAGAGTAACCTATAAAAAAATTAAATTATTTATTTCATGTGATCTGTCACGTAACTTTATTTGGCAAAAGCTTGTTCTAACATAGAGATATAAATAAGGCAAATACCTCTTAAATTTTATGGCCACATAATGCTCCCGATCACAGACATACCAAAAAAAATAGTAAGATACGTAGCATCTCTTGTTATTTGAAGGGAATAAATCCAAGTAAAACTTTATGTGGCAGACCAAATTCCACTTCCAAATATTTAAAAAAAGTAAATAAACATTATTATATAATACATGTATAATATACATAATAATGAACATAATAAACATAATGAACACGTGTAAAATAAATTTTACCATCATGGTTAGAAAAAAATATAATTTTTCAATAAAAATATCGCGGTCGTTAATAAAAAAAAAATATATCCTATATTTTAAGGTGGACTAAGATACATATCTGTCCAGTTGTTTCGAAGATTAGTCCGGACAAACACCGTGATATGAGATTTTTATATAGTAAGATATATTTGATCTAAAATCAATACACTTCATCTTCTATTCTAAAGAAATCATGCTGAGGCAGGTTCCTCCCAATGTATTAAGAACAATGATAACAATTATAAGTTTCATTTTACGATTCTCGGTGGCCGACGCACATTAGGGGATATCATTTATTGATACTAAGCTGATCCAGGAGCATGAGATCGCTGAGAGCTGCGGCAAACAATATCTCCCAATCTCCAGGCTCGGAGGAAACATCTCTAGATTAGGATTTGTTTAATCTCAGATTAGGAACAAGTTCGCACCCTGCATATCACACACCACTTTAACTCTACCCTACCAGATTAACTCTTAAGTACACCAACTTGCTACGAAATTTATAATTTAATTGATTTGCCTAATTGCACTCGTACAGTCGACAAATATGAACTTTTTTTCTTTCACAAGAAATAAAATAACTTTTCTAGAAGTATATTTCGAGCTGAATTCAAATATTACTTTAGTTTTTCTCCATCGGGCAGGAGTTTTGTGTGATATTCATTGGAATTTTTATAATATTCGAAAACAATCAATCTAACTCAAAATTAAACTATTCATTCTGACTTACCTAGAAAATGGTAGATAGCGATTTTCGGATATATTTTGTCTCTCTTCTTGCTCCAACAGTAGTCAGCCAGCATTGGAACTCCACTTGCCTTGGTACCTCATTTCCATAGTAGAAATTTGCTGATGAAAACAATCACCATGCTCCAACATCTCCAAAATTTTCGGGGAAGAACTCTAAGAGAGAGTCCAAGAGGTGAATTTTTAAAAACATGTTGCATCCCATAGCTTTATAGGAATGCAGAAGATCAGTCACTATGTCATGATAGGTTTCTGCTGTATGGTTTCCAATAAAATTGAAACATCAACTTTTGAAAGACCGCAGGTTGCTTTCTTCAGTGGATTTAACCCTATAGATGCCATGGGGGATATATGCCAATGCTAGGGAACGTGCCCCCTATGCTAAAGACGATATATCCCGTCCTGCATCACACACGCCCTCAGTGCTAAAGACGATATATGCTGTCGCAATGCTTTTCTATCTATTTGCTAAAGCCGAGTATAGACGACGTGACCTTGCTTCATTCTTATTCATATATCATTCATGTACCGTTTGCTTGTGCTATCGGTGGCTCCGGCCATGTAACCAATCTCATTCTTTGTTTTGTTCTCTTTGTGAAACAATCCTTAGTTCAACCACCTTTGCCTTTCATTTATTTTCTTTCTTTTTTTGCCTTGCTATTTTATTTTGAAATGGAGAATAGAAACAGAAAGGAGGATGGAAACAATGAAATAAGTTAACAATACTAACAGTCTTCACTACGTATTGAGCCCAATACCCTTCTTGAATTGCAGTGGTATAGGTTTTTTTTAATATAATAATGACCAATTACCATATGATTACTTTGATTTCAACAAAATTAGCTGAAGTTTATCATTGAGGTTACCCATTAGATTTACCATTACCATATACCAAAATTTTCCCCTGATCTTAATTCGGGCCATTGAGCGGTCGTTGCGGGTAGTTTAGCAAAGTCCTCTGCTAAAGTGGCCATTAGCACAACTAGAAAAAGAGAATTGCCCCTGAAGGAGAGAGAAGGAGCTAAGGAGCGCTATTAAGGGAAATATGTGGGCCGGGGTTATGGAATTATCTAATTACACGGGGCGCCAGCTACTCTAATGTGTTCTGGATCGATCCCCGCCCAAGGGGGTCCCATTCTCTCTCACTTACATCATTATGTCGTCCTTTCACGATTCTGTCTTATTCTTGTCTCGGTAACCCTGTGATGGTTATTCCTTTTATGTATAGTCTTACAATAACTGCCGTAGACCACTGAACATATCCTTTCGTAATAATCCTCAATTTAACTGTGGAAGCTTGGTTTATTTTTCTCTTTATATTTTTGTCTTCACGTGAAAAACACAAAAAAATGGAAATCATCATATTAAAAATTTGTAGATTTTAAGGAAAAAATGGCAATAACCAACTCAACTAATAACAAAACTTTTCCTGCTGACTTAATAATACGATGGTCAACTTTAGTGTAGTGGTAGGCATAACAACCTAGTTTGCCCAAGATAGCCCAAGGTTCGCAGTTGGGGCTAGGATTTTTTAAGGGGAATAAAAATTCTTGGTTACGACGTCCTTCGAAACGGGCGTTAAATGGGGGGTTCGGAGCCTGTGCGTTGTCAGGTACTACCTAAATATCTCTATCCTAATTTTATACCTGAATTGCCAGAATTCAGGACTCCTATTGTGGCATCGACATCATAGCCAAAGCAGTATAATGCATCTTAAATGGCTTGATTTAACTTCTTGTTACATCAGATCCCCCCCCATCCACATTATTTTAAATCCCCCCTTATTACAATTACCTCTTTCGTGAGAATCCTGGTCATTTGTTGCATTATTTTTAGTTTTCCTTAAAAATGCTTAGAGTTTGTTCGTCGACTGTTGGCTTGTTTATTTATTCACTTACCAGTTAATACCTTATAATTAAGTACTATGGCTAATCGGACGGTGGTACTGTGGAATTCCTACTTTTTGCATATCCAGGTATTATATGTATAATGAACGAATACCTGACACCGTAATTAGAAAATAAAATAATAACAATAATGCCAGACAAATTTTAATCCTAAATATCGATAGTTGAACCAAATAAATAGTTTAATAACTTTTTCCCCCCAGAAAACTTTCCCTTATATTAGTAAGAATCTTTTAATTTTAAATTAACATTCTATTCAAATATTGTATAAGTTCGTATTATTTTAAACAGCACTTATTGGATTATTTTTTATTATAATTATTTTCTTATTATTATTATTTCATAAAACTGCTTGTTAATAATTCAAGGCGTAAAACTGAACAGTGTAAAGGCAATATATTTACATCATCAATATTGTTTCAATATTAAGTGAGCCTTTTAATAAAATCTGAATATCGGTAAATTTGGAGGGGAAATGATCGGAATATTGCAAACTTAAGCAGGACATTGTTCGGAAATCTAAGAATAATTGAACTTCATTTTCATCGTGTATCGTAGTTAATCTTTCTCTTAATTTATTTGTTTAACAAAGCCTTCAACAGAACGTTCGCACATTACAGATTACCAATTAGTGATGGTTTATAATACTCTAGAGAGTAGCGGTGTGTGGAGCGATTTGGATCATTGTGAAGAGGTCCTTGATTCGAAATCATCTGTGCCACAGTCTCTCTAGTATAGAGAAATGGATACCCCTGCTTTGGGGAAGAACTGGCTTACCGTTGGGCAAATTACTTGGCACAAGGCCCAAAAACGGAACGTTTTTCCCAATCTAACGAACCCAAGATGGCTAGTGATTAATAAGCCATTTTTATAACTACATGTTTATAGAATAACGATATTGCTTAACGATCCTTATTTGAAGATCTTGTTTCTTCGACCTTCGTTGTGATGCATCCTGATTTATTTGGCTTCCATAATTACCATATTAAAATTAATGCCTCTCAAGGTAGTATCCTTGGTCCAATCCTATATACAGTTTATACAGCTGACATCCCAACTCATCCTAATACTATCCTTACCACGTATGCTGATGATACATGTGTATTATCAGTCAACACCAATCCAGTTATTGCATCCCAAAGCCTCCAATCCCATATCACTGATCTTGAAGAATGGTGTCAAAACTGGAGAATTAAAATAAATTCTCAAAAATCGCATCAAATCACTTTTACCTTACGTCGTAAACCAATGACTTCCTGCCCTTCAGTATCCTTTAATAATATCCCTCTGATGCCTGTAGAACAGATCCGATACTTAGGGTTGCACCTTGACAAACGATTAACCTAGACTCCTCATACAAGACTGAAAAGACAAGAAACCGCACGACGTTTCAGGCTACTTGAACACTTACTAGACAAACGTTCTAAGCTCCCAATTAACTACAAAAGACTCATCTACATGACCATCATACGACATATTTGGACTTACGGAGCTTTGGGGCTCCACTAAGCCATCGAATTCCTCTCGTATCCAATCCTTACAGTCCAAAATCCTTCGTAAAATCCTCAATGCTCCTTATTTTGTTAAGAATAAACTCATCCATAACGACCTTAATGTCCTTTTGTTGCTGATTTGGCCCGAACCCGGTATCTATCCTTTCATAACAAACTTTATTACCACTCAAACCCTCTAGTTTCAAACCTAGCTTCCTCTTCAATTCCAGATAATCCTCCGAGGCGTCTGAAAAGAAGATGGCCACGTGACCTCCTTACTTGAACTTTGATTTGAGTACTACCAGTGGGTAGTTTCTCTACTTGTCATTATCATGTCATTATATATTACTTAGCCTATTTACTTGTTGTATTATTGTAATACAGTTGTAGATATCAATAAATAAATTTAAAAAAAAAATGAATTTCGTCCTGAACACTTATAAAAAGAAATTTACAGAATAAAATAATGAACAAGTCCTTAACGTATGTGGATTTTTTCTTGGTTAATTCTCTCATCTCTTTATACATTATAATTTACTAATTACATATTTCTGTTACAGGCCAGTACCGGTCACCTCGCATAGTGGAACACCCAAGTGACGTCACAGTTCCTAAGGGAGAGCCAGCCACACTCAACTGTAAGGCTGAAGGGAAGCCAGATCCCAAGGTGGAATGGTTCAAGGATGGGCAGAAGATCGACACCACGTCCCCTGACTCTAAGGTAAATATGTTTACTTATTATTATTAATTTATATAATATTGAATAATCATTGGTTAACGTATAAATAATATGGAGGCGAAAATGGTACGGGTGGAGGTCAAAATGACTCCAGAAATCCGCATTGTAGTGCGTAATACATAGACGTTTGGGAGACTGCATTAAACCCTGATGAAGACATCTGTGATGTGGATCGAAACGTTCCCTCTAGTAAATAGTTTCTTCCTATTTAAGAATTTATCATTACCTAAACCCAATCCCTTGTCTTCTCCATAATATTTTTGTATAAATCTTAAGACATTTTTTTTCAATTAATTTATTGATATTTACACCTTTAATAATATTACAACTAGTAAATCTGCTAATATGAACAATATGACTTGTGGAGAAACCACCCATCTGTACCACTCCAATAAAGTTCTATAGTAGAAGGTCTTGAGGCCATCTCCTTTTCAGACGCTTCGGGGGGTTATCAGGACTAGTGGATTCAAGTGTGTATGGAGCTTGTCATGAAAGGATTACATGGAAGGATGTCATATCTATTTTGGGCCAAATCATCAACATCTTAATATCCCATATTATTAAGATCATGATCGATGAGTTTGTTTGTGACATAATAAAGAGCATTGAGGATTTTACGAAGGATGTTGGATTGTAAGGATTGGATACGAGATGAATTGGATGGTTTAATAGAGTCCCAAAGCTCAACTCCGTATGTCCAAATAGGTCTGATAACTCTCATGTAAATGAGTCTTTTTTAATTAATTGGGAGCTAAGAGCGTTTGTCCAGTAAATGTTGAAGTAGGCGAAAACGTCGAGCAGTATCTTGTCTTTTCAGTCTTGTATGAGGACCTTAAGAAAATAATTTTAATAAACCCATAATATTCCAGAAAAGGATACTTCTCTCATTAAAAAAAAAAATTATTTGCGGCCCACAAAGTTATGAAGAACTTCTTTAGTGGCCCGCCAGAAAGGCAATTGTCCTTTAGTTGGCCAACCCTTATCTAAGAGATACACAATGTAGTTATAATCTTTGTTTCGACTACATTATTTTAGATCCTTAATTTTTTTTAATCCTACTAATACTATAAATGTGAAAGTTTGTATGTTTGTCTCTCTTTCACGCAAAAACTACTGAACGGATTTGGATGAAACTTTACAGTAATATAGGTTATACATCAGAATAACACATAGGCTACAGCAAGGTCGGATTTAGGAGGGGGGCATGTTGCACGTACCCTCCCACACAGTTTTTTAGGTACTTTGGAGAATCCATTACTACTCAGTACTTAATTAAAGGCAAATCTGGGACTTGGCATTTTGAAATTTGCAGATAGATTCTGTGTATAATTTGAGAAAGAAGATTCTGTGTATAATTTGAGAAAGAAATTTGGATAATTCCATCCCCAAGGGTTTTCCTCTTAATATAATAGAGGTTCAAAGATTGTATGGAATCCGTCGGTTTCGAAGTTAGACATCTGAAATTTTTGATGTACGGGTAACTTACAGTTAAAAAAAAGTAAATTATTTATGTAAAATGATCTGCCACGAAACTTTGTGTGGCAGACCAAATTCCACGCGAGCGAAGCCGTGGGCAAAAGCTAGTATTTCATAAAAATCTTAAAACTATTAAGAACTATACTGCATTGTCATTCATGCACCTCACACTTTCATATATAGTGACTAAATAATTGATTTACGTTTTTTACCTGGTGGCGATAATTGTATTGAGATTTTCTCTTATTTATATTACTTGGTTGTTATCACTAAAATATTGAGCAGTTGGTCAGTTTTAATTTTTGATACAAACGTTTCATTGTGTGAAAATTTATATTTATGTAATGAAATAAACATAAATATACATTGTCTGATTACTGAAGTAATATTTAAATATAATTTTTATTCCATTTTCAGATCCAAAGGGTCCTTTTGCCGGATGGCTCCCTGTTCTTCCTGAGGGTATCCCACGGGAAGAAGGAGCAGGATGACGGGGTGTACTGGTGCGTCGCGACTAACCAGGCCGGCTCGTCCACCAGTAGGAACGCAACGCTCCAGGTTGCAGGTAAGTCATTATAAAACAGTTTAATTGTTAATTTTTAATTGTTATTAGTTTATAACATCGATGTACAAATTGCTTTCGATCTCTTATTGCTTCAAATATTGACTTGAACTTAGTATTTATGTACTCGCAGAGTTACAAGAATTCAGTTCGATGTTTGAAGTCCTCTCAAATTGTTTCTATTTAATTTATATTATATAAATTATGGATAAAAATTAGGTGCCTCTGTATCAGCTGTTACAACGCTTCTATAGGCAATAAATATATTTTTTTTAATTCTTGGTTAATATTTGTTTATTTATTTAACGTCACTTTCTAATCTGAAGATGGGAGTTCTATAGTGGGACACATATTTTTTGCCTATTCTGATTTTATTATGATGAGGATTTTTAACGACTGCCTGACATTCTACAGCTACTTTTCTCCTGTACACTTTTTATAAATTTCCATAAATCCCTAAAATATACATAATGCAGATCCTCAGTAAATTTTATGAAAAGTATAATTTAGTTAATATGTTTTAGGAGTTGTACTCCACGTGTTGGAGTTTTAATGGGCTTAAAGAGCCCGAAGAAACATTACACAAGAAAAGCATTAGTCTTATTATATCTCGCCTCCTTCATTATATATGTTTATAAAGTACTTATATGTTTATGAAGAGTATATATGTTTTTAAAGAAATATATTCATATAGAAAGATATTTTAATCAAAACTAAATCTGATAACAACCAGAGGGAGCACATTTCCCTAATTACTCTAGGTCCGTGATAGAACTCTCTGCAAAAAATAAAAGATACAAAAAGATCTGAGAGTTAAATTGGCGATTCGATGAGGCCTAAAGTTGTAATTAAACGCTTCCTTGAACTAGCATTTGATTTGACGATTGAAACCAATTTTTTTTTTCAAAGCTGTTTTAATCTTCGTATTGGGCTACTGGTTGTGTAAATGAATTAAACTACTCCTAAATTAAAGATACATGTAAACATTTGTACATACAAGATACAAATAAAAGTAGGGGAAGATTGTTCTGGGATTGTCGAGAACCTTCTTGATCTCTTCCGGCAAAAGGAGGCGTTGGAGAAGGTTCTAATCCAATCTTAACTTCTCCTGCCGACGGGCTTAAGACGCTAATCCCTTGTTTCCGTCCTTCTCCCTGTGGCCGTAATAGTATTTATTTTCCAATTAAATTATCTGATCATGGTGAGGTTGATATCTATTTATAATTTTGGGTATCAACTAGGATACATTATATACATGTATATTCTTAGCCAGGATGGGTTGGCTATGCGGGGAAGGCGCTTGAAAGTTAAGCGTTGTCGAGCGTGTGGGTGACCGCTCGAGTAAGGTCACATTTCGCCTAGGAAAACCACGAAAATTTAGCATCCCTCCCATGTGTGGCTCATCATCCTAATGGAGGCAATTCATATAGATAGGTTCCTTACTCCGTGTACAAGCATGGATATCGTGTTCTGCTATTCCTAAATGAAAATAGCTACCCAGAGATTTGGATCCAGGGACGATCTGCTTCGGAGAAAGATGTATAAGTCCTAGTGCATTCGCAGAACCCGAATATCTGTGGGACTTGACCGATTCGTATCATTGTCCTTGAACACGGTTGTACGTTGGTGGGAAGGACTCTGTTTAATTAGTTCCAAGGTGATATAGCTAAGGGTTATGGAGGTGTGGATTGCCTGCCGCTACTCAGAAATCACAACCTCTAATGCATCCAAGTTTTTAAAATATTCAGACGTTCCTGGTTTAATATAAAAACTTTTTATTCCTAAATTTTTACCTGACTTCCTGCCCTTCCGTATCCTTTAATAATATCCCACTGGTGCCTGTAGAACAGATCCGATACTTAAGATTGCATCTAGATTAACCTGAAATCCTCATAAAAGACTGAAAAGACAAGAAACAGCTCGACGTTTCAGGCTACTTCAACACTTACTAGACAAACGCTCTAAGCTCCCAATGAACTACAAAAGACTCATCAACATGACCATCATACGACCTATTTGGACTTACGGAGTAGAGCTTTGGGGCTCCGCTAAGCCATCGAATTCCTCTCGTATCCAATCCCTAAAATCGAAAATCCTTCGTAAAATCCTCAATGCTCCTTATTTTGTTAAGAATAAAGTCATCCATAACGACCTTAATGTTCCTTTTGTTGCTGATTTGGCCCGGACCCGGTATCTATCCTTTCATAACAAACTTCATTCCCACTCAAACCCTCTAGTTTCAAACCTAGCTTCTTCTTCAATTCCCGATAATCCTCCGATGCGTCTGAAAAGAAGATCGCCACGTGACCTTCTTAGTTGAAAATGTTATTTGAGTACTACCAGTGGGTAGTTTCTCTATTTACCATTTTCATGTCGTTATGTATCACTTAGCCTATTTACTTGTTGTATTTTTGTAGTACAGTTGTAAATATCAATAAATAAATTAAAAAAAATATTTTAATTTTTCATAATTTGTAAATTGTTTATCATAAAGTTTTCTTTACCCACTGACTATTAAAATGTAATTTTTTATTATTTCGTTCTAGAAAATATTTGACCAGATCTGAGCCGGTATCAGCTGGCCAAGGAAATTTACCGAGGCCTGATATTAAAGCAGAGAGAGAGAGAGAGAGAAAGGGGAGGGAGGCATAAACTAGCGGGCAGCTACTAACAGCAAACCATAAACCAGGAGCCACTCCTACGCCCTATATTCGTCGCTCATTGGACACCGGCTCGGCCAATGGTAAACCACCTCCTGTCGAGGATAAATATAGCTCTCCTTGTCTCAATAAAGATCCTAACGGTCAGTTACGGGGCAACTATAAAGGACTTTATAAACATTTGGAACTTTTATTGTAACCAGTTACTACTTGTAAGCCTGTCAGTCAACTTTATGACGACATTCTGTTAATAACTAATATGAACGAGGTTGTACAAAAGGTTGTAGTTCCCCATTACTCAGGAGGAAATTGTAGATAATTTGGATTTAGTAGTCGTCAAACGGTTTATGAAGAATCGACAAATCATTTCTCTGGTGTACACAAGACGTGACTTACACATACTTGCCTATTAAATCGGCTCTTATCGCGACTATTATGTTTCAAATATTATGTTGAAGGAATTAAAACGGGGTTAGTTTCGGTCGTAATTGTGTGATTGATATTTACTCAAATTGATAGCTTGCTGTGTATGCTTTCCAGATCATGCAAAACGGTATATGAAGTTCTTCTTGATGTTTATTTGCAAAAAAAAACAACAATGAAGCAATCAAATTATGCCATGGTTATTGGTATGATGCTACAAATTTTGCCATTTTCTTTAACGAGTACCTGATACCATACAGGCTTTGTACCTCCATTTACATCCCCTGCTTGTGTCATACTTACTATCTTGTTGCTTTGTGCTGCATATTTTAAGCCAACCTCTGATTTTTTTTTATAGCTGAAGAGCAATTACAGTGTAATATAGTTGTGTTAGTGCATATCACACTACTTTTTTGAAGTTTTTATTTAAATAACAGCTAATACTAATCTGTTGCTATGTACAATATTTTTTTCTGTCACCTCATTGTTTTGGTGCTCAAAAGACTTGACTAAATTATTATTAGATAGTTTGATTATATATATTTACAACTACCACGTCCATGCATATCTTTTCAAGTAATTCATTGATTGTAAGGTATTATTTTAATTCCAAAACCTCTACATCCTCTTAACCAGAGCACTGATATAGCTGCACAGGACGACGAGAAGAAGACAGGTGCCTGGAATGTAGGGCAGGAGAGAGGAGGATACGACGGCAATATCCTGCAGGATCGGGAGAGATTACCCCCCAGGCGATAATGTGCTCCCGCCCCACCCCCGAGGAGCCGCTAATGCAAAAACATTATATATTACCGCCCCCTGCCATCTCGTGGATATCTTACTTGGCTCTTGGGCATTTTTAGCCTCCTTCTTCTCAGTATAAATATACAATATTTAGAAGGAAATGACGCTATAACAATCGTTTTGAAATTTAACAGTAAATCCTTTGAATTAATAGTTCAATAAACATTAAAAGAAACCCCATAAGCAATTTACCCAAAATATTACCAATTTTGTGGACATGGTGTCCTTAACCTCCGAGGGACAGATATGAGTAAATTTTAGATAATAATAAGGATTAGTGAACCCGGAGGCTCGATTCCAATACAACCAATCTCTACTTATAAACTCCTATAAAAAAAAAAAATGATTAGGGATGGATTGTTGTATTTACTTACTTAATATTTATTAGAAGTTATGCCTTATTAAATATTAATATAGTTATTAAATATATAATATTATAAATGACAGGTAATGTATGTACTACAAAATTAGCAATCGGTGGACCCCTGTAGGCACAGCGCTTATTAACTTTACAACCCCTTATTAATATTTGTGAAGTTATCACTTGAATAATATTTACCGGGTCCATTCTTCTCAATCCTACGTTGTGTAGTCTCCTAAATTTTTGGTCTCATCCCTCTTTGGACCGAATAGTCTACGCAACACCTTATTTTTGAATACGCCAAGCCTTTATTCATCATTAAGCGTTAGTAGGGTTGGAAGGATGGTGGCTTTTTGAACTCTGATTTCGGGACAAAAGACACGAGCTTAATAATGTCGAAACCGAAATTTTAAAAGGACGTTTTAATATGAAATAACTTTTTATTGTGCTCGGTGTGAAAAGTGGACAATGGAGCTGGAAATAGATAATTGTATCGTTAGCGGCGACCACAACACATGAAATATTGAACGGATCGCTCCCACATCACAACCCTCTCTCCACCTTCTTCCATGTTTTACCATAATTGCAATCTAATATCACCTATATTTTTTCCCCAGAGGTCGGACCATTATACCTACCTCTACTTGAATTTTTCATGAAGGGCAACCTTTCTACCGTGAAAGATGATGTATCCTGGGAAGGTCTATAAATTGTAGCGCCATCATCAGCGAGTCAGTCGCTAAACATACCCCACCTGTTTATTTTAACAAATAATTGAATCGGACTAAATGAAGCAACTTTTTTCCGAATATTCTTGGCTTATAATATCCTCCACTTACACTTTACGTTACCAAACGAAACAGAGAAAATAGTTGGACCGTTGGACAGAAGACTGACGTGGAAATCACATGTGACTTTTTTAATGAAAAGGTTTGTTACCTGCTGCTATTCTCTGGAACCCTATGGCAACCTAGAAAGAGCTGGGAGGGGTGAGGGAGGGGGAAATTTACATGTACAGGGGGAAACTGGGTGAAGAAATAAACCCCACACATTTATCTATCAACAAACAAACGCTAATATATTGAAATAAAAGTTACATATAGCATCATGAAAATAAAACTCTAATTTAACATAAGAATCACCCTCAATAATAGTACTTAATAATAACATATGAACGAGACTCACACACCTGATTCTCCATCAATACTCATAGTCCCAAAATCCACTAAAATAATAATAAAACAAGTTCCATCATATATAACAATCATCAAACCCTTTATCTATAACAATAATTCTATGCACTAATAATTACAACGTCAACATTCCCCATCAGCACTCATTATCTTATAACCATTAATAACATTAATAATTTACAATTAAACCTCCATCTATCCTCCATAACAGTATCCTTTATAACAATCATCCTATACACTAATAATATTTACAATGTACTCATTACCTAATAACCGCTAATAAACAACCTAATTCTATTATAAAACATTTTCCAGAATCCCTTATTACATGACAGTTACAACTCAATTATCCACCATCATTAATCCTTATCTCATATTCGCTAATTTGACATTTCCAAATAAAACTAGATCTATCATTTATAACAATAATCATAGGCACTATTTACAACTTAAACATTCGCCTCAGTATTCATTATCTCATAACCATTAATAATTTTCCAAACAAAACTAGATCTATCAATTATAACAATAATCCTATGCACTAATAATATTTATAACGTACTCATTACCTCATAACCGCTAATAAACACCATAATTTTATTAAAAAACATTTCCCGTAAGTCCGTAAACAACGATGACGATTACAACTCATTTATCCACCATCACTAGTCCTTATCTCATAACCGCTAATAACATAATAACTCCTCTTTAAAACCAGTTCCCTTTCTCTGGCTTCGTGCTCCGGAACCAAGGCTTCTCGTCTTCTCGTCTCGTCCCCATCTTGTTAATTTCCCACCTGCCGTCGGCAGAGGTACTCTTCTTCTCCGGGCCACGAGAAGAAAACCGTCGGGTACTTAAGCTTCTCCGAGCTGTCGTCAGCATTCTTCCTTCTTCGTCTGACAGGTGCTGCCCCTGGTGGTCATTATTATTCCGAGAATCTTAATAATTATATTCAAAGTTCCCAAGAGTCGTGGATTTTTCAGTGAGAATCGCTGAGGCATTTCCTGCTTAGTTGGCATCGGAGTTATGAACCGCTTGGCTCAGCGTCTCCACAAACAGACGTCACCTTCTATTAAGAATTAACTTTTAATTAAATATTATTAAAACTAAATGTTAAGGACCTACACGGCCTTTAACCAAAACCATATACAAAGAACATGGATGTAATTAGTCACAAAAAGAAATAAACTTAGCAAATCTTATTTGGCATAGGATAACATATACCTACATATTAATGTACAAAAATCCTTACAACCTAAAGTATTTTTAAAACCTATTAGTGAGAAGAAGCAAATAAATGCTAATCATTTTCTATAATACGTAAAACTAAAAAATAAATCTTTGACTTCAAAGGATAACGTACTTCTTTTTGATCACAACGATGAGAGTTCAAAATTTGTTAACACACATTACTTTCATTACATACATCTAAATTCGCTACCTAAAAAAAAAATAATTCTCCGCCCGTTACAGGTTGAATCATCGACTCTCTCTACCTAGCCCTATTCTCCAATCCAGCCCTAGCATGATGGTCGCGATAAGCATGATCTCACCTTTCCTATCACTATACATGCTCCCACAGAATCAAAACATTCGAGCGTACTCCTCAACATCTAAACCTCCATCCCTCATACTATCCACCATGCTCCTTCCCTCTCCTCATTTAAATCCTCGCTTTCCCAGCATCCCCTCAGTTCCCAAACCTGTTGCTCTACGCTGGTTAGTCATTTTCACATGTAATGAATCAGCATTAATTAATCGATTTCGTTGTTTAGTCTTTTTTTGCAATAAAGCAATATTATTTTTAATATTAATAATATTTAATATTATTTATTAATATTAATAACTTTAATATTTAATTATGTACATAAGTTATCCCAGGTGATGTTTTTATTTGATGTTATTTATTTACTTACTCTCTTCAGTTACTTAAGATTTCACGATTTTGACTTTTATTATTTTATTTTTTGTCTTTTCGCACTTTAATAAATGCATTGTGTTTTATGTTATGTAGGCTTCTGGTCAAATATATGTTTCTGTGTCCGTTCATGTTCGCTATTCCAAAGGGACTTAGTTCTAGAATATAGTTCCATTTCTATATCTATTTCGACTAATTCACCAAAAAAAAAGTAAAATATCACTGATTAACAAAATTATTATATACAACATGCTATTTGAACCGATATGTACAATTGCCTTTTAGGTGTAGGGATCAAAAAACGTCAGTTATAGACCATTCAAATATTTTAGTCAAACTTCCTTCATTACATTACTCATTTTCCCTGTTATAAAAAATGAATACACACGTAGTATACATGTATACTCGTGATTGTAACAATCAAGAAACTCTAAAAACATTTAAAGACTCACATAAAACTTTAAAACTCATTTAAAAACTTACTGGTACAATTATTACTGATAGACACATTTCACAGAACCCGACAGAAACCTATTAGGATCAGGAATCCAATATTTGGATAGGAATCTACTTCAGAAAGATGAAACGTGCTAGGAGTACCTTCAATTGGAGGTTTCTCCATACACGCTTTCACGTGAATCCCTTAGGGAAGTTTTTCAAAAGATAATGAATACAATATATGCCAATTGACATTTTTATAATTTTTAAACAAATATTTATTATTATTTATTTATTGTCAGATGTTATAATTTTTTAAATATTTTATTTGAAAAGTAAAGATGGGACCAGGACCGGGACTCGAACTCGGGTCTCTCACGTACCCGTTGTGGTACTTAGCCACCTCAGCCATCCTTGTTCAAATTGCGAGAACACAGAGATATAGGATCAGTGAAAAGAAAGGATATCTATGACCGAGAAGCGAACCAGGATGACTGAGGTGGCTAAGTACCACGACGGATATATGGGAGACCCGGGCTCGAGTCCCGGTCTTGGTCCTATCTTTTCTTTTCAAATAAAATATTTATTATTATTATTCATACATTAGAGTGAGCGGGATAACAATTCTCTAGGTGTCGAGTTCGAGGGGAGAGTGGGGTAGCCAAGTAGATAGCGTGATCTCTGGGTCCCCAGTTCAGGATCAGCCAAGGTTGATAAGTTATTTATTATGTTAACCGACGTAAATCGAATCGGTCGGGTCTGCAGACCCTCATGTCGCATCCAGCCACAGTGATACTCTTAACGTTCTGGAGTTGAGTATCATCTCGGCCTAATCACCTCCTTGCACAACCGTTGGATTTGAAACAGTGTAGTTCCTAGCATATACTAAACCGAAGACCATTTATGGAGCATTACTATCTTCCATAGTTAAAGATTCATTGCTTCTTTACAAGTTTGTACCCTTTTCACAAAAAAAATTCGCCTACTTAATTTTTTTTTTGAATAATTTATCGATATTTACAACTGTAATTATATTACATCAAGTAAATCTGCTGTATGAACAAAGGACATGAAAAAAAAAAAACACTTGTAGAGAAACTACTCGTTGATAGAACTCCAATAAAGTTCCTTAGTAGAAGGTCTCGAGGCCATCTTCTTTTTAGACACCTCGGAGGGTTATCAGGAACATTATGGGAAGCATTTTAGAGACGAGCGGATTCAAATGTGTATGGAGCTTTTCATGGATGTATGGTATCTAGTTTGGACCAAATCAGCAACGAAGGATTTTGGATTGTAACGATTGGATACGAGATGAATTGGATGGCTTAGAAGAGCCCCAAAGCTCAACTCCGTATATCCAAATAGGTCTGATAACTGTCATGTAAATGAGTCTTTTGTAATTAATTGGGAGCTTTGAATCTTTGCCCAGTAAATGTTGAAGTAGGCGAAAACGGCGAGCAGTTTCTTGTCTATTCAGTCTTGTACGAATTTCAAAAAATAATATTAATTTTCCGCTTTTATGAATTGAATCATATAATGGACGAATACTAAAGACGAATGACGCTGCTTTAAAATCACAATCCACCCTTTTGGTACTCAGTCCAGTTATCCACAGTTTAGGATGAAAAAATTGGCTAACGCTGCGTTACTGAGATGATTACGAGATTAATCAAGACTGATTGCAGATTAATCGAATTAGGACTTAACTAGAATCATTCGGAGAACGCTGCCGAATTTGCAATTCAAAAGTGTTAAATACTTCTCCCGGAGTGAATGAACTTCGAAAATCGGGAACGAATGTTTGCACTTTTTATCATTCGGCTATGAATGTGAATAGGGACAGAGTTGTGGTATGAAAAAAAAATCAACAAAACAAAAAGGAAATAATGAATAAATGAAAAAGTGAAATTGAAAAGGGGACTGATTCAGTTTATCCGAAGATGCGGGAGCTGTATGAAAAATGCTCACGCCGGAAGATTAGAAGAGGCGGGCCTAGCAATTTACCAGTTTCATTTCCTCCAACAAGTCTCAGGTTTAATCAACGCCTGCACTTCTTCCTTTCGTTTGTTGTCCTCTTTTCGCCGTTTCTATTCTGTCCACATTATCTCGTAGTATGCATTGTATAAGTAGTTAGCAGTAGGTATTCAGTTTAAAAATGTCAAGATAGATGGAGTAACGAATTGATGTATCCAAAACCTACAGCAAGTTGGCGTAATTGAATTTTTCGGGCCTGGGTGCGAAGACTGGGAAATTGGAGCTCTTGAAATTTGTAGACCTTCTCGATAGAAAACAAATGCGCATAAGGGAAAGCATTTTTTTTTCTGCCCAGTCCAAATGCTACAAGTATATTAAAACAAATAAATTAATTAACGTAGTGACTTTGTATATGTATATGTATATAGTATAGTATGTATATACTATTATTACTATAGTAGTAAATATTTATTTCAGAGATTACACAAATGCCATTTGACACTTATTTGATTTGAACTCTTCTTTTGTAAACTTCTTCTTAAAGATTCTACTCCTAGCGTGATATAATTACATAATAATAAAAATTGTATTTTTTACTTAAAAAAACGATCTAGTGATTTATTAGAATAGAATAGAATAGAAAACAAACTTTATTCTGGATCAAGTCCCTTTAGAATAACAATAATGAACAAATCTGGCCAGAAGCCTACATAATAATACAAATCATGAAATAATCAAGAGTGACAAAATAAAATAAAACTAGAAATAGATAAGAAAAAAAAATAAAAAGTACGAAACTTGACAGGATTTTAACTAATTTTTCGAAAATAAATATACTGATATTAACAAAATAATAATAGATAACATTAATACATTAGTTAATTACAAAATTGCTAACTAAAATAAATGAATGGCATAGCATGTGATAAAGTATTTACAAAGTCTATATCTTCTTTGTTTTTGGAGAAATAAATAAAACACGTAGGTAACGAGATCGAGTATACAATAATAATTTGTTCAACCGGAAGTTTGACCTGCTTGGGGAGCGTCTTTTTGGGATGCCAAGAGATGATGGAAAAGCAGGGATTTAAATGAAGCTAATGAAGAAGAATGGCGGATGAAGGGAGGGATTGAGTTCCATGTTGGAGCGAGCGAGGAAGGAACGCTCGAATGCCTTAGTTCTGTGGGAAGGAATGTAGAGATCTGAAAGGCGAGATCTTGTTTTGTGGTGCTGGACAGAGGATTTGAATGGGAGGAGACTATTGATATATGAAGGGTGTTGCGAGTTAATGGATTGGTGTAGAAAAGCACTGAGGAAATATTGTCTACGGATGAGAGGGAAGAGCCACTTTAACTCATCGTACTGATGTGACACCCTCGTGTATCGCCTCGGAGTACCAAGGACAAATCTTAAAGCGCATTAGATCTAGGTTTAACATTATTATTATTATTAGTCATAAAGCTTCCAAAGTGGAAGACGCTAATTAAATATGATCCACCTTTGGGGCTTCTTGCTCATTTGCCCACCAGGTTTTCATTCTTTGCGATAATTCGGCTTTTTTTCTTCGCTCCATTATGTTCCAGTTCTCGGAGCTTTCGTTTCTGGCTCAACTCCCCATTTTATGTTTAAAATTTGTTCCTGATATCATGGTTTCATTAGTAATATTGGCCAATTCCAACTATTTCTTAATATTTTCGATGTATTCCCCTCAAATAACAAGAGATGTTACGTATTTTACTGGGTTTTTTTTGTAAGTCTGTGATCGGGAAGCTTCATTATGTGACCATAGAATTTAAGACGTCTTTGGCTATTGTCTGTCTCTTTGTAAGAATAGTCTTCTAATTTATTTTATAGGAGATTAGATTTTCATGCAACAAATAAATAAACAATTAATTACATTTTTAATAATTATATCAATGATAAGACTTGGGTAACCCGAAGGCTCGATGTTGCTGCTACCAACCATTCTTTTCAAACTTCCGTTCCTAACAAATGAAAAGAGTGTATGAATAATTTATAAATATAAGTGATATATATTATGCATATAAATAACTTATGTAATTACATTCAGTTGTTTGTAGAAACCAACGATTTCTTGTCAGTAAGTGCAGTTCAGTTTCTGTTAATACGGATACGATAATAATTCCTATGGGTTCATTTAACATCTTAAATCAATTTATGTCTTTAAGATAACTATTTTTGAACAAAATTCAAAATAAACAAACAAATATGTATAAGTATGTTTTATAAATGTGTTTGTATATACATGTATTCTGCAAGCACTCGAATATGTATGCAAATTTAAATTCTCCGCTTTGCCAACTGCTCCGCTAGCAAATTAGCGTTGAAGATAAACTTAATATTTAAGCCTCTTAGGGACAAGCAACTTTCGCTTTCCTCGCTTGCAAATTAAGAAAGCTTTTTTTATATAGCGAATCTTCATTTTCTGAAGACTTTAAGCTAACCAAGTGTTAGCTTAAATTTTGACACTATTTTTAATCATTATGTTTTTTTATTTGATGAATCCATTGTAGAATGATTGGCTGTTTCGAATTGAGGGAAGTGCAGAAAGCGCTAAATCATTGCCTCATTTTTACATTTACTTGTCTGCTATGTAAAAGCACAGCTTCTGTATCATGCCTGAAACTGATCTGTGACTAGTTATATTATAAAATAACTTGTTAATGTATGTTTTGCGATATAATTACAACCCACATAGGGTCTTGAGTTCACAACGTAGTAGGTGCTGTTTCGAAGTCACCGTTTACGGGAAAAGGTGATGTAGCGTGATCGCTCTTAACATCAGATTTTCCCCACAGTTGAGGGTCCCCAGTTTATAGAAATGGTGTAAAGTCAAGGTGAGCCTTGAGAAGCTATAGGCTGTTACCAAATAAAATAATTTATCTACTTCAGTCGGATTTGAGGCCGGAATAATGAGCACAGCATCTTAGTGACCAAGTTTTATATATATCTTTCGTTAATGTACAACCATAATGAGGGATTAATTATGGTATTTACTCTAACACAAATGATCATGGACAAATATGTAAACACTTCACTAATCTTGAGTTTTAAGAACTGGTTCTTACGGGTAGTTAGTACGCCTTTTGTATTTTGGTATACGCTTGTTTATGCCTATCGGAGCAATGGATTATATTCCATTGATACTTATGAACTTTCTTATAATTTTTGCTAACATAACAAATCAATAGGGTAGAAGAAGAAATAGGTAAAAACTAGGAGTGGATTAGTTCCTATGAACGTTAGTATTCACTATTTTCCACTTGAACCCTACATTTTTAGTTGCAAAAACAGTTTTTTATTCTGCTGTAAAACTACCTTTTCATGACTTATTACATTTTCCACGTCAACATCACAATTGATTATAAAAATAATATAAAACTTACTTTTTTGTTAAAAAATATAGAGAGAATAGATACACAGATATAACCATCAAATGCTGGTAAGAATACCCTTTCTTGAATTTATCTTGAAAGCAAAACCTTGAAGAAATGGAAGCTAGAATCCCTACATCCCAACCCTTTCCCTACTCCCTACTCCAGGAGACAGCCCCGGGAAGGGCCGTAATTCCATTATACGTAATCAAGGAAGGCAGCTAATGTCAAGGCTATGCATATTCAATAAGGAGAGGGGGTAGGGAGAGGGGGAGGGGCTTTGTCCCACACGATGGCAATTAATTCATGCCTTTTGTTGAGCCGCCAGATAGCTCTGCCTTCCATTGTCGTCACTAGTCTCATCCTCTGGTATTTAAATCCTTCTGAATAATACTTTTGTATCAGAGTCAAGAAATAGACCTCGCCTGTGATGGTAAATCCGTATTAAATAAAGGTTTTTTTTTTTGATCAAACAAGGTTTGTTGCATAGTCCTCTTTGGATAAGGGTAACCTTCATACGTTGTACATCATTAGTGCACGAACCTCCGGAAGCAAACACTTAGTGAGTAACTGATAGTTCATGAACAAAACTGTTGTTAAACTGTCACTGGGTAATGTGGCAAATTAGTATTATTAAACGTTTACGCCAATGGTCCCTGTCATCATGCCATCGCAACATTTTTCTTTTTCTGACATAAAGTAGGGCTCAGGCATCCTCTGGCATGCCATCCAGCCAGTTCAGTTTCGGTCTTCTTACTCTTCTAGTTTGGATCAACCTTTCTTCTTCTAATTCCTTTGGGGTGTCGATCATATCCATTCTTGCTACGTGACCTACCCATTGTAATCTCCCAAGCTTGATCAGTTTATCTACATCGTGCTTCAGATCCAATTTCCTGCTCGGTGCTCCGTGTCCAGCCTGCATCCTGCATTGCTCCATAAATCCTTCTGAGGATCTTAAGCTTAAATGCGTACAGCAAGTATTCATTAGCCTAAGTATCCATATTTGTGAACCTTCGACCTTAGATATCAACTGGGCTTATCATGGCTTTGTATAAAAACTTTAGTGGTCTAGAGACTAAGTGACTGTTCATGTATCGGTCAAGAAACACCTGTTAGTACTGTTAAAGCATTTTATGTTGTATTATGTCATTGTATTATTCAGGATTTTTTTTATTTTTACTAATCACTAATCTTTCCACTTTAGTAAAGTTTTCTCTCTATATTGAGTAGAAAAGGTTATTTTTTTCAAAAAATTCAATTATTACATTACAAAAACACATTTCAATATGTTCCCATCTATTGTAATAAAAAAATATTAATTTCGCATTCGTATTTGGTTGCCGTTCCAATTATTATTAGCAATATGATTGTATTCGTGATTAAAATACTCGCGGACGGAGAAATATCTTGTTCCCGGCTGTCAGTTCTGTCAATTAACGGCCGTAATTACTTTTCGTCATTTATTAATTGACGGTCCTGTCAACTTACCAATGTCGGAAGTTTCGTTTTATTGCCCTTTTCAGCATCCGGCCAATTAACCGTTCCCATTTTTTCTTCATCCGGCTAGTAAATGTCGCTGTTTCATCATCGGATATTAATTTTTTGCTCTTTCTAATTTAATTCTGGATTTCGGGAAGGTTTAGCTCGGTGTTTTATTTCACTATGAACTTTTTCATTTCTTTTTGACTTGTACTGACCGATAGTTAATGAGCTATGTCTACTGATAACTATTTCTTAAAACGGAGGAGGATAATAAAATACTATTTTAAATAAGTCAATATCTCAACAGAAAATCTTTTGATATCCCTCTTTAGTTTTAATTCTCAGAAATGAGAGTAATTTCCAATTTAATAGCATTATGAAATTTCTCAAACTAAATTTAAAAAAATTAAAAACAAACACAATATATTCTTAAAGAATACAACTCATTTATTTTATTTATTTATTTTTTTTTAATTTCAACTGGACTCAATCATATAATATATTCTTTAAATAGGAGAACAAAAAACCTATGTCCAGTAAAAAAATTTTTTTATTCTTTATTTTCGAGATACGTTTCGGCCTAGGCCATTCTCAATCTTCTATTCTAATTGTTTCATTTTTTTTTACTTATTATATGGTTAACAATTTGACCATAAGTCATTCAGAACATTTTTATTTTTCCTTGTTTTAACTCACAAACTAACATCTTCACGACAACTCCACCCAATTGCAGTATTTCGATTATCGTTAATCTTAGATCCGTATAATCAATTCTCAACTAATTAGAAGATGTTTTTAGCTCAAATTTCGTCTCAAGGTCACTTTCCATAGTTCATAATTTAATTGGGAAATGGTTGGAAAACATGACTGAATAATCAGAATATATATTGGAAAAATGAATCGTGTACACTTTCTGCATATTGGTTATAAGTTATAAGACCACAACCATTTTTATATCATTTTAATTTATATTTATATTTTTTTTAAAGATGGTTTAGCTTTGTGTGTTAGGCTTCGTACTTTCTCTAAGGTCCCGGGTATGAGAACTGATGTGTAAGATTTTTATTTCGTCGTTTGTTTGGCATGGGTCGATAAAGTTCGTCATATCGAATACCCTCCTTTCACAAACATTACGATCCTCATTACTGAATCCAAGACCATTTTGAATTGTAGTGGTACAGGCTTTAGAAAAAAATATACGCGTAGCTGTTTAATGATTTATCAGAGTTCCTCTATAAAGAAATAAAATTAATATATTTCGGGTCTACGGTCTGTGTATCTATACATTATTAGATGTAGGCTAGACGATAATACAAACAATAAATTTTTTATGGCATGTATCAAAGACCCAAGAATGACTTTAACCCATGAACGATCACTTGTTTTTCATATGTATACTGTTGGCTTTAATTATGTGTTGTATAGGCATTTATTAATAGGTAAGAGATATTTCCTTATATAATTTCTTGTTTTATTAACCTTTAGTTGATTTATTCTGGGCCTTATTTCTCTTAAGACAAGAACAATAGAAGAAGCCTTCGATAAAGATTTTCTGATTTGAAACAAGTGAAAGGTCGGCGGTTGGTAATGTGTTGCGTGACCTCAAGGGGTCTATTTTGTCCCTACATGGCCTAGAATTTTTATTAGCCTCGTGTAATACTATTTCTCTTCTCTTATCTTGTCAAGATGTTATTTACCATACCAAAATTATTTATACCCATTCTATCAATGGATGTTTATTTAGTTTTTATTATGATAGTGGTTACATTTTGTCGTCAGTTAAAAACGAAAAATGATCGGAACTTGGCCAGTACTTATATCAAATAGATCATATTTATAATTGGCTACATGACGGGGAAACTATTATATTATTTTTCTAATGTAATAGTTATCAGTAATTTTAGTAGCTATCAATTCTACTTGATGTTTTGTATATGTATAATAGAATGCAGTCACTGCAAATTTATTATTCTGAAAGGTGCCGTTTCTGCTTTCAGAATAATAAATTCTGTTATAAATAATAAATTCTATCATAAAATAGAATAATAAAACAGGCAACTTGCAAATAACAATATTGTACTTCGAGAAATGTTAAGTTTGCACGACCCATTGTCACGTATCTTCATATTTTGAGCTTAGGTTGCATTTAATTACATTTTTATCTATTTTAGCATAATTACCTAACATAATATGTTTTATCACTTTTATAATGATTCAAAATATGATCAATTCATTTATGAAATTAGCTCTTATCTTACTCCTAATATCACAATTCAAAACCAATGCTCAGGCTATGGAAGATATATGCTCGATTTAAAATCACAAATGGCTAAACATTATATAGTTTAATTATTAATAAATTTAATAATAAGTGTCATAGATTATGACAATGATTCGGTCACTTTCCAATACGATTCACTCCTAACACCTTAATTTTAGATCTCTTAAATTTGATTATTTTATATTCATTCACTTGCAAAAAAAAAAAAATCGTCCCGCTGATGAGGCGTTAAAAGCACGATATGCGCATTAAAAATACGTAATTAATTCTCATCAGGCTATCGCCTCCAAAATCGACTGATGGATTTTTTTAGCAAATGGTGTTGGCCTGATTATCGACTAGTTTAGGCTTTATAACATATATGAAATGCAATTGAAATTGATGGCTATTGAAATGTATATATATATATATATATATATAGAATGTGTGTTTGTGAAGATGATTGTCGCACTGGACAGGGAAACATGGCGTAAGCCTATAAAGGAGACCTTGACTCAGCGATGAGTTGTTGGATTGGATTGGTGTGTGAGTGGGGGAGGAGGGTATGCAAACCGATGAGTTGCTGTGTTAAAGGTTCCGGATTAAATCCGGCTGTTTGGGTAAATTATTTATTCTCCTGCCAACCACAGACAGTCCTTGTCGGATCTGCTGTCCTACCTTATGATCGCCCTTATAATGGTGGAAAATTTGGCTGTTAAGGGTGGTCTCGACCAAACATTGTACAATCGTTGGTTTAGAAAGAGTACAGTATCTTTCATGTGCTGCAAGACCCTTCGTAGACTGTAATGATGTAGGAAGACAGCTGAGCATCTGCCCCATTAAGGAAGTGCCTCATTAAAGGTTTTAAAAGTTGTCATACTCGTTTACTTAACTCCTCGACTTCAATAATGATACCCCCGCCCCCTACGATCGCAATTAGCAGGAATGGCGGAGAAGTGACAGAGACGGGCCATTGAGAAGCCAGATATGGAGATGGGCAGTTAGAGACGCTCTCATTAGTAGATAACAAGATGCCGTGGCAGTAACTAGTCCGCTCATTGGCCGCCCCCCTCTGACCTTCCTCACTTACCTCTCATTACCATCCTCAGCTATCACCGGCATCGTCTACCGTTGTTATTTTCTGGATAATGGCCGTCGTTTGTTTTCTTGCTCTCTCATCAGTATTCCTGTACTATTTTTAAGACCTCTGTTATAGCCATTACGACATAAGGCCTAGTTATGAACAGCAGTATATGTATGTTAAGGGAGTTCAAGAATAAACACATTCTTTGTAAAATTTTCCCTTTTTAGATGTGAAACATAGAAGTGTAAAACTCTCTGATTTCTACCACCTAACTCTCTCTAGTTTCACTGAACATAATGTATTCAGCATTGGTATTTTGTCCTCTATACGAACAAATTGTACTTATAATAATTAAACTTAAACATATTGAAAAAAAGCGTTGAATAAAAAACAAAATGAAACATTAACAAATATGAGGCATTCGGGATCAAAATCAGATAACTCCAAATACAAATACTTTTACTCATATTAAATCATATATAAGGGAGCTTTATATTCGGTTGTATTACATCAACAAATAATAAAATAAATATATTCCCAGTCTTAAATTAAATCACATTTTTTGTTCCTTTAACAAGAAATGTAACCTTGCTGTTGAATGTGAATCTTGGCCAAGTCCTGCCCAACCGTTGTCTTAGAAAGACTGAAGAGAGTCTCTACCATGTGCTGAACCCCAAGACCCTTCATCGGTCTTATAATGTTTACTATCCTTGTCACTATAGTGTGGGTACATTTATTTGGGGGAAAACCTGATGGTTGAGCATGACCTCGGACAAATCAACTTCTTGCACAACCATTGCCCTAGAAATGGACCAGTCTCCACCGATTACTGAGCCTAAGACCCTTCATGGGTTTTAGTGGAACAGTTAAAAAAACACAATAAAATCTTTAACGCCAAGAAATTTGTTATATTACGCCTTTATCATTACGGCATTCATGTTACCATTCGACTCGCTTAAATAGATTAAATTTTCAGAAGTCATAGTGACGTCAGAGATAGCCTGTCGTCGAACAGTCAAGAGGCTCATGTATTGTTTATCTTTCTGCCAACCGGATGATTATTGTTCTCATAATCTTATCTTATTATATAAAATTATGACGTAGATATAAAGTTGTACTATCCGATTAATTACTAAAGCTAATGCTAAGTTGGGAGCCCAGCACCTGGCTTTAAACTCCAACTGATGCTAACTTAGTTTGTAGTAAGTCCTATCCCTGGGGTTATCCTCGGGGTTTTGCTTGGGTCGTGTCCTCGTCTAGGCTTGAGTGCCTTCTCCCTTCCACTGTTTTAGCCTTCAATACTTCATTTCAATCAAATATTAATATTCAAATACTAATAAATATATAAATATAATCCGATATTTACTGTCAGTTCTTCGGATACTGTTGGATTCTCGCTAACTATCTTTTGATGAATGGCGGATCAAAGTCAATGAGGAAAAATGCAAACACATGACATTTACCCTTCGCCGGGGAACATGTCCTTCTGCCCAATTCAATGAAACAATCCTACCTATTTCCGACACAGTACGATACCTTGGCTTCCTCCTTGACAAAAGACTTACATGGAATCCTCATACCGGACTCAAAAGACAAGAACTTAACAGACAATTTAGCCAACTATACAGATTACTATGTAGGACCTCCGATCTTTCAATAGACAATAAATTACTAATATACAAGACCATCATCAAACCTATTTGGACCTATGGACTGGAACTGTGGGGGACCGCAAAACAATCGAATATCAGACGCATTCAATCCTTTCAATCCAAAATCCTGAGAACTATTGTCGATGCTCCTTATTATGTTTCCAACAAAACCCTCCATAATGATCTGAACATTCCTTTCGTCCTCGACCTCATCCCTACTAAATTTTCAAACTTTCACCAAAACCTTGCCTGTCATCCCAACCCCCTGGCTCAGTCATTATACAGTCCCACCCCGCCGTCTAAACCGGCAACGGCCCCGAGACCTGTTGTATTTGGAGTACTGGCACTGGCCAGATTCTCCACTCACGACCTGTGTGTGTGAAGCGCCCTTAACCAGCTTCCATTGGCGTTTAATGCCAGTGACGCGGCTGGGAAAGGGGGCTGGGGCTTCCAGGGGGCTGCTTTGCCCTCATTCCTGGGGGAGAAACTCAGTCCGGGGACCCCAGACAAATTGTAAATAGGGTATGAATGTGTACATTTTTTTTTATTTCTTTTTTATTATTAGTATTATTATTATTTATTTTTATTTTATTTTATTTTATTTTACTTTATTTTATTATCTTTTCCGCATTAATTTCTTTCTTCATATATATATATTTTTCCGCATGTATATATTTATTTATTTTATTTTGTTTATATTATTGTTTTGTTATGGAATGACTGTAAGCTACAGAGCACTATTACTTAGTGCCCACAAGTGGCAGATTGTAATTTTTCAATAAAGTGAAAATATATAAAAAAAAAAATCTTTTGATGACGCTTCGAAACTAAATTGTTCCCGATATCAAGTGAAGAACCTTCATTTTTTAGTGATATTATATAGTTATTTTAGTGAATTATATTAAATCACACACTATTTTAAGTATAAAATTGACACATGTTTTACTTTACATTTACATGTTTTACTAAAATTGACACTTAGTCAAAGTACCTGTACAATATCGCCGTATGTCCTGTAAATATTGCTCAAGACTTGTTTAATTTAATTCACTGAAAGCCTGTTTTTCACTGTCAGAATACGATTACGAGAACAATATAATTTCAATACGTCGTCAAAAAGCAGTGTATAGTAATCGTATATCGACTGAATCTCAAAGGTTAGTGCGAAGTTTGAAGAGAAACATATTGTAATGGCAATATAAATATAAACTTATAATTAATTATTAATATATTTTTTAAACTAGCTCTATTATATAAACTACTAGCAGTTTTTTTATCATTATAACGAATTTCTATTCTATAGAAACCTATAGTTGGTGATAAAAATTAGCATTAGTGAAGTAAACTAGTAAACATCAGTGTGTTTGTTTGTTAAAATAATTAAACTATTTCACATGCAGATATAAAAAACCATCAAAGATCACACATATAAATAATTGTGCCATTAAAAAGACAGTGGAAGGCTTAGCTTCTTATTTTCTAAAGGAGTAACATAATAACAATATACCTGAAAATGTAACATAATAAATATTATATTATATTTCCTATTATATAAAAATAGTACATAATAGATCTGACAATAATGTCGATATAACCTTCAGTCGGGAGACACTGCTGTCAGTATAATCTATGATGGTTTATTTACATCTGAATGTGGAATAGTTTAACAATTTTAACAAACTATCCTTCCTGCAGAACTCAACATTTAATTTTCCTGAAAAATCTTTTACACAAATTTCTGAGTAATTTCGGACTATGATCGAAACCTCATCGGCTTCATTCGTTGACATGATTTATATAATTTTGAAAACCTATTTAAAAAAAAAGTATATAACGATTCAATGCTAGATTGAGATCATAAATGAAAGCAAATCCTAATAGAATATTCATAAGTATGGAACAAACATTTAAATGTGCTTGAAATGAATGGTTGACTAATGTTGAATAGCATTAGAGGGAATAGTGCAAATATTGCAGTTGCGAGGTAATTGTTGATTGGCGTGCTGATGGTAGAGCACTGTGTGCCTCCATTAATCAACAATCAATTGTTCTAATAGCCCCCTCATTAGCGACTTATTCTAATCTTGCTAACTATTCTCTTTGTATTGCTGTTGAAAATACTATTCTTGATTAACGTTTAGTTAAATTATTCCCTATACACACACTCTCACCTGAGTCATTAAAGGATTATTATATTTGATCATTTATAACTTTGCTATAAATTAATTTTTATCTGTTAAATATTTTATCCTTATCCAATGAAGAATTAATAGTAGCTGTCTAATCATAATGTAAAATGTCGATACAAATTTTTAAAATAATTATTTTTCAGTTTCATTTCGTTAACGACTCGAAATTACATTTTCACTTTATCAAAAGAAAAAAACCCTGGTTGAGAAATGAATGAAACGAGTCTTTAAAATGAAATAACTAGAATGTTCCGCACCACAGAACTTGTTTTATTCTCTTAATTGATTCCATCGCCAGGTCTATTGAAAAATTCTATACCTCTTGTATATATGATGGATTTATTCTTAAAATATAACTATTTTAAATACACCTATTCTATACCCTGTAGATGAAATCACTATAGTAGGTTCTGGATTCATGCCTCTTTCGTTTAGCTTTTCTAACAACTCTTAGCTGCACAAATTTCGCTAGTAATTAATGACAATTTTAATGGTAACAAATTTATTGCATTTTTTTTGTTAATAGATTAATTTATTGATATTTACAACTATAATAATATAACAGCAAGTAAATCTTCTAATTTGAACAATATGACATGAAAAAAAATACATCTGGAGAAACTACCCATCGGTAACACTCCAATAAACTTCTACAGTAGAAGGTCTCGAGGCCATCTTCTTTTCAGACGCCTCGGGGGTTTATCAGGACTAGTGGATTCAAGTGTGTATAGAGCTTGTCATGGAAGGATGTCATATCTATTTTGGGCCAAATTAACAACATATGGGATATTAAGATCATGATGGATGAGTTTGTTTGTGACATAATAAGGAGCATTGAGAATTTTACGAAGAATTTATGGATTGTAAGGATTGGTTACGAGATGAATTGGATGGTTTATTAGAGCCCCAAACCTCAACTCGGTATATCCAAGTAGGTCTGATAACTGTCATGTAAACGAGTCTTTTGTAATTAATTGAGAGCTTAGCTGGGAAAAGCGTCTGTCCAGTAAATGTTGATGTAGGCGAAAACTTCGAGCAGTTTCTGGTCTTTACAGTCTTGTATGAGGATTCCAAGGGAGTCGTTTTTCCAGATGGAGTCCTAGGTAACATATCTTTTCGAGAGGGATCAGTGGAATATTACAAAAGGATGCAGTAGGACAGGAATTGGTAGGTTTACGACGAAGGATGAAGGTAATTTGATGGGATTTGTTAGGATTTATTTTAATTCTCCAATTATGACACCATTCTTGAAGGTTTGAGATATGGGTTTGAATAGATTGGGAAGTATCAAATGGATCCTTATTTACTGATAACACGCATGTGTTATCAGCGTACGTAGTGAGGACATTGCTTGGATGGATTGGGATGTCATTATTGAAATTTAAAATTCATTTAAATTATATCTGCAACGACGATGAGGATAATTGGAGTAAAAAAAGTAATTAAAAAATTATCTATGAAATATATCAAATAAATAATTTATTAAGTAATATTTTCATTTGTTTTCTTTTACATAACATACAGAAACGATGGGAAACTACACTGACTTATATTTCTTTCGATATAATTTATCCTTTTTCTAGATTCTTAGATTTATGTTATGTTCCTTATCAGTGTGTCATTGTAAATTTGTATCATATTTCATTGTAGCCTTATGTTGTCCCGGCGAATTAGTGGTTAATGCGAACTTTTCCAAAATGATTTTCTTGTACTTAGGTAAGTGGAATCGTGTTATTTTCACAGCGAATGAGAGGTCAAGTCATGCATTGGCTTGAAATGGAGTTATTGCTTGTATTAAAACTTCATTTTAAGCCAAAAACTACGAGAATTACACGGTTTTGCTTACCTCAATACAGCTAACTTTCTCTGGACAAAATTCTGCGGTTACCACTTATTCAGGAGGTTGCTGATATCTACGATGTTAGAATTTTTATACTAGTTTTTCCATCATAATTTTAAAAATTCCTCTGAAATCTGATACTGAAAAGGTGTTCGAAGAGAGATCTCATTTTTTAATTAGGAATGGTAAGAGAGCAAAAGCTAATGAAGAGGTGCTGTTGGGATACTTAACATTCCTCTTGCCGCAAAACTTTAGCCTACCCATGATTAAACGATTTGCCGACTGTTCGCTTACTGTTGAAAGGTGTAAATTAATGTTTGAGTATTTAAAAAACTAGAGAAAAAAAATAGGTGGTTCTTCTTTAAGTACCATCTTTGTTCCGAATATTGGAAATAATCTGGGCTATTCGAATTTTGGATACGACAGATCTGAAAAGCTTTAGGTTAAACAATTGAATCATTCTTTTAGGTTGAAAGGCATTTTGAAGGAGTATCATCTGCTTCCTTGAATTTTTTCCTGCATTATCAGCTGCTGGCAGTAAGCTATATGTACCTCCACGCTGTCCCAGGTATTGCAGTTAGCATTACTTTATTGTTAATATCAATTATTTGTCTTCCTCATTATCTAACAGAGTTTATATAAATAAGTGGTTAGTATTAACAATATCGAAGTATTTCAATAGGTACATCTTAGAGCTCTAAGATAAGGTTCCAGAAGCTAGGAGGAAATCAGAGATAGTTGTAGGAGAACTTGATGACGGTAATCCTCAATTGGATTGGGCTGACGTAGAATCCTCTGGTCAAATAGTTGCATCCAAGCGAACCAGCTTAACAATAGTCTAACTTCTAAACTTGTAGTTAGGGCTTCCCGCCCTTCCTGCTCTACAATAGTCCGGGCTTGCGGATAGTTTGTTCGGCTTAGTCGTCTGTGTTAGATTAGAAGTCGCTTTCGATTGTTCCCTCTGCTTTATATATATTAAAAAATCCTTTACCGCTATATCTATGAAGGGATTTGACTTCATTACATTGCAGATGCTGTATTGTTTCTAATCCTACGGTTGCTCAGGAAAGTAATTTGGCCTAGGTCACACTCAATCTTAAGGTATTCCGCAAATTACGGACACTCACTTTATGGAGGGTGGGTGACCATCAGGGTCTACAGATCCCATAGGGTCCTGCTACGGCACCTAATTGATTAAATAATTTATCTGCCACTTTCGATCCGTGACTTTTAGCAGTTATGCGCTCTACATGCTGAGCTACCACACTCTCCCATGTATGCATATATATACATATATATATATATATATATGTATGTTAAGGCCAGACGAACTAGTACTTTTATTAAATCATTTTATTTTGTAAAAGAATGAATTTTTTTTCTTTTATTTATTTTTCACCTTTTTGTAAATATAATAGACTAATTTAATTTAATAAATAAAATAATTTAAACGTTTAATTACATAGTTCTCTACTAATTTTATAATTATAATTATACATAATTTAATTTAAAAGGTAAATAGTCGTCTGTTTAGATATAAGTCTAATATTTCTCATAAGCTTAAAAACAGATGTTAGAAAAGTAAAGTAATACAAACAAAAGCGGGGTCGATCGGCTTTACATGTAGTTTGCCCCGGCTGTCAAGCGAGAGAGTGTTGCACGAGCCTCTTGACATGCACATCGTATGCTCTACAGCAGCCCAAAGTTGCATTTTGGACTTAAAGAGATAGTAATTTGCTGACCACCTAAAGGTGTATGTATTAAACTACCTCGTGAAAACTAGGATGTTAATATCTCGTGATATGAAGGCAAGTAGGTTAAGATGGGTGGGGCATGTAGGCTCGAAGTAATCCGTCCGGACGCCTCGAAACAACTATGGATAGTTGAAGAGGATCACGTTGGAGGCCAAAGACAAGATGGATTGAGAGAATCAACAGTGATGCAGCGGAGCTTCAAGTAGTAAACTGGAAATCAGTGGCCAATGTTAGACAGAGGTGGAGAAGGCTGTTAAAGGCCCTTCAATAAGGTCTCTACAACCGAAAAAAACATACATTAGATCATGCTATTTAGGAAAAAACATGTTAAATAAAAATAATTAAAGGGAGTTTTAAACTAAAAAAAAAAACAGTTTTTATATTTTTAATAAATTATTTTTTGTATTTCTGGAACTACTTTTTAGATCGGTTCAAGAAGTATGAATACAGCAAATATTGTTGAGGTTTTTTTTTCAATTTATGTGTTCCCAATCTTTAATCTGTATTCTTTCCATTTCCGTTATTATTATTATATTTAATTGAACAAGGCTGACATATTATTTTATTTGAGTTAAATAAATGAACCGTATAGTTTGTGTAGCAGAGGGAATATGTATGAGGATTGAACTCTCTTGTATTACAGAAGCTAGCTTCAAAGTCTCCTATAATTCCCATGAATAAAAGAACTTGTCTCTTTGCGCTGCTTTCTTATTTTTCTGGTAAAAGAAACCTTAGGTTGGCCACTGTTTATTTTTATGTTTATATCGAACAGAGCCCGAGTAATAATTTTCTTTAGATAAAATAATAATTATAATAATAAAAATGTCTATTTTAGAAATCATACAAATGCCATTTGGCACATATGTATTGTATTTTCAATCCTCATTTGGTAAACCTCCCCTACGGGATTCTCTTGAAAGCGAGTATGGAGAAACCTCCCATTGAAGGCGTATAGATAAAATCAAATTTATTTATTGAGTAGATTTTTATCGTTATTGACACAAGGCGGAAATTTGTACGTTAAATATTCTTTTGGAAGCATAGATCGACTCCTATTCAGATTTGTGCTACGGAATTTAAATATCTTCTCCAAGTTCTACAATAATAGAAGGAGATAACAAGATTCACTGATACGGAGATAATGAACTTTGCCGTGTACAGAATATTTAAAGGAAGGCCAGGAAGAAGGATCATGAAACATGTTCTCCTCCTTGGGACAGCTTTCATGGTGGAGAAAATTTTTTTAGGATAGTAGTTGATTTCAGGAGCACCAGTCCTAGACATTCAACACTCACATTTAAGGCAACCAACAACAAGTACATGATAATTAATGCACATCCGACCATAAATTGCCCGGAAAAGGTGGAGGACTTCTGGAGTGGCTTGGAAGAAGAGATAAGCAATATACCGCAAAATAACATAAAGATACTGTTGGAGGATTTCAACGCGCAAGTAGGGTAGGAGAGAAAGCTTAGGAGAATAGTAAGGGAATACCCAGCACACAATAGGACAAACAGGAAAGAGAAAATACTAATCAAATTATGCCAAAAATTTCTAAAATTAATGTACACACATTTCAAAGCAGAATCCAGTAGAAAAAAACAAGGGTATCTCCAAATACTCGTTTGGGAGAATTTTAACTAGACCATGCGGCAATCTTAAAGATATCATGGAGAAATACAGAATGTAACGGTGAAGAGAGCAATAAACGTAACATCGGATTATTTCCCATCAAAAATCAAAGTAAAACTCCCTAGGGATGACTATGGGAAAAGACTAAAAGAAATTAAGGTCTAAATTTTAGTCTAATTAAGGACTAAAAGAGAGATGCGAGAAAAGGAATAGCGTGGACCGAGGAAAGAAGGAAATAACAATCGGAAAGAATGAGCAAAAAGTGGGAAAAACGAAGGAAGGAGAGAAGGGGTAAGAAAATAAGTGAAAATAATAATATTCGCGTGGTCTCTGAGGCCGTTCCGTGTAAAAAAAATAGGAGAGAATTAAAAAAATTCATTTAGTTTTTTGAGAAAGAAAATGGTTCAGGTGGAGTGCCAAAAAATTAACTTATGTTGGGAGCAATATACCACTTCTACTAGACGTTTCTTGTCTAGTGTCAACCCCCGCCGGCCGATCCTACAAGCCCTGAAGAAGACCTGCAATGTGGGTCGAAACGTCGGCTTCCAAATAAACAGTTCTCTCTACTTAAGAGAATTTTCTTGACCTCCTCCCGGACCATTTTCTCCCTTATATGTACGAGGTCAACTAATATTATTCAACGTTTACCTTTTTACATTTTCAGTTTATTAGTTCTGCTAGAAATATATAACAAAATAATTGAAGAATATGTGATGAACATTAAGTAGGAAAAATATAAGTTAAACCAAGAGAAGTAAAAAAATCTCCTTCATCTAAAAAAAAAAAAGGACAAAAAGTCAACTAACAATAAAATCTGGACTAACATCGTATTAAATTTAATTAAGTAGAGTCTGGATAAATATTTCGTAAGATATTTTCCTATTTATTGTTAAAGTTTATTATAATTTGTTCTTATCTTTAAAGAAGAATGGAAATTCCACGACTTAATTATCTTATTTTTATTCACCCGATACATTCTCTTAAAAATACGTTTACATGAAATATCTAGCATTGTGTTGAACGGTAGGTGGCAAATTGAAACATAATATATATATTTATATTTAATATGTAAGGCTGAGATCTAGCAATAGGGAAATTATCAAGCAATTTCACAATGGACAATTATGTAGAACGCAATAAGTAAATCGTTAGAAACTGTCTGTGAAAGGCAATTAGCAATTGAATTGAAACTTTAGGACCCACTTTGCCAATGAAGGATATTTTTAAATATTTTCCATGCTATTTTCCTTATTGGATTCTTTATACTATACAACCATTGATATTTTTACCGCTCAAGTCTAAGGTTGCCCGCTTAATTAATTAGTTATAATTTTACGTCTGATTTAAAGCAATTAATCTTTAAAAATTAATATCGTCCATGCCCTCACAAAGTATAGATTGTGAAAAACAACTTTTCAGGAGAATTAAAAAAAAAAACAGTTCCAAGGTTCAATAAAAATTAGTGCCTATATTCAAACCAATGAAATTCGTTTCACATTGGTTATGTGACTGATAGATGCTTCTATATGAATTTTATATCAATTATCAATCCTAAAGCAACTGCTATAAATCGAAAACGAAAACTGTGTTATTCACATTCGATACTTTGCGGTGTGTGTATCATTTATGTGTGACTGTTAGGAAAATTTCCTTTTCGATTTGGTAGATAGATATTGATAACTGTTTAAAATAATGGTTTCAAAATATCTCATAAAATGTCAATTTTGGAATCCCTTCCATAATGGCTACCAAATTTTCCTTCATCACTACATTTTTGGAATTTGTAAGGATTTCTCTCTTCAAGCTCGTTGTTATTTTAAAATTAAGGTTTTGTAGGTTAGGTATGTTTTTCGATGAAACAAACATGGGTTCGAATCCAGCTGTGACAGATTTTATTTTATCTGTTAACAGTCAAGGATGTTACTCTGGGACTAGTGGCCCTCTTTGGGCTCTCCCGGGCACTATAAAGTGGGTAGCCAAAATAGGGGAAAATCTGGAATATTGAACGTAGTCTAGGGCAAATCATAGCTCTGCTCAACCGTTGTCCAAGAAGCAGTGCAATCTCTGCCATGTACTGATCCAATGACCATTCATGAGTCAAATTGGTACGGGAAATCCTTGAAAGAAATGTAAAACAAGCTATATAATTGATATTTTAATGATTTTACTATGGTCATTAGCTTTGATTTTAAAATATCCATACATATTTCTCTATATATGAATTAATGCCAGAGTATAAAAAAAACAAAAACCAGTAATTATTTGGTTTTATTGTTAATGATAGGGGTAGTATATTTAATTTTCATTTATTCTTTATTTCTATATTTAACATTTATTGATTTCAAAATAGGTTTTGTGTTATACGAAATCGGGTTTGTTTATACTTTTTAGCAATTTTTGCATTAAAAAAATTGTTGTTAAAAAGTATCATCCTAGAAAATGAAAATAAAATTATTTAGGGACTATTTGTATTTATAATGCAATACTTATTTGGAAAAAAACAATAATCAAATAACCGAAATCCGAAAACCCACAAGCGCTCTCTTAGAAATAAACTGAAGCAATCTGAGATTTCCCGGGAAAAGCAAAGCCTCCCAGATAATCCTCGGTGGCAGAAAAATCCCGTAGGCGTTGGAGATTGCACGGCCAACCGGATCGCTACCCCAAGGACCTGTACTGAGCACTATTTGCGATCATTGGGTAAAATGGTAAAATTAAGATCTCTATGGATTATAACTAATTACGTTAATGTCTTGTTAATGGAGTGTTCATAATTAGAACATATATATCTCCACTGTATATATATCACCTCCATTAGCTTAATGCATCTCGTTTATATGATCCAATGTTAAGATTCTTAGTATAATGTGGAAATGAGTACTGCTTTCATCATGTTTACTGTACGAACTGAAGAACCTACGTTTGTTATTAATTTTTTATGGCCAATATACTTCTTGTTGAATTATTTAATTAATACAAAAGCGTTAATTAACATTTAATATTAAGTTACATTCGTTTTAATCCATACTTTACACACTCCATCAATGCAGTAGACAGTGGTTCACATCCGGAATGCGAAGTTGTTTTGGAGCCCAGTTCTCTTACGTCACACCCGGTTATCCAACGTGAAATTTATGGTGCTTCTTCTTCATTTTGGAAAATTCCAGAGCGTATTGGAATCGAAATCAAGGTTACATATGTTGATCTGGGTTATTATTTCCTACCACACACTTAATAATTCCATAATTATTAGGAATTTTGATGTCAATATAGGATTAGAAAACAAAAAATATAATCCTAAACAATCCAAGTAATGTCGACAAAAGTTCCAATAACCAATGTAGTTCCCAAAGGTCATCCGAATGACATAAGTGAAACCTAATTAACCTTTACGAACCTAAAGCGTATAAAGTTTATATAATATCTGTCTCGGGATTCCTCAAGCATCCTCCACGTCTCTGGTATGTGAGGTCTATCAGAGTACTGGTGATTTTCGTTTTTTATTTTTTTTATTCATTCAATGCAACCACGAGACATTTCAGCCCTACGCCGACGAGCCTCCCAATAACGACATGCATCATCATCATCATTGTTTGGAACATCTTTAAGACCAATGCAATATCGTTTGTGTGCACGGTCCATTACATCAGAAAGACAATTATCAGATTCTGCGATACCCATTCTGTGGAGATGTGCCTGGAGGTGATCATGACCTGTGATAGTCTGTATCTCGCGTTTTAATCCAGGTGATTACGGGGATCGGGCTTAGTAGTGATTGCTTTACCGTGTATTTATTTTTGGTCAGTGTCTACTTGGGAGAAGAAATATAGGTCCTAATTCCTCTACTGACCCGGAACAGCCATAATCTAGATTAATTCGTCGCTGTCCATGGACCCTAGTTTACATCACTGTGAAAGACACTGGTGAATCGGACCCAAAGGGACTGGTTATGGAATTCTTGGCAACGTGTGATAGGGTGACTCTTTAGGCTATCTAAAGTTCTCGTAAGAGAATATGTCGGAGTGATGGTTACAACGTGTGGTTAATGATCTCCACAGTCTGTAGCACTAAACGAAATATATATATTTGGATGAAGAGATACTGGTTAGAAAGAAAATCGCGGAAGAAATAATTGATCCAACGTATCCCAAGGTCGAGGGAAAAACAATGTATATATACTCGTACATATGTGCAAATAGCTATGATATACTTTTAATAATAAGACATTATTTAAAAAAAAATACTCTACAACAAAATGTAACAACCTTAGATTTTATTATAATTATAAAGCAGTATAATCGACGTCTCTAGAATGTCCTATCTGGAATATGTCGAGCGTTTGTGCAGGAAAAGAGGCAAAAATATCCGCCAGGCGAGGAACCTAGCTAGGACCAGGGAACAGTGGCAGTCCTGGTTAAACGCTCCTCTAGGCTGAAAGGCACTACAAGGGTGATGCGAAAGAAGAAGAAGTATAATCGAATTTTTATTTTATTATGGCGTTGATGATTAATGGAAGCAGATATGACCAGGTCTGACCAGGTCTTTTACTGTTTAAGTATATCCTTATTTTTTTACTTACAATCGTTTCTATCATTCCAGTTGCTTTACAATTATATTTCTACATTATTGCCTACCCGTGGTACGTACTATTGATCTACAGAGTCTCCAAGTTTCTGGAAATAGCTTACCTAATATACTATTTTTAGGTAGGCCCTATCGAACGGGGCCAATAGTGGAGGCGGGTAAATCAGAGCTTGGAGGAGCAGCGTGATGAAGTGGAACTGGAACGAGAGGGCTGCCGAGGACACTGACATACTGTCGTCTCCGTCCCCTTCCATTTAAATATACCGAGCACTCCAAACTTTTATTTCGCTGCGATCAAAACTTCCGCTTTTTTGTCAAAGGAATAATATAAATTATCAATAACGATTTAGTTAGTATCCAATGGAACTATACAGTCCAACGGAAAATACAGTCTGATTGTTCTATAACGAAGGACACAAAAGAACAACAACATGGTTTGGACAAAGATACCGCACTAGTGAAATTTTTATCAGACCTATAGCGCGTTCCACGGATGGTAGTAGACATTGAACGATGTTATCAAAACTTCAAACCGATAATTTCCTCAATAAAATTCTGAAAAACTGTATTTCTTCGGGAAGCTTTCAGTAATGTGCAGGATATAATATATTATAAATGTTTATTATAAACATTATTTATTTATTATAAATATTATTAATGAATGCTATGAAAGAAGCCAACGAAAAAACCTCGATGGCTATAAGAATGGAGTCAAAACTTGAGGATAAAAACATATTCCCACAAATACCGTCAAATGAACTTTACCTACGTCAGAACCCAATGGCTTCCTTTCTTTCAGTACTATTTAATATAAACCCATTGATTTAGAACGAATCCGGTTCTTAAGATTACATCTTGGCAAACGTTGAACTTGGTTGAAAAAACTTGACTCGCCGTTTTATGCTACTTAAATGTTTACTATACAAACGCTCCAATTTCCCAGTTAATTATAAAGGACTCATATATTTAACTCTTATAAGACCTATTTGGACTTACGAAGCAGCGCATTAGGAGCTCCACTAAGCCATCAAATCACTCTTTTACCAATCCCTTAGTGCCCCAATCCAGCCCGAAATCCTTAGTGCCCTTTACTTTGTTACGAATAAAGTCATCCATGACCTCAATATCTCATTTGCAGCAAATTTTGGCCGAAATCACCAGTCCTGTTCTGTTCAACCCCTACAAGAATAATTTTCAAAACGTTTAACTGCTTTCAGCAATTTACATTTATCTCACTCATATACACTGCTATTATATGACCAATTTGGAATTACGGAGTAGCGCATTTGGAGCTCCACTGAGCCATCTAATTCCTCACGTATCGAAAATCTTCCTGAAATCTTTAATGCTCTTTACTTGTTTACGAATAAAGCCATCCATAATGACCTTACTGTCCCATTTGTTACTGATTTGGCCCGAACTCAATATCAACCCCTTCAGTACAAACTTAATTGTCATTCAAACCTAGCTACCATCCAAATCCTAGCTATGCCTGATAATTCTCCGAGGCGTCTCAAAAGAAGGTGGCCCCGTGTCTATATTTGAATTTGAGTTTTACTAGTGGGTAGTTCCTCTACTTGCCTTTATCTCATGTAATTATGTATCATTCATTCTAGTTACGTGATGTATTTATATTATACGGTAAAAAATTACAAAAAAAAAAAATAATTGGTGAAATTAAAATATGAATTAAGGTGCAGACAAGATACATTACTATATTCCCGGGGTGACTGGCCCTATTGGGTGGTGGGAGAATATTTAAAAAGAATTAATGAAAATTCAAGTAATTTCTTGCATGTAATGAAATGTTAATGCTATTTTTTATTCATTTTTTAAAATTCGATCCCTTTGTTTCTCCGATTTGTGAGGGCGAACAAACCCTATTTATAGAGCTACCACCTGTAGCGTACCTTTATTCTGTTGTAGAGTCTTGTTGAATTATTAAAACTCGGTTTGCCTTGTCTCAAACCTGTTACTAGAAACATTGTTCTATAGATTGTTGCAATTTTGTTTTGTTTTAAGCTTTTGTTCCTATTCTTAATCACATACATATTTCAAATATTTCTATTTGTATACTTTACTGATGATTTCCCTATGCGGCTATACAATCGATAATTGTTATGTATATTGTACTATCGATAGTTAAAAATTTTGATTCAAATTAATCATAAAATGTGTGTAAATATCATCAAGCAACATTACATGAGCACATATTGCCTATTATAAAATACAACAAAATGTACTGAAAAGTATATGCATGATTACTAACTAAACACATATACAAGGAAATAAGTTATTTTTAACACTATTTCCTTAGCACGTCCTGACAATAAAATAAAAATCTTTAAGCTCATAAATTACTAAGCATTTTTTCATATTCATTTTTAAATATATAATTTATTTGCTTCAAATAAAGTATAATTGTTCCCAGCTTCTCAGTGAAATTGAAATTGAATGTATATGTCATAAATCTCAAATTTAAAAAGAATTATTTTTACAAAAGACTTTGTATATTTCTTCTGGTTTAGACCGTGAAGATAAATTTCTCACCAACGTTTCTCTTCTGAGATCTCAGTCCTGAGGAAGTCATCAGTATGTTTGACGAAACGTTGGCGAGAAATTTATCTACACGGTTTAAACCAGAAGAAATAAACAAAGTCTTTTGTAATAATAGTGGTCGTGGAAGCCTAAAAGAATATTTAAGAATTATTTTCTTATTTAAAGTGTAACAAAATATTTAAGCCTGGAGATAACCTACCACTTCTATCCCCAAATTTTAATCATAATTTAATTTATTATTTATATCAGTCTATAAGTTCTAGGTACAAATTTTGTGAAATTTGTCAAAATTTTAAATACAATTTGTGTGATAGCCTATTGTGAACATCAATCTAAGTAATTATTTCAGTCCACTGGCTGTTGCCAAAATGGAATATGCTGTCCATTTTAATATGAATGTTTAAATTCCGAATTTCAAAATAAGTAGATTCTATTTTTCTAAAAGAAATGTCGAAATAGGTTTAGAATGCAGGTAAAGCGCCAATTTTGGCTTGCCTACACACGAGTACATTGCACGCATCGCGTGACTTGCAAACATAATAACCCATCCCTTAATGGTTTCACTTTCTTGGATTTAATTATACCTATGTTCAATATAAGAATATCTAAATTAATACATTTTATTGCATTCATACAACATGTTTCTCTTTCTATTTAAAGGGGGATATTTAATTATGTTCATTTTTAACCAACTTTTTTTTAAATGTATCAAGTAATAACTATATTACTAATTACAATTTATATTGTAAAATGTTATTTTTAAAATTTATTAAACAAATGGAAAAGGTCATGTAGTTTAGATTTAGAACAGGACTCTGCCAGTGCCTTCTCACCATATTCACTGAGAACAATTCAACGTCGACTGTCAGACAGAAAGCAATCCGATCCTACAAGTTTCAATTGACCCAAACTCTATTCTCTCTCACTCTCTCTCTCTCTCTCATTCTCTCTCTCTCTCTCTCTCTCTCTCTCATTCTCTCTCTCTCTCTCTCTCTCTCTCTCTCTCTCTCTCTCTCTCTCCCTCTCTCACCCACACACACACACACACACACACACACTCTCACTCCCTCTTTCTCTCTTTTGTCTTTGTTTTTCATTGCTCTTCTTCCCTACTGTGTTTCATTCGAGGTATTGAAATTGTCTGGCTGTTAGAAAAAAACAATAAGACTGTAACAATTTCTTTGGTAAGGATTTAATTTTTACAGTAAGCATCTCTCTCTACTGTTTTATGGAAGAGGTGAAAATGTTTCTAATTTTAACATTTAGTAACCTTAATAAATAATATATATTCAAGATTCAATCTACAGTCTTATATTTAATATATAAATATGCTTATAAATTATTCTCTTTGACAGGAATAGTCACTCAGAGAAGCTGAAAGAGCTACACATTTATTATTAAAATAAAATTTTTAATAATCTATCTTTTAAAAATTAACGCATTCTTTAGCTTATCTTTATATATATAAAAGAGTTCGTCCTGTCTGAAAAGACCATCGCAGAGCCAAAACGGCATAAGCTACAGACTTGAAATTCGGACAGTAGGTACATTTTATAGGGCCAACGCGCACTAAGAAGGGATTTTTAGAAATTCGTCCCCTGAGAGGGGGAAATGGGTGAATTTCTTTTAAAAATACAAAACAAAATGTATATGTATATTTAAATGATCTACCTTCGAAGAAATCGTTCTAGATTATTTAAATTAATTAATTTTGGAAAATTGTTCGCATTGGTAGTAGTCATATAGAGAACAGAAAGTGCTTTACATTCACATTCGATATTTAAATAAAAACTCGACATTCTGTTCTTCAAAATGGAATAGCAATTTAAGGTGTTTTTATTTACATAGGTTATTTTTTTAAAACATTTATCATGGTGTAGAATACCTGTTGCTTATTTATATTAATTTACCACTAGGTTATTCTGTAGAATTATTCTCTTTGGTAGGAGCAGTAATTTTGAGAATATGAAACAACTTTACATTTTATATTTAAAAAAATCTTAATTAAAGTTAATTTAAAAAATTAAAGTTTTATTCCATATATATATATATTATTAAAAAAGGTTTTTTGTAAAATTATTCTCTTTGATGAATGACTAGTCCTTCATTCCGAGAATACGAAGAAGGTTTACACTTGATGTTAACATAAAATCATTAATATCACTTTTAAAAAATATACTAACAATTTAAATTGTTTTATGTTCAAATATTTAAAAAAAGAATTGAATTGTCTTCCCATTAAATGCTTGTGGTTTATTTATATTAATTTTTACTTGGTTATTTTTTTAAATTATTCTCTTTGATAGGAGTAGTAATTCAGACAAGATGGAAGAGGTAAAGGTGGCGGCTTTACAGAGATGTACATTTGATATTAAAAAGTTCTTGAGCCGTTTTTGTTTAGCAAGTACCTTAAAGAATAGAGATGTTGATGGGAGGTCTTTCTAAAGACCTTCAGTTTAAAAGAAACTTATATAATGGCTCCATTAATAAAATATTTTATTTACATTAAGGCCAGAGGATACTTATTAACTGTCACTGAATTGCCGTGCCGAACAGCCGGGGAATCAACACTGGTTCTACAACCCAGTACGGGTCTTGGCCGCATCAAGGCGTCGCCTCCACTCTTCTCTGTCCTGTGCCAAGGTCCGCCAAGCTCTGGATCCAACATTGCTACCTGCATCCTTCTCGACCTCATTTATCCACCTTCATCGTGGCCGTCCACGTTTCCTTTCACCGTCAGCGTACCCAAATAGTAGTCTCTTATGAGCAGCGTTGTCCTCCATTCTGGGCACATGTTAAGCCCATCTAAGCGTAGCTATTCTTATATACTGAACCACGTCTAGCTCCTGATACATCTGATATATCTCTCAATTCTCCCTGAGTCTAAATTGATCGCCAACTCTTACCGTTCCAAACATACTTCTTAATATTTTTCTTTCGAAGAGCAGTAATGTTGGCATCTGCCCTGGACAGAGGCCATGTTTCCGATCCGTAAGTTAAAACAGACCTGATGATTGTCTTGTAAAGTATCACCTTGACTCTTCTTCATATCAGATGACTTCTTAAAATTTTTACCATTCCAAAATAATACTTATTAGCCATCAAAATTCATCTTTGAACTTCTGCGCCAGTTGAGTTATCCGCTTGACCAAAGAAGTAGACAAACCTGGAGACACTTTCAAAAGTGTATGTGCAAAACGTGATAGCGGGTATTGATTGCCTTGAAGGGGTAGCAAGCATATATTTGGTGTTTGTTTGATTCACTTGAAGACCCATTCGCAGTCCAGCATTCTCCAAAGCAAGAAACGCTTGCTGTAAATCCCTCTGCGTTCTTCCAACTATATCTATGTCATCCGCATAGGGCCACTATTGGAACTGAGAATCGTACCAGTTACTTGTAATCCTGAGTCTCTTTTGACATTTTCAAGTGCGAAATTGAATAACAGGCACGAGTAGTCCATCCCCTTGTCTCGGACCCCTAGTTGCCTTGAATATTTCACACAGGTCATTCTGGATCTTGACCTGGCTTCTTGACTCCCTCATCAGCAATTCCACTAGTCTTATCAGTTCTCTGGGGACATTCATTTTTCCATACCTTGATACAGTTTCCTCCTGAAGATACTGTCATAGGCATTGCTGAAATCCATGAAAAGGTGGTGGGTTGTTATATTGTACTCTCTCGTCCTTTCCTAAAGAGTTCTCAGTGAAAAAATTTGATCAATACAAGATCTACCATTCATAAAACCACATTGGTACATTCCCACCTCTCTCTGGGCATGGGGGAGTAGTCTTTGGTATGCCACATTGAAGAGTACTTTGTAGGCAGAGCTAAGGAGTGTTATGCCACGATAGTCATCACAATGCATTTGGTCTCCTTTCTTGTTAAGAAGGAGGATAAGGCCAATGCAGCAGTCACGTGGGAGAGTTTTGGTTAACCAAATACTATGCAGAAGATCTCAGATTACCTTTATCACTTCGTTTCCTCCAGCCTTCAGACGTTCAGCTGCTATGCCATCACATCCTGGCGCTCGATTGTTCCTAAGCTTCCTAATCGCATCCTCGACTTCCTCATCATCTGTAGGGTCAAGAAGCTCATACTCTTTAAAACGAGTGTTTGAATCTGAATCCGAGTCATCTTCCAGAGAAGGATTTTGAATATTTCCCCGCAAACTTCAGACCACCTTTCTTGGATGCCTTCTTTATCGGTGATCAATTTAAGATCCTTACCTCTCATGGTAATCCTTCATGGCTCTTGGTTTGAATCATTTTCTCTGGGCGTTAATTGTCTTGTAGAATTTGTAGAATCTCTGGTATTATCTTTTCTACAGCCGGGGATTGATCAATTGTAATTTAGAGACATTACTGGGGCTCACACAGCTAGTAAAGTGTGCACTCAAAATAGGGAGAAAAACCTGGCGGTTGAACCTGATCTCAAAAACAGTACAGTCTCTACCTCGTACTGAACCCATGAATCTTTATGGCGAGTAGTAGTACAGGTTGCTTTTTACAAATTTGATTTGGAGGAAATCTGAATCCCATTCATGATCAGTTGTCGGTCAACAATCACAGATCTGAAAACCCTTCTGGGGCTCAGCCAGTTGCTGTAAAGTTGATACTCTTATATGGGGGAAACATTTGGCAGATCCAGAACAAATCACTTCCCTTTATCCGTCCAACCGTTATCCCATATCAATTTCGCAGTTATCTATTCGAGTTTACTACAACTTCCCACACGTTTCCTTTTTTTTTTACATTCTCGAAAATAAAAATAATTGTACTGCTCACTATATACAGTAACTATTACTGTGTATTGATGAAAGAACAACATACACATACTGTTTAGATTAAATTATCATCTAAACTTTGAAATTAAAATTATTATTTTTATTTTAGAAACTATTAAAAAGGAAACGAATAAAAAGTTTAAACTTGTGCTTATGATTTTGCTTGAAGCGACCTGCGGAACTAATACCCGTTTCTCCAAGTAACTGTACAGTTTCTACCATGTAATGTACCCGAGACTCTTCATTGATTTCGGTGTTATATTTTTTTCATAAATATTGGCGTACTATTTTTTTTCTTTATTTGGCGTTATTTGTATTTTTCTCTCTTACTAAAAATTATTTTTATTTTCGAGGCTGCTACAAAAGGAAACGCATGAAAAGTTAAAACTTGTTGGGACTTAACTTGAGGTGACAAGATACGGAACTGATGTCTTAGAAAGAGTACAGCCTCCAACACGTATTTAACCCTAGATATCATCATATATCATGGGTTGTTCTTTATGCAGTTTTTTTTCTTCCATAAATATCGGCGTACTGTTCATGTTCTCATTTCAGTATTTGTATTATTATCTCATACCGGAGTTTTCACGATCGTAAGAGAGGTAAAAAAAAAAAAAAAAAAAAAAACCCAATCCCTCAACCTCAAATCTTAATACTCTTAATAAAAGAGGAGGAGACAAAATATCAACAAAGAGTACTTATTGAACGGGGTATGAGCAGGCAAAGGGACAACAAAAGGGCCGGTAGTTCTTTTATTCCCTAAATGACTATTGAAGATAGCCAGGAATTTTAAACGTGAGGGGGCCTCCACCCAGTGGAGGGGGTAACAATGGACCTCCCCCCCCCCGATAAGGTAACCTATTTTCGAACAATAACCCGATTCAACTAAGTGACGCCTCTTTAATGGTCATTCTCCTCCCTATGATGGTTTTTTCCTATATTTTGTTCTCAGCTTTTTTCCTGGCTTTTCCCTGATCTACCAATAACAGTTATATTTTGATCGCGGTCGCCTTTTTAACCAATATAAATTCGTTCAAACCTTGTTCGAAAACGGACTCAGTTAAGCTAATTTCTGAACAAAGAGGTCATGTGATGCTCAAAATGGTCAGGGGGTTCAGTCGATTAATTTTACACAAAATAAGCATAATTTATTTTATTGAATTAAATAACTTATTTTATTATTTATATTTAAATAATTTATTAAAGTACTTATTTTTTACTTGTGAAACTTAAATTACTTGTAAAATAAATTTTAAAATTTATTGATTGCACCACACGACTATTTTAGATATATCTAAAGATATATGGCTACTTCAAATGAACAAAGACATAAGTCAAAAATTGGCATTTTTATGTTATGCCTTCAGTAGCAATCGTATTTGTTGAAGCTTTTTAATTCAGAAACAGCATATTTGAAATTCTACTTCCTATATGTTTTTTTTTCTTATAATGCCATACTTTAAGTTGTATTTTGAACTTGAAGTTTTTTGGGAATAACAACATAAGTTATAATCATAAGAATTTCAATCTATTATTACAATATTGTTGATCTATAAAACAGTCTTAAGACCGATTGTCACGTACCCTGGTGAAACGTGGATCCTGACGCAGGAATGCGAGAAGATGCTGCAGATCTGGGAGATGAAGGTACTTCGACAGATATTTGGGCCAGTATTTAACGAAGGCCAATGGAGGTCAAGAAATAATAGAGAGCTTCGGGAACTGTACAATGAACCAGACCTATGTCAAATCAACCCGTATAAGATGGCTTGGGCATGTGGAGAGAATGGGAGAAGATAGGTACCCGAAGAAACTATTAATGGCAAACCAGGAGACAGAAGAGGAAGAGGAAGGCCCAGGTTGTGATGTGGAGAGCGATCTGCAGAAGATGGGAATCGGACAATGGAGAGGTCGAGCTGCTGACAGGGAGGATAGGAGAGGCGTTGTTGTGGAGGCCAGGGCCCTACAAGGGCTGTAGAGCCATGGAAAAAGAAGAAGAATTACAATAGAAATGCTTTGTTTTACCAATGACAAAATTTTAATTTTTTTAACTCACTTGGAATTTTCAAATACCTTTATTGAAAGATATGTGTTTTTTAGATATGGCATTGAATTGATGGAGCGATATCAATTCATCTATTTTCTAATCGATATGCTCGTATGCGTGTAAGTATCAAACTTTCTCTACATCATATTCATAGGCGGTGAAGAATAAACTCTAAAATTCTTTGATATCACTGGAAATAATTTTTAGCTGAAAGGCTTTCGATTAAATAACTAATTCATTTATATATTTTTTCGTTAGAAAATTGTCAATTAAAAATAATAACTTTATGTTACGAAAAGTAATATATAAACTGTATATATATATATATATATATATATATATATATATATATATAGAGAGAGAGAGAGAGAGAGAGAGAGAGAGAGAGAGATAATATATTTAAGCTGAACTTAATTTGCCAAGAAGAATATATAAATGTATACATTTCAAATTAAATCTCTTCTAGCCGATCGAACTCTCCAAAATAATATTTTACTATGCTTATTAAGTTTTATATACATGATATAATATAATTACTATTCCAAAAAAATGTCTATAGAAGGGAACAATGTATAATCATAAATATTTTTTTTAAATACAATGAGAAATTAATAAAATGTTCAGCCTCTAACTAATGCCTAATAAATCTAATAATAAGGAACACATTATTTGTTTTATTTAATTTAAACATACAATGTATTTTCTTCTTTGTTAAAATGTTTTTATATTATCTTAATTCTATAATACAAGTATTATTTTAAGATGTAATAGACGCGCCGGGAAATAAGCAGATTATGCTAAGCTCTTGAGACCCGCAAGACTGATCGGTCCTGCGGGTTAGTATAGTTTCTCTTTTTTTTGTTTCCTTTTTTATTGAGGATTTAATTTTCTATTATTTTAACGGAGGATATATCTTAGAAACAAAGTTAGTAATTAAATCAGAGAATCGTCGTTGTCTTATCGCAATACAGCATAATTTAATATCTGTATAATTATTATATTTTTTATGATCATTAGTGTTTACTATTTTATAATTAGTATTAAAATCGATATTTCACAATTAATTAGGATTACTCCCTTAACCAATGTTTTTTTTAATTTCAAAAATTATATTAAGTACAAAAATGAAATTAAAACTAAAATAAATGTCAGCTAGAAAAATAAATAACTAAATCTTGGAAGGAACATCATCTGAAGAAGGTATCAGTTATTCTTTATATGCAGTATAATGATTCCATAACACAAAGTTGTAAAATTAAAACTTAAATTATTAATATTACTTTTATATTTAAAAGAAATGTTAGTAATTAAAAAATATATTTCTGAATGCAAAACACATATTGCTTGTAAATAAATTTTTTGAAATTCATATTTTTTTTAGACTTTTCTATTATTAACCTACTTCTTCCTTATTAATAAATGAATCTAAATAATATAGTTTTATACAAACAAAAAATGTCTATGGAAGATCATAATAACTTTATATAACTATTTACAATTTACTTGTCCATGAGCATTAAAACGATTTACAGGTTATTGTGCCATTATGGCTTTATAAACAATATAAAATCTATTTCTTGTAGGTAGTTATGATAAAACGGTTATTTAATTATACAGTATAAAATATATTATTTATAGCACAGTAATGTTGGGCTGTGAAAATGATTTAATGTATATTGACAAGAAAATTAAATACTGAAGTACTTAAGTTGTTTTTATGATAATGGCCTAAAGGGCTGAAACGTTGATGAAGACGATTATGAAGTTTAATTTTTTATGATCACCGTTGTTTTTTATTATTAATAAATAAAAATAGTGCCGATATAAGTTTTAAAAAACGCATTTCGTGGTAACCCGAAAGACTTCTTAAGGTAAAAAATCATTCACTTTTTATATATATTGACACTTTATTGAAATATTACAATCTGCCACTTGTGGGCAATAAGTAATAGTGGTGTGTAGCTTACAGTCATTCCATATATTCACTTTTTAACTGAAATAATGATGTGTACGAATTAAATGATCTTGAAACCTAAATGAGGTATATATTAGAAACCTAGATTTCATCCCACATTATAGGATCTTCTTCTGGACTGAAAAATAAAATAACATATTCATATAAAACTAATGGAGATATAAGGATACAATAGTAGAACTAGTTTAAAATATAAAAAGAATTATTTTTATATTATTCTTATTATAGTACTTTTTGAACTTTTGTGCAAAAGTAATGTAATCTCGGCTAATAAAAATAATGATGAAAAGCAATAATGTAAGTAAATCAAAAATTTAGGGCTTGTAATGTAGGTACGTCTTAGAACCCCAAAGTTCTATTCTGATAAATTAATTTTTTTTTTAAATTTTAAAGGTTTGGAAGATACTAATAAATGTTTAAAGTAAACGTCAATTTAACTTGAGTTTATGTTGATATTAAAGAAATTACACTTCTTATCTGAGGTCGAATGGGCATTTATTATTAAGAAAGTTATCTCCATGGCTTTATCTTTTTTTTTGAATTAAATGCTTAGTTTAAGGTTCTTTAAATATTTTTTTAAGGGCTTAGTGATACTATCAGCCGAGGTCAGCCATAGAAGGACTGGAAAGGCAACGGATATTAAGGAGCTTTGGGGCAAAGCATTTAAAAAAGTTGTCCCCTCCAAGTTTATGAGATGGGGTAAACATGATAAAAGGGCCAACATAAATAGGAACGGAGGAAGAATGGTTGGAGAGAGAGAGAGAGGGTGATAAACTGGGCAGTCGTAAATTATGTAAAAACAGGGGGTGGATATCAAAGGGTGGGGCTGGTCGCCACTTATTGTGTCCGCGGCTCGTGAATTATTGTCGCGCTTTCTAATTGTTCTCAATTGATCCGCGCAGGCCTGAGTTACTCACGAAGCGCAATAGGATTCATTTAAATCTAACAATTATTGTAAGCAGTCATGGATTCAGGCGTAACTGTAATTGAAAGCTTATGGTAATGTTATTTTAAATTGTGAGAAATTAATAGAACGTAAATTTATAATAAGGAAATTAGAACATCTATAAAAAATAATATACAGTCATAAGAGTAAGCTCAATACGAATCACTATCATATCAATAATTTAATAGAAATAATTAGTATATATTTGTATTAATTATACCTTTTATTTTTACTTTCATAGATGATAATGCCCTTTATTATCATTTTCAGCATTATTATCAGTGTTAGGTTCAATAAGACCAAGATCATTTGTACTTTCAACCAAACGCGGCTAAAAAAGTTTTCGCTTCAAAAACATTCTAAAAAATATATTAATCGAAATTTATAGATTTATCGAATAATAAAACAAGTAAATATTATGAATGATATATTTACAGCCCCGGTGAAGAATCCGAATTTTGTCCAGAGTAAAGCGGAATCATGGAATTCTTGTACTTTTTTCGCTTGAAATGAAGTTATATACTAAGCGATAACTCCTTTTAAAGCCAATGCCTGACTTAGCTCCTTATTATCTACGATAATAAAACGAGCTTCCCTAAAGTACTCATTATGGAGAAAATTGGACTTGACCACTTATTAACAATAATAATAAATAAAGTAAACGTTAATAGAACAACTACCCACTAATTTTCCTCAAACAACAGGTTGAAGTTAGAAGATCACGTGGCCATATTCTTTTCTTTGGCCTCGAAGGATTATTGGGAATTGACTAAGTAGCTAGTTTTGAAACTAGTGGGTTTGAGTGGGAACCCAATTTTCCATGTAAGTTTTGATGTCGGTTTCGGGACAAATCAGCAACTAAAGGGACAATAAGGATGACTTTTTAGTAACAAAGTAAGGAGCATTGAGGATTTTAAGAAGGATTTTGGATTGCAAGGATTGGATATGAGAGGAATTCGATGGCTTAGTGTAGCTCCAAAGCCCTGTATATGAGTCTTTTGTAATTAATTGGGAGCTCAGAACGTTTTTTATAGTTTCTTATAGGAAAAAAAAACTGTACATGAACTACGAGTACATTGTTTTTGGTAAAATACTATAGAAAGAACAAAGCTGCAATTTGTTGCGGTTTCACGACACGTTAGTGCTCCATTTTAAAAATGTTGTTCAAAACTTCACTGTTGTTATGATTTCTAAGATTTTCATGAATATTGGATGACACAACTAATATCGCAAACAGGTCCATTCTTATTAACTTATAAGAAAAACAAATTACCACCACAACCCCTATTATGTTTGGTTGAGCATATGATAGGGACTCTATTGTATCCGAGTGCAGAGGGGTATGGCCAATTGCATGTAGTAGTTGGATATTTATAATAATTATATTATATATTTAAATATTATAATTTATTATGGGTGAGCACTTGAACCTTTAACACAGCACCTCAGTGATCTACTCATTGAGCTTTCCTAATAAAAGAAAATAAATGTAAAAATTCAAACATATTTGATACAAAGTAGACATTTCTTGTAAGTCTGTATTTATTATCTGTTTTTACAGTACCCGATGAAAAGGTATAATGGATTTCAATTTAAGAATTATTAAGTGCCCAAAAACTACATAATATAAAATATCCCAGATTCCGGATTAATTTTCCCTTTGAAGAGTTAATCAAATATTTAATTCCTTCTCTTTAGTACCATCTTTGTATGATTATCTTTTGTCCCCGAGCTTCTTTCAATAATCCTGTCGGGGAAGACCTAATTAAATGGCTCTTTGGGAAATTTTCTCTCCAATTAACAGATTTTCCAGGGAACGGCTTCTCGTAATCAGTTGAATAACTCAACAATAACATTTCAAACAAAGGTCTTAATAATCATTATTTAAAATATTTCCTCCTAGGTGTTCCTACTACGCAGGCGTCATTTCTTAGTAGTGAATAAAGAAAATTCCCCTGCCTAAATAAAGTTTATCCCTTTCATCGAAACAGGGTAAAATTGTATTGTAGCTAAAGCGTGTTAATATTTGACTAAAATTACAAAACATACTTTTAATATGAATATATTTATGAAAGGAAAATGCATACAATAAATTCTAGAGACGGTATTTTCTGTAATCTTAAATGGATCTTCCCTTCCATCCGTAGAAAATATTTCCTAGGTTCCATCCAATACAATCCTTTCAAATCCCATAAACAATATTTCGTATTTCCTACATTAACACTCAGAACCTAAACATTCCAGCGTTTCTTTCTTTCAAGCGTGAACCCCCGCCACCATCTGCAGCTCATTCCCGCATTGAATCCGCCATGTTTCTTCCATATCCCCATTAGAATCCATGTTTTTCCAATCTTTCCTCAATGAAAAAAAACCTCTGATAAGCTATTATTAATTAATTAACTAATTAATAATAATTAGTTTATTAGAACATAATTGAATAATGGCTTTTATAGTCATTTTATCATTCATTTACTCGCTATGTTTTTTACTTATATTGTATATTGTATTTTTTTCATGAAAAAACTTATTTTTTGTTTAATTTTTCACCGGGATGAAAGTAGCAGCAGATTTTTTTATAGCCTCGAGATCAGATCTACTCAATGCTTTGAGATGTCCTTTTCTGTAAACATCTGGTATTCCTAGTCCCAGATTAAAAATGTTCTTTTATATTCTATCCTGTTCTAAGTTCAGATTTAATACTTAAGAATATTCTCTGAGAATGAAACGTAAGGACCTTATGGTATGTGACAAATGTACATGTAAAGCAAAGTGAACATGGATGATTAATATAAATATATAAGGGAAGGAAAATGGACTGGGTGGTGGATTAAGAATTAATGGTGATAAACTATATATATATATATATATATATATATATATATATAAATATATATATATATATATAATAATGGGCACAAGGTCTCGCCCTTCCGATCTTCATATCCGTTCCCATAGAACGAAAACTTTTGAGCGTTCCTTTCTCGTCCGTTCTCTCTTTGGAGCTCACTCACACTCGATATCCGACATGTTTCCTCTTTAACCTCATTTAAATCAAAACTTTTCCTATATCTTCTAAATTCCCAAACAGATGCCTTATAATCGATAAATAATTTATAGATATATTCAACTTAATCGGTTGATGGATTACTGTAAATACTCCTCACTCGTAATGACATCATTTTTTATATTCTTAGATGCTACATTTATTCACTTATTATTCTATAAGCCTATTTCTTTGTATTGTAAATTTGTCTGTTTTTTTATTTTATTGTATGACATTTTCTAATTCTCTACAAAAACATACCTGTTAGTTCTTTACTTTCAAGATCTTATGTAAATATTGTTTTATTCTAATAATGTAGTCCTTTGGTCAGATATATTTATTTAATTTTGTGCATTTCTGTTATTCTTAATGGACCCGGTCCCAGAATAAAATTATTTTTCTATTCTATTCTATTCTACAATATATAGTTAATCACTATTTAAGAAACTAATTCTTTGACCTCCTAATTTTTTTCACTCAATATATATGTATGCATATAAAACCTTAACTAATATTATTCAAGAAGAAGAACTGCTTCGAATAATGATTGACGGTTGTAAAAATATTCTTATCATATGTATTTATAATAAAACCTTCGATGTTAACTACTTCGGGTCGATTAGGAAAATTCTTTGATTGATATACCAATGAATACAATTTATTATTATTTACTCATACGTGTTAATCTCGATAGTTAGATAGCGACTGAAGGAGAACCGCCTCGTAAGGAGATGACATTGATCTATGACGCGGAGGTAGTCCATCGCCTCAGGGGGAGGGAGGAAAGGGGGGGTAGACAGGCTCTATCAATAGGAAGGGCTCAAGTGGCTGGGGCAACCCGAACAATGGCACACAATTCCACAATCTGCTCCTCATTGTCTTGCTCCACCTCTTCGATATCGTGTCAGCTGAGCTGTTCTGTCGGCTACCATCCCTGCCTTCTTCGTATTTGTGGATGGGGAAATATAATACGGCTAACAAAGTTCTGAAATGAAGTAAGGCTGAAAGTATGTTAGGAAAAGACGGAGTATATGGTTGGCAGCAGAATCGGTGATAGCATTCTAGATATTAAAGTAGGAATTAGGGTTTAAACATTTCAAAAAGGTTAAGTACTTATAAACAAAAACAAAAACCTGTACTGATACAGCACATGAAGGGCTCAAGTTCAGTTCACGGTAGAGTCTGTACTGTTTCTATGACAACGGTTGTGTATGGAGGTGGCATCCGAGATCACATAAAGCGCCAGTCCCCCCCCCCATTCCCCAGTGAGCCAAAGGAGGGTCTTTGGATCCCATAAGATATATCTTTGGCTCTTATCAAATTTAGTAATTTACCTTCCACAGACCCGGGACCTTCAGCATAATAACTTAGCCTTTTATACACCATTATGATCGTTACGAACAATAATCGGCTGTAGAAATCTACAAATTGCTTACCTTCTACCTTATGTAAGGGATAGCACGGTAGTAGGCAGGGCGACAAAGGCTCAGAGAATGTAAGCACCCACACAATACAATTTTGAAAGTAGAAACATATTTTTGTTACCATCATCACCACATTCTAGTAGTAATGTTATTTTATCTCACCTAAAAGGATTTTCATTTATTAAACAACTCCCATTCAATCACGTCTTCGAAAAAGAGAGGCATATATTTTTTTAATCAGTTATTACTGTACCTCGCTTGCTATGATCCCAGGATGGGATGCCATATTATTATTTTAAAACTATTCAGATCAAAGATTTCTGAGATGATTATTTTGGCAGTGAAGGGAACTTTGCACTTCATTAGAAGATTTGAATTTTTCCTTTTCTTGTCAACACTGACTACAACTACAGGAATTTTAAGCTAAAAAAATATTTAACGTTCAAACCCTTCTGTGTTAATATCGCCTATTTATGTTGTAAACTGACATCATTTTTCGCGTACAATATAATCACTCACTCATTGACGGGTGCTACAATCCTTGCAGGTCCAGGGTCTCCTTCAACAGCCCACAACAATGTTTTCTGTCTGCGGCCTTCTGCCACCATCGCCGAACTCCCATTCTTTACAAGTCACTCCACATCATCCAGTCATCTTAAGCGTTTCCCTCCTTTTCTCACCCCACCTGAATGGCCACACATCAATTGCTTGGGGAGTCTAAGCTGGTTCATCCTTTCTACTAAGTCATGGCAGCAAACAACTCCGTTAGCTCGACTTTTTTCCTTATTCTTGTCCGTTCGCCATCATTTATTGGTCCGTAAACTTAACATCGATAATAAATATAATCGCTGATGGCTGGCTATTGGCTATTAACTCTGATTCAGTACAGTGTTATATAATGCCTATGCTAAATCCGTATAGACATTAATAACGACGACCTTTAGCCCAGAGCTAGAACTACTGAGCAGTATATTTATTGTGCGCAGTTGGGACGACTATCGAAGGAGGATTAGGAGTTGATTCCCCCAGATCCAATAGATTGCGCTCCCCCAGAACCACTTCATTAACCAAATTTTTGCGCAGAATTGCACACTCCCCTTGCACCTTAATCACCCGCAGCGCTAATGCCTCCCAAACCTCTAAGGCTCTTATAATTCTTCTCCCCATTGCACCCTTAAGCCCCCGCTTTAAATTATTTCATTCAGGGCGCGATTAAACTGAATATACATTCATTAAATATACCGAAGCTTAATCCTTATTAATTAATCAGTATCCAAGGCTTTTTTATATCACCATTTTAATTTTATCTTATACTTATAATTTGTTTAAATACAATAAATATATACATAAATAAGAAACAACATTTTGTAAATCCTCATTAACTTTGTTACTTTACTAAATTTTTATTAATTGGACAATTATTCCGCAGGTTGTCGCGTCGAATTGAGTTACAAGTTTTACCTACTCCTTTAGGTTTCCACGCCTACTATTATTACAAAAGAGTTTGTTGATTTCTTCTGGTTTAGACAGCGTTGATAAATTTTTCGCCAACGTTTCGCCAGCCATGCTGCTGACTTCTTCAGGGCTGAAATGAGAAGTTTTAACTGTTCATTCGTTTCCCTTGACTATAGTATGGAACATAGAACAGAGAATAGAATATAGTATGTAATGTAATGTATGTAATGTAATAGAATATTACTGAACTTTTATATCTTGATGAAATAATTACCGAAATCTACTTATTACCCATAATAAAGCTCACGATAACTTGGAAAATATTAAAAATAAAACGAATAAACAGATAAAAGTTGTTGTAACTCAACTCGACAACCTGCGGAACAGATACCGTTTATTGCTGGCTCTAATTTTTATTTAGGATTTGATTTAATTTTTATGTGATTTTAAGCGAAATTGAATTTCTAAGCAGCTCAGAGATTCGCATTTCAAAATTCGCTGGCAATTCTATTTTACAAATATCTACATGTAAGCTATTTCCGTGGTATTACCCAATTGCAAGACTTCCCTGATAAGAAATGGAGCCATGAATCCATTCTTCGATTCCGTATATGTCAAAGACTGTTCCGTCATAATGACAATAGTTGAGTATTGATATAGTGATTTACTAGATATCACGCCCGGCCGCCAAGTTTTTCCCACTTTATGGACTTTGAGCACCCTCTTGAGCATTGCCATTGAGCACCTTACCTCGCTGCTTTCTGCCTTTCCTGATATTCTGGAATCATAGATTTCCAACCTTTATTAAAAAAAAAAATTGTCATTTATGTTGTCCTTATATAATGGTTTGATCTGATTTAACGAATCTCTTACTTGGAAATATTTGACGAGAAGTTCCATCATATTTCAATATCATTCAAATTTATATAAAGATGTGTTAAAAACCAATTTTTATTAAAAGATTTCAGCATTTCGCTTGAAACAATAAGAATATCTGACGATACAGTCCTATTTGCTGTTTGTTGTTGGGGTCCTTGTACAAGACATGTTGACTTACAACAGTGATATTCAGTTTATCAAAAAGTATTCTATGACTCTTTATAACTTATGATATACGAATTAATTTTTTGTTTATATTCGATCGAGTCACAATGGAATACGCCAGTTTCAACTTTTCTTTTCTTCCATATCACTTCCATTCGTCTAAAAGCAGCGTTCGTCTATTATTTTCTTATAATTAATTTTATTCTGTAAATCAAGTTATTTCTGTTGGGCGGAATATATAATTAATTATAAATTTAAATAAATATTTTCGACCTATTTTAAAGACAATTGACTGTAATAATGATAGCGACTTTGATGGACATCTTATCCCCTGGCGATAAACATATTCAGAAATTAATGCGACTGAGCTAAGTGGACTGCCTAAGCTCTCTATACGTTTGGCGGCTATAATCGAAGTTTAATCGGATAGAACGCTCTCGATTAATCGAACGCAGACACGGTCGCCGACAAGCTCCCCCCCCCCCAGCTCTGCGCCCCCCTCAGCCATTATGATAATGCAGTCTCATAACAGTTTCCACTAATCGTCCCCTAAATGGCTCCAGTGGTAATCCTCAATCCTCCATGTCGGCTAAGGAAAAGCTATGGCTCAGATTTGCGTAAATCCGGGATCACGCTTAGAAGCCGACTTGGTCAAGATGAAGAATGGAGCTAGCTTGTAGCCCCATCTTTCCTTCTTAGCAGTGTCGTCTTATGGATCTTTCTATTTATCTTTTCTTTCTTTTGTATATACGTATGTGTGTGTGTGTGTGTGTGTGTGTGTGTGTGTGTGTGTGTGTGTGTGTGTGTGTGTGTCTGTCTGTGTCTGTGTCTGTCTGTGTGTGTGTGTGTGTGTGTGTGTGTGTGTGTGTGTGTGTGTGTGTGTGTGTGTGTGTGTGTGTGTGTGTGTGTGTGTGTGTGTGTGTGTGTGTGTGTGTATGGACAGATATATATATATATATATATATATATATATATATATATATATATATATATATATATATATATATCTACTCCGTAAGTTTAAATAGGTCTTATAATAGTCATATATCTGTGGCACTTGCGCATAGTGGGCTAAGTCGAATTTTGTGAATTTCAAGCTATCTACTTAGAATCGTAATTTTCCTGAACTTATTTTAAGTTCAAGATTGGAGTATCAGCCAACGAGTCACAAAGGAATGTCCTTCATTGCAATGGACGGAACACTTAGCGTGTCAGACACAAGGAAAGAGAAAAAAATGACGATTCTAAGTAGATAGCTTGAAATTCACAAAATTCGACTTAGCCCACTATGCACAGGTGCCACAAATATATGAGTCTTTATTAATTAATTAGGAGCATAGAGCGTTTGTCTAATTAGTGTTGCAATAGCCTGAAACCGGAGCAGTTTCTTGTCTATTCAGTCTATTATGAGGATTACAATTTGTACGTTTGTCGAAATTTATTCCTAAGTATCGGAAATCAATTTGCAATTACAATTTACCTCTATCACATATATCAGGCGCTACTGTACAGTAATCAAGTTAAGCAGCACTGTATGAGTGAAACTTTCAAATTTCACAGAAGATGTGACAGAAAAGAGATTGAATGAAGAATGCAAAATTATGAAAGATATTTTAGGGGTATAACTAACTAAGGAAGGATTCCGATTGCAATAAAGAAAAAACTCAAGCATGGCAGTAGATTATGAAAACGAATTAAAATTGAACGTTTTTAAATAAAACGGATTACTATACCTCCTCAACAATACTCATCAATAGAATTCTTGCTTAGATACAAAATGTCCAGTGCACCAATGCATGGGTTATCTAATAAACAAAAAAAATAAAAATAAATTACATTTTCAAAAAGCGATTGCAGAACCAATAAATGATATAAATAAAAACATCCTAGAAACAAGATTTAAAAGTGGATAGTAATGTTGGAAAAGGAATCATTGAAGAAACCAGGAACAAAAAGGACAGAGGAAAAAGAATACATGAAGAGACAATGAAGGCAGTATAGAAGAAACATTAGAATGCATTGCATGGTTTTTTTGAGTCCGTTCGAAATAAATAAGTAAATAGAAGATAAATACTCCTTTATTCTAAACTTCTTTATTATAGTCACTGTTGCATGGAGACGTAGAATGCTTCAAAAATGTATTAGCAACAACCATAAAGACTTGATAGTAAAACTGTTTGAAGTAAACAATATTTAAAGTTTAAGGCCATGAGGGGCTTGAAGATAGAAAATTGGGCTCTGTATTTATTTCATACTGTATATTATAGTTATTTTAGTGGGAAAGTATATTCTACAAACTGTACTAACTTTTATAAAAACATGAAAATAAAAAAATAAAAAAGTTTGAGCCCGGAAGGAGAATTGGTGTTATGATTCTCGAATAATTTTTGAATAACTAAAATTTTTTTAAAACTTTGACTCTGTAACCCACATCCCATAAGTCCATCGTATACACTGCACTAGCGGTGCCCTCAATTAAGTTAAACATTTCCTTACAGAAGGCAAGTTAGCCACAGGAGTCATCTACAGATCCTACCGAGTCATTTGAAACGGACGAAAATCGAATTCAAAGATTCCGATATATGCCTACATAAAGCCGAAGCTAATAAAACCGTTCTAAAAATAAAATATGCCCTAATAAACTTGTTTTATAGTTAGTTATTATGTTGGGTTCTGCATACAAGTGTTTATTAAAGAGCAGTATACTCATTATGTGCGGGATAAGAAGGGCAGTATTTTTCGAGAGACACGAAAAAGCCATAACAGTAAACCGCCTAATTAGAAGTAGTCCCTTTGAAAAGCCTCGGTGGCTATAATGATAATGCTGTTTCCCGCAATGGAGGGAACTCTAACCATTAATTCCGTTTAGAATACTCTAAAAAAGAGAAAATTATAGGAAGACTCCCATTAACAAATAGAAAAAAAGGATTTATGATACTGGATCTGAGATTAAAATTTGCACCCCAAAAAGTTTTCTGTGTCTATTTTTATATATGAAAAACTTTTAATCATTAAACTTTTTCCACCTGAAAAAGGAGAAAAGGAAGTTTTTGGGCATTGAGATGGAATTCTCAAGACGTTGTTCCATATCCAGAATTCAATACGTCCCTAACAGTGCGATAAGGAAACTAATTCAATAGGAAACAACTATCCTCTACAAAATAGAAACAATGAGATTTAACGCCACTTAAAAAGGATGTCAGAAGAACTAACGACAATCTTTGAATATCGTCCTAAGAAAAGGAGGAAAAGAGGGCGAGTCAAAAAAAGATGTTTACAGGATGTGGAGAAGAGAATGGCAGCGAGGGGTCTTAGGGAAGGAGGCTGGTTCTGCCGAGATATTTGGCGAGAAATGTAGTGAACAACTGGGTTGTAAAAAAACCCGTTAAATAAGAAATAATAACTTTTATTACTTAAAAATAAATGTTCCACTACAACCTATAAAGGTACAATAGAGACTGTACTGTATCTACGACAACGGTTGTGCAGTAAGGTTAATTTTTTTTTTTTTTTTTTTTTTTTTTTTACTCCCCCTACCTGCCATCGCTGGCATACGGGGTGTTCGGCAGTGGCGGGTTGTTACGCTGGGTTTACGCACGCCGGCCACTGCCAAGAAACTACTCTTTATTAATCATCTTTTGGGGGGTACCATTTATTTGTTGGGAACAACTAAATAAAATCTGCGGTGCTGCCCAACACTTACACTGCCACGGATGTGCACCTTACTGATGGGGCAGCACCTTTAAGGCCTCCTGGCCGGTCTGCATCCGTCCGGTTGCCGTCCAGTCCTCTCGGTCCGCCGCATCCGTCCGGTCATCCAGCCAGTCCGCTTCCTTCCGAATCCATCTACTCCGGGGGGCCCTCCTCATCTGGCTCCTCATCCGGCTCCTCGCCCAGCAGCTCTTCTGGTGGCTCACCGAGGGGCCGGGTCCTGCCAAGGGTGAAGTGTGCAGGCCCAACCACGTCCTTCCACCCGTAGACGAACTCCCTGAAGAAGGGATAATTCGCTTCTTCCATCAGCCGGGGGAAGCCGTCCTCGGCGAGGGTGAATATACCAGTTTTTGTCGACAACCTGGTGTCTGTCCATCGCGATGCAGGAAGCGATCACGTGCTCCGCTGTTTCGGGGACTCCACAGGCGGGGCAGAGGGGGTCGACCACTATCTTATGGTCATAAAGCCAAGTCAGTGAGGTTAATTGTCCGAGATCACGCTGATCGCTAGTTTTTTCCTCTTATCTAAGCTATCCACTTTATTGAGGCTGGGTGAACCCCAGGAGGTCCTCCAGATCCAACAGTATCCCTCCCCGACTGTTAAAAGATTAAATAAAATGTCTGCAACACCCGGTTTTGAACCCGGGATCTCAAGCACGGCAGCTCGGCTAACAATGCTATTAATCGACTAACATTGTTAGCCAGCCGTTACAGCCAACGACTTCTCTCTCCAAATCGTCCTGAAGATGACCTACACTGTAGGTCGAAACGTCGGCATATAATTATAAGTTTACTACTTATTCAGTGTTTTTTTGACTACACCCCCCAACTATCTCCATTACATTAGATCATCCAGTCAACTATTTTCCTCTCATAAAAATGTTTAAATATGGATTTATCCCTTTTTACATCTGCACGCCTCATATATAGATAGTATAAACTTTAATACACTGGAAGTAAATAAACTGTGGCAAAATATATTTATATTTATAATAAATTTTACTTAGCAAATTGAATATGACACTTCATAAAGATGCATAGTAAAATACATTTTATGAAATGTAATACTTCATACATTTAGTTTTCTCTGAGGTATAGGCTTTTGTGGAATAAGTCTGGGCTTTGGATGTTAGCCTATTTTAATAGCAAGGATACATTTTAACACTTTTAGCTCTCTTTGTGTAATATTGATTCGTCAACATCTGATAAGAAAATGGTGGTTACCCATTTTAGATATTTATATTTATATTTTGGACTTTATGTAGATGTTAAAATACACGAAAATAATCTTCGAAATCTAATGAATTATTTTTTTAATTTAACAGGTTATGTAATTATTATTTTTGATTTCAGGTGAGTGTCAACTTCTTAAGTGCCTAGTGTTTCAACTATAAGTTGGTAAGTCGAAAATTACAGTAAAATATTTCTAAAATTCATTCCTTGGAAATATCTCGATGATAGTTGTAATCACCAGGAAAATCATAGAATGTAAACATTTATTTAGCCAATCGTTTTTTTTTATCAACTTATTATTTATTCTGACAATTTATCCTCGAAACGGGTCTGGGTATACAGTACCTGCAACACTGTACAGATCACCTGTAACGTTTAAATAGGGTTAAGGTATTCTTGTGAAAAAAGTATTATCCATTTCACCATAATTACATGTTCTAGTCTAAATTTTGGTGTAATTGTATATTTAATAACATATATACATATGCAGTAACTATATTATAAAACCCGGCTCCGATGGATCGATGGAGTGGCGGCGGATGCCACGTCCATCTTGAGAATCCGCAAATGAAGAGCAGTGGCAACCAAGCTGCAGAAGGCCTTGACTCTACAGAAGTTGTAGCGCCACGGATGATGATGATATTATAAAATCAGCAATGAGATTAAAACATATGTGATATTGCGAAACGGCTCTTCTTCTACGAACAATTGAAATTTAGATTAAAATTTATTGTGACAGGTTAATAAAGTTTAACTTTTAATTTTTTTTTCCATATCCTCCAAGATTTGATTTACAATATAAATACAAATTTACAATAAATAACTGCAAATGCTTCTGTATAAACAAAAGCCTTATGTTGCCTTTCGGTATTTTAAGGCGTTGCAATGGGCTGAGTCCGCTGAAGGCGGTTTTTACTCGAACCGGCTCAATGCCGATGACGTTATACAATACAAGGAGGGACCGTTTGGCGGGAAAAATTAAAAAAAAATTAACCTTTAAAAATTAATATTTTGATATTTACATGGTATTGATAACTATATAAATGTGGTTTATAAGAAATCTATTCTTACTTTGAGAATTCCTTATTATATTTCCGATGTTATCAGTCATTGCTTTCACTATGTTATGTATTATATCATTATTTATTTGGTAGAAATCTAATACTTGCGATCATACGGAAGCACCTTTTTACCTAATCTTTTAGCTTAATCCTCCTGAGAATATTGGTCCCGAATAAACTTGGGTTGAGAAATATTTATGCTTAGAGTTTACACAAATTTATTAGAAATATCTGATTGTATGGGGGTTTCACATAAACGTTTGTTAATAATATGTAAGACTAAGGGTTAGGAGATATGTGTTTTTTTTTCTAAAATATAATTGTTAGAATATTTCATTGACTATACGCATACAAAATGGGAGGCCTAAAATAAGCGAACAAAAAACAGAATATTTGACTTTGAATATAGATTATGCTTCCCTCACACTAGAGGAATTGGAGTCTTACCAAAAGTGAAAATTTTAAATATCTTGGTAGGCTGGTCTCCGCAAGAACTGGCTGCGATCTTGACATAAGGGAAAAGGTCACTAAACGAAGAAAGACAATAAGAAATTTAAATTCTATATTATGGAGCAAGGAAGTAGTCCTTTAGTAGTGGGGTCCTACAAATTCCAGCAGGTTAAGGAATTTACCTACCTGGGATCACTTGTTACTTCAGGAAATGATATGGCTGCTGAGATTAAGAAGCACCTCACTGCAGCCAACAGATTCTATTTTGGCCTTCTCAAGATCTTTCGCAGTAGGTTCACCAGCAGGCAAACCAAGATAATTATTTATAAGAGTCTTGTCCGGCCTGTATTAACTTATGCCTCGCAAGGAAGTTCATTGTCTACAAAGAAAAGACTTTACCACTCCTTTGTCAAAAGTGTGGCATTATATGGATCAGAAACATGGCCATCACTAACAACTTAGAAAAGAAACTCCTAGCGATGGAGATGGACTTCTGGAGACGTAGTAGTAGCATATCGAAACTCCAGCACATCCCTAACGACGTGATCAGAGAAAAAGTACAGGAACCCCACAATATCTTGTACACTATTGAAACCAAAAAGCTGAGCTGGTACGGCCATTTAATGATAATGTCAGAAAATCGATGGCCCAAGAGAGTAATAAATTATGTTCCTAAGGAGAGGATGAGAAGAGGACGTCCGGCAAAGAAATGGTACGATGGATTGCAGGAAGGAATGGCAACCAGAGGGCTTACAGAGGAGGACTGCCAGGACCGGGAAAAGTGGAAAAAATCATTGTCAGCTTACGACATGTGACAATTGTTGTAATAAAGTATTTATAAAAAAAAAAAAAAAGAATATTTTATCTTTTAATTTAACTTCCAATCCTAGTAATTTAACTTTTAATCCAATTCAGCAATGGGAGTAAGTACTTACCATAGAAATACCGAAATGAATACAAACACTGTATCAAATTTGCTGGATGCGAAACAGCCTAGTTGCAAACGTGAAATAAAAGAACAATAAATAGTTTAACTTGATTAGATACTTCTTATAATTTATATTACTTATGGCCCTGGACATAACTTTTTTCTTCAAAATAAAAATATTTCTTATAATTTAGTTTTGGAACAAAGGGCTTATGAACCAATAAACAGTTATATCTAAGTTTTATCTATTTTTTTTATCAATTTTAATTAATAATAATTTGTTCTATTCTATGGATTAAATTATTATATATTATTTCGTTTTCCTTTGAATTCCAGTATGAAATTTTGGATTCTAGCTTTGATACTAAGTTTTGCTTATTTTATTTTTTTGTATGAATATTTCGTATATTCAAACGTTATTCATACGTTTTATCCTTTACCACTGAATAAAGAATTCTCCTTATGTATCCACACGACTCCTGGAACACTTTACCTTTCCGCTTTCGGTGACGGACTGGAGAGGGCTCGGATATATTTGGGTAGCGAAAAGGGATGTTTGTGTTTGAGTCGGGAAGCGAAGACCCTTCACTGGAGGGCGTTTTGCGCTATGCTGCCCAAGTTGGATTTTTTCCCTGGCTTATATTTTTCATATTCTTTGTTTGAAAAATCATTTATTTTCCCAACAGTTAAAAAACAGAATTGAAGTGCAAGATAGGCTATTTATTTATTTATAACGTACTTATGGAAGAATGAATTTACATGGTTATTAACTATCAATTAAAAATATTTTTCATGATTAACAGTTTACAAACTATAATGTCTATCGACTATGGACTAAGACTGTACACTACTCTCGGCCTGCTGTGCCGATGTGCCGGATTTAAATCATTCTTGGACTCTGGTAGATCGGTATACCTTAGTGGGGCTCACCTAGTCTCTAGGAAGTGGCGTAATAATCCATGACGTAATCGGTGGAAAACTTAGAGGTTGAGCGTGATCCCGGACAACTCACCTCCCTGCATTGTCCTAGAAACCGTACGACCGACTCAACCATGTACTGCAGTCATGACCCTTGACGAGTGGGTTGTACAGAGCTTTTCAACTATTTCATATTCTTTAAATTTGTTGGTAGTGTTTTCAATTTAAATATAAGTCATGGTCATAATACTTTTTTTTTTTTATATTTGTTCAAATTATTTAGATTGGAATAGTTATCTAATACGAAGTAAAAGTTTTCTACTTCAGTGGTAAATCTATACACATCTACATACCAGTTAAGAAGGCCAACTGTTTTCTTTCCTGAAAATATTTCTAATCGCTATTCCAAGTGTTTACCTTCGAATTTTATCCACGCAATCTATATCACTATGTCTTCAATAAATATTGAACTATAAGCATTTCCACGCATAGGACATTTAATAACGAGTGAGAAGTTAAAAGTGAAAAGAAGGCTGTGGGCAGGATGTGGGATATTTACATATCAATAATAAAAAATTAGTAATAGATTTATTTATAAAAACAACTATAAATAAATGATATTTAAAAAATAATTAGTCATGTCATAGAACTACAAACGAAAAAGATATCCCCAAAATTATTTTTTTTTAAATAGTGATAATTTATTTTCTTCATTGTACTATTGTTGAATTACAATTTTTTTTCATTTTGGAACCATTTAATACTCGTATATAACAATATTAGTGAGAAATATATTAATTGAAAAATCACTGCATCTATAAATAAAACAAGTTATTAACAGTAAGTGTTAAGTTGAGCTGTAAGCAATATATGTTTAAATGAAAAGAGTTTCTTAGTTTGTCTTTGTTTTGCGCCTGTAAGACATTTAGACAGCCGTCTAAACGTGTTCCGCCTGCGGCTGATTTCTTTCTTTATTTTTATTTTTTTTAAGAAAAAGTTTTGATTGAGATGAGTCCCTGGCCTAGGCGAATGCTCTCCTAACCAGAGCCAATAGCTTTTCTTCTCTTTTCTTTATTTCTTCTCTACCAAGCTTTACCATTCTCATTTCGAACGTATTTTATTTTTTCTTATCATATTATAAATAGTACCTTATAAATATTATTTAATTATATAGTTGGACGAAAGAGGGAACTGGGCTAAAGACCAGAAGGCCCGGGTTCGAAACCAGTTTTGTAGTAGAAATTATTCATCCAGAATGAAGAAGTTTGATGGGTTTTACTGATGTGACTTAATGCAATGAAAATATTTCAGGAGATTCAGAATATACAGTAGATTTTGATACTAAAATAAATATTAACCAGTTAATGATTTTGAGCGAGCTCTGCTCGCGTGCGGACGGCATGCTCTAACGCACCAACCAGGCGTTGCTCGCAGATTTCGACGTCACGACGTATTAGATGCGACAAATCGTGCTTGCCAGTCGCTACTTGTCATTTGTACCAGCTTCTGCATATAGTTTCTTTTCTTATACTTTATAAAACTTTTTACAATTTTCTGTAGGTGTTTTTTGAAACAATAAATGAATGATTATAATTATACATAAATATAAAATAAAATGAAAATGAATGATTTTTTCATTGTATAAAAAAATGAAAAATTCATTTTTACTCAATTTCGTATGATATGTTAATTTCTATTTACTTTGATTTTGTTGAAGAAATTGGTCCGGGTAGAGGTCACTGAATGAAATTCTCAAGTAATTTCAGATGATATTTATTGTTAGCCAACGTTTCGACCTACGTTGTAGGTCTTCTTCAGGGCTATAAGCAAAATACAGACAATTTAAGAAAGCGGTATGAATATAATAAAACATTTTAAATATAGATAAACTAAAAGAAGGTGAATACAGGCAAAAATTGATGATTATGTGTAATAATGATGATAAAAATTGATAAAGGTGTACAGTGAAGTAATTATGAAGGTTAAAATGTAGAAAATAATAATAAAACATGAAGAAAATAATAATAAAACAGAAAGTGTTGACAGTTAAAAAATTAAGGTATTACAGATAAATAAAAACTGAATATACAATAGGAATGTGAAATGATATGGGTAAATTAGAAAGTGATAAGAATTACGCACTAAAATTATAGGTAATAAAAAAGAAGAAATAAAAATTGTAAAATTATAAAAATCTAGAAACGAATTATATAAAATAGAATAAAATTGAAAATAAAAATTATTTTAGAAAATACAGTATTAATATTAATAGGTAGAAAATACTTTATACTAGTGTAAAGAATATTAATTACATAAGAGAATGTAAGAAGACAGTTTATAAAAATGTAAAATATCAATTGTATAAAAGTAGGTATGTTTTAAGTAAGGTACGTGATAATATAATCAGGCTATATTGGACTAATTAACAGGCTAATAACAGGCTATATTGGAATTATGATATATATTGATGAATATTTAGGGTGGTATATAGATAACTAAAACAAATAAACGCCTTACAGTAATAGTGAGCTTGGAAGTAGTGATAATAACGGTAAATTGGGTATAGTACTGTTTTAGGTTATGAGGGAAAGAAATTAAAATGAAATGGAGGGAGGGTGAGTAAATAGTGCAAAACATAAGTTACCTGTGGGGGTGGGGCGGGGGGTGGGTCCTCTCTGGCTATGAAACACTGACTGATATAATTGAGAAGGAAGGATGGTCCCCTACCCTTACTAAGTGTAAAAAAATTTCTCAGAATATAAAAGCCGTTACAATGGCTATAAGTAACGTATAAAGGGAAAGAAGCAAATAGTGTAGAAGCCTCATATAAAGATTTGAAAATCCATACGCACACACTCACATACACATATTCGTATGTATATGTATATATATACACATATACACATATATATATATATGTATATATATATATACACATATATACACACACACATACATATATATATATACACACACACACACACACACACACACACAGACTAACATCCATACTTATATATAATATTGGCACGTATGAGAGGGGGGGGGGAGGAGAAAGTCATTAGGAAGCGGGGGTGGTTAGTTATTTTGTATTAGGTCTAGTATGTGTCTGTAAACTATTGATAGGTTATTTTTGTCAGTCTTTGTGTTTAACGGATTTTTTTCTAGGTTAATGTATAATGATTCTGTAATTAGTCTTTTGGTATAATTAGGAACAGTGGCGAGAACAGAGGATTGGTCAAAGTTAAAGGTGTGGTTAAGGGTTAAGGCATGTTCGGATAGTTTGGAAGCAGATATGTTCCGGGTAGATATAGAGGTCTTATGTTGTGATAGTCGTCTGTAAAAGTGGTTTTTTGTTTCCCCAATGTAGGAGGAGGTACAGTTTGGGGCAGAGCAGGAGATGCGGTAAACAATGTTGGAGAGATTTTTAATGGGGATCGGGTCTTTTAAATATGTGAATAGTTGGGATAATTTGTGATATGGCTTAAAACCAAGGCGAAGGTTGGGAAAGGTAAGATTTAAGACTTTTTGGATATTTTCTGACAGACCAGGAATATAAGGAAAAGATCGGTATATGAAGGAACTGGGGTTCGGTACTGTTGGGTACGGGGAGGGGTAAATTGCATTACTAGGGTGTTTAAGGGGGTCTAGTAGTTTATTGGTAATGTGGGCTGGGAAGTTGTTAGAGAGTAGTATGTTTTGGATTCGTAGGATGTTGGTTGGTCGAAATTGGGTGTCTGATAGGGATAAACATCGGTGAATAAGGTTTTTTGCTGTATTGATCTTCTGGTGGTAAGGATGCTGTGAGAAAAAATTGAGGAGTCTGCCGGAATATGTGGGTTTGGTGTACCAATTAAAGGACAAGGAGCTATCATTATTTCTTATAATGAGGAGGTCAAGAAAGGGGAGGGTGTGATTGGTTTCAGTTTCTATGGTAAATTTGAGACGGGGATGGTAGGAGTTAAAGGCTACTAGTATTTCAGGGATTTTTTCAGGATTGAGAACTAAAAGGAGGTCATCGACATATTTCTTGATGAGGAAGATGTCATGGGGGAATAGAGGGATGATGGAGTCAAGAAGGTCATTAAGAACAATGTTAGAAATGTCTGGAGCAAGGCAATTACCCATGGCCAGACCTGAGATTTGATTGTAAAATTTACCATGGAAACTAAGATATCCGGATTTACAACACAGTGTAAGGGATTCAAGGTAGGAAGTGAGGCAAAGAGTTGTGTGTGGTTGGATGATATTCCAGTTTTTTTCTATAATGCTGAGGGCTTTATCAATGGGGATATTGGTGAATAGACTAGTGGCATCAAGGGAAGCTAAAATGAATTGGTCAGGAATGTGAACGGAAAGTAGTTCTTGTTTTAGATGAAAGGAATTAGTAATGTCATAGGTGTTGTTATGGCTGAGGGTTTGCAGAGAAGGAAGAAGAAATTTACTAAGTTTGCTAGATGGGGAGTTTATGTTAGAAATAATGGGGCGGAGTGGATATCCTGGTTTGTGGATTTTGGGTAATCCATATAAACGAGGAGATATGGAGTTATAAGAGATAAGATTGTAATATGTATGTTTATTGATTTGTCGGGTTCTATGAAGGTCCTTTAGGTGATGGTTGAATTTAGTCATGAGAGAGAGGGTGGGATCACGGGGGATGGGTGTATATGTTGTCGTGTCAGATAGGAGGGAACTAATTTTTTCAGTATAGTCATCGGTGTCCATTATTACAGTCACGTTGGCTTTGTCTGCTTTGGTAACTGTAAGTTGTGGGTTTGCTCTGAGGAATGTGCGAGTGGTGGCAATGTCTTTAAAAAATGAGGGGGAAAGAGGAGGGGGCTGTTTTTGGGAGCGTTGTAAGTGATTGGTGATTAAATTAGTGATGCGGACACGGGATACTTCTTTCTCATTGTCCGGGACTGTAAAACTGTCATCTCTGTATATGTGTTCTAGGTCTGTGATGAGGTTGGGGATGAGTTTGGTGGAGTTGGAAGAAGGAGTGGAAAAGTTTGGGCCTAAGCTTAGGATCTTTGATACTTGTGGAGGGATGGCAGTGGATGATATATTGTGGACCCATTTTTCGTTACCTGTGGGGTAAATTTTTTTGGCTGTTGATGTTATATAGAGGTCTTTAAATTTAGATATGAGGGACTGTTTTTTGTGTTTTTTTATAGATGTACAGAAATTAAGGAAATTTAAGGAAATTAATCTCAAAATTAAGGAAATTTTTCAACAGATAGATTCCATCCATACTCAAATTTCTTCTCTCAAGACGACCCTTTCTACCCTTATCGGTGACAGTTACATCAACACCCTCATTTCTTTCATCAACAATTTCTGTACATCTATAAAAAAACACAAAAAACAGTCCCTCATATCTAAATTTAAAGACCTCTATATAACATCAACAGCCAAAAAAATTTACCCCACAGGTAACGAAAAATGGGTCCACAATATATCATCCACTGCCATCCCTCCACAAGTATCAAAGATCCTAAGCTTAGGCCCAAACTTTTCCACTCCTTCTTCCAACTCCACCAAACTCATCCCCAACCTCATCACAGACCTAGAACACATATACAGAGATGACAGTTTTACAGTCCCGGACAATGAGAAAGAAGTATCCCGTGTCCGCATCACTAATTTAATCACCAATCACTTACAACGCTCCCAAAAACAGCCCCCTCCTCTTTCCCCCTCATTTTTTAAAGACATTGCCACCACTCGCACATTCCTCAGAGCAAACCCACAACTTACAGTTACCAAAGCAGACAAAGCCAACGTGACTGTAATAATGGACACCGATGACTATACTGAAAAAATTAGTTCCCTCCTATCTGACACGACAACATATACACCCATCCCCCGTGATCCCACCCTCTCTCTCATGACTAAATTCAACCATCACCTAAAGGACCTTCATAGAACCCGACAAATCAATAAACATACATATTACAATCTTATCTCTTATAACTCCATATCTCCTCGTTTATATGGATTACCCAAAATCCACAAACCAGGATATCCACTCCGCCCCATTATTTCTAACATAAACTCCCCATCTAGCAAACTTAGTAAATTTCTTCTTCCTTCTCTGCAAACCCTCAGCCATAACAACACCTATGACATTACTAATTCCTTTCATCTAAAACAAGAACTACTTTCCGTTCACATTCCTGACCAATTCATTTTAGCTTCCCTTGATGCCACTAGTCTATTCACCAATATCCCCATTGATAAAGCCCTCAGCATTATAGAAAAAAACTGGAATATCATCCAACCACACACAACTCTTTGCCTCACTTCCTACCTTGAATCCCTTACACTGTGTTGTAAATCCGGATATCTTAGTTTCCATGGTAAATTTTACAATCAAATCTCAGGTCTGGCCATGGGTAATTGCCTTGCTCCAGACATTTCTAACATTGTTCTTAATGACCTTCTTGACTCCATCATCCCTCTATTCCCCCATGACATCTTCCTCATCAAGAAATATGTCGATGACCTCCTTTTAGTTCTCAATCCTGAAAAAATCCCTGAAATACTAGTAGCCTTTAACTCCTACCATCCCCGTCTCAAATTTACCATAGAAACTGAAACCAATCACACCCTCCCCTTTCTTGACCTCCTCATTATAAGAAATAATGATAGCTCCTTGTCCTTTAATTGGTACACCAAACCCACATATTCCGGCAGACTCCTCAATTTTTTCTCACAGCATCCTTACCACCAGAAGATCAATACAGCAAAAAACCTTATTCACCGATGTTTATCCCTATCAGACACCCAATTTCGACCAACCAACATCCTACGAATCCAAAACATACTACTCTCTAACAACTTCCCAGCCCACATTACCAATAAACTACTAGACCCCCTTAAACACCCTAGTAATGCAATTTACCCCTCCCCGTACCCAACAGTACCGAACCCCAGTTCCTTCATATACCGATCTTTTCCTTATATTCCTGGTCTGTCAGAAAATATCCAAAAAGTCTTAAATCTTACCTTTCCCAACCTTCGCCTTGGTTTTAAGCCATATCACAAATTATCCCAACTATTCACATATTTAAAAGACCCGATCCCCATTAAAAATCTCTCCAACATTGTTTACCGCATCTCCTGCTCTGCCCCAAACTGTACCTCCTCCTACATTGGGGAAACAAAAAACCACTTTTACAGACGACTATCACAACATAAGACCTCTATATCTACCCGGAACATATCTGCTTCCAAACTATCCGAACATGCCTTAACCCTTAACCACACCTTTAACTTTGACCAATCCTCTGTTCTCGCCACTGTTCCTAATTATACCAAAAGACTAATTACAGAATCATTATACATTAACCTAGAAAAAAATCCGTTAAACACAAAGACTGACAAAAATAACCTATCAATAGTTTACAGACACATACTAGACCTAATACAAAATAACTAACCACCCCCGCTTCCTAATGACTTTCTCCTCCCCCCCCCCCTCTCATACGTGCCAATATTATATATAAGTATGGATGTTAGTCTGTGTGTGTGTGTGTGTGTGTGTGTGTATATATATATATGTATGTGTGTGTGTATATATGTGTATATATATATATATATATATATATATATGTGTATATGTGTATATATATACATATACATACGAATATGTGTATGTGAGTGTGTGCGTATGGATTTTCAAATCTTTATATGAGGCTTCTACACTATTTGCTTCTTTCCCTTTATACGTTACTTATAGCCATTGTAACGGCTTTTATATTCTGAGAAATTTTTTTACACTTAGTAAGGGTAGGGGACCATCCTTCCTTCTCAATTATATCAGTCAGTGTTTCATAGCCAGAGAGGACCCACCCCCCGCCCCACCCCCACAGGTAACTTATGTTTTGCACTATTTACTCACCCTCCCTCCATTTCATTTTAATTTCTTTCCCTCATAACCTAAAACAGTACTATACCCAATTTACCGTTATTATCACTACTTCCACTCACTATTACTGTAAGGCGTTTATTTGTTTTAGTTATCTATATACCACCCTAAATATTCATCAATATATATCATAATTCCAATATAGCCTGTTATTAGCCTGTTAATTAGTCCAATATAGCCTGATTATATTATCACGTACCTTACTTAAAACATACCTACTTTTATACAATTGATATTTTACATTTTTATAAACTGTCTTCTTACATTCTCTTATGTAATTAATATTCTTTACACTAGTATAAAGTATTTTCTACCTATTAATATTAATACTGTATTTTCTAAAATAATTTTTATTTTCAATTTTATTCTATTTTATATAATTCGTTTCTAGATTTTTATAATTTTACAATTTTTATTTCTTCTTTTTTATTACCTATAATTTTAGTGCGTAATTCTTATCACTTTCTAATTTACCCATATCATTTCACATTCCTATTGTATATTCAGTTTTTATTTATCTGTAATACCTTAATTTTTTAACTGTCAACACTTTCTGTTTTATTATTATTTTCTTCATGTTTTATTATTATTTTCTACATTTTAACCTTCATAATTACTTCACTGTACACCTTTATCAATTTTTATCATCATTATTACACATAATCATCAATTTTTGCCTGTATTCACCTTCTTTTAGTTTATCTATATTTAAAATGTTTTATTATATTCATACCGCTTTCTTAAATTGTCTGTATTTTGCTTATAGCCCTGAAGAAGACCTACAACGTAGGTCGAAACGTTGGCTAACAATAAATATCATCTGAAATTACTTGAGAATTTCATTCAGTGACCTCTACCCGGACCAATTTCTTCAACATAAATTATCATAGGTCAACAATCATTATCAATACTTTGATTTTGATTTAATTTGAAAACATTGCAAGATATTGTTGAATAAATATGTGGAATTTTCTACTAAAATCAATACATTACAAATTGCAAAAATATAAGAGTTTAACATATGGATATAAGACAATTATCTAATAATATTATTTATTCGTAACAATTATTTGACATAGAAAATCTAAATTTTTAAAATAAAATAAATACTTTTCATTTATAGAATTTCAACACTTCGAAAAAAGTATTGTTTTAAGACAAATGGACGTAATAATATTTTAAATTCATTTATTAATTTTATTGATTAATTCGTATTTCCAAGATATAAATATTTTTTACTTCTAGAAAATTTCCCTTTTTTTCTCTTTTTTGTGTTAGAAAATCACTGACTATTTTATCATAATCTAAAGCCATTTCTCATATCCTATTTGTTTGGCTTCTCTCCCAAGTGTCTTCTTTGTCTTATATAACGCCTTCTCACACCTTTTGTCTCTTACCATTCAGTTTATTGATATTTGTTTATCCCACTTTGGAAAACATTACGTAATATACTATTCATACAAACTGCCACCCATTAACTTTATTTTTATAATAATAAATTCTATAGTTGCTTACTAATTGGATGTTCTATCTAGAATTATTTTCAATTAATTATTAAAAATCAGTCTACTAATATTCCTTATAAATAAAGTGAAATGACTATCATAATGAGAAATCCTCTATGATTTATTTTGGATTAAGTCGAATGAAGCTACAACGGCCTAGTTCACAATAAATAATTAAAATTTAGAATATTTGATATTGATTTTACGAAATATGTTACAAATATATTTATTAAAATACAGTTTTGTTTATTGTTCTACTATTTTTACCTATTTTTAGTTGTATAATTTAGATAGCCCATATACATTTACTGACTATTTATTAACTAACCCTAGAAGCTAGAAGTTTATTGAAATATTAGAGATTACGCATGTGTTAAGGCCAGATGATGTAGTAACCTTTCAAAATATTATTAGCTTTTAAACATAAACAATTAAATCATTTTTTTTTTTTTTGGAAAAGAGAGAAAATTTCTTTTTTTAAAAATTATTTTCACCTTTTTCACCACGTTTGTTTCAGAATTCTTTACAATAATTGAATTTAAAAGTAACTATTTATTTGTTTAGCGATAAGTCTGATAGTTGTCATAAGTTCAAAAACAAATGTTACAAAGTGAAGAAAGGAAAACAAAAGCGGAGTTGATCGGTTTTTTTTTCATTCCGGCTGCATCAAGCCGAACAGTGTTGGCACGAGCCTCTTGACGTGCACATCGCAAGCTTTAACTCGAGTTGCATCTTAGACTTGAAGAGGTGCTAAGTCGCTGCCCACCTGCAGGTGTAATTAGTTTGAACCTCGTCATCGATTCGAGCAATTCGAATTGACACAATCTATCATCTCAACCTCCAACATCTCAACATCCTCGCTCGCCCTGCCGAGAATCTACAATTTACTAAAATCTATTTCGACAGACAGATAAGAGTTTTTTGTTTACATCATTTCAACTAGAAAAACAGATAAAGATTTATTATTTTGTAATCAATTTATTTGAACATTTTATTTATTTTTAATTAAATAGGGTTAAATTTACTATCGTAAGATTAAATAATAATTGTTTTATTTTTGTTATTAGTTAGTTGTAATTTTATAATTTTGTTTTTTTTAATCTAACCATAAGTATTAGTTATTTAATAGATAAGAGTGATTTAAGTTATCAGTTTAATAAAAGGTCACATTCAAATGACATGCGATCTGGAATAATTCGGAGCTCTCATCGAAAGGTCTAACTATTTTTAAATTTAACTGTGAGAAAAACCTTACGATTTAGTCTGATCTCGGCCAATTTCATTTTAAAGCATTTCCAACATCATGTAGCTTGATATTTTCACTATTTTTTAGATATTTTTTTATGGAATTAGGAAGCGATATAGCTATATAGATATAGCTGTGTGTTCGTTCTACATTCTTCTGGACTTAAATCCGGCTGTTGCAGATAAATTACGTAATCTGAACAGCCATTGATTAACCCTGTAGATTCAGAAATCCCTCCTGGGGCTCGCCCTGCCTCTATGAGGAGGGTATATTAATATAGGGAAACCTCAGGCAAATCAACTCATTTACATCTATTGGCTTGGAAATAGTAGGGTTTCTTCTATCTGCTGAGCCAAAGCCCTCTATGATTTAGTAATACAGGCTCTTTTCATTTTTAGGTAATGGTTAAACCTGTTATTAAAATATGAAGCGATGAACATCAGTGATGCTGTTGAAGCCTTATTATTTACTGAAAATACTCCAGCTGTTTTTGTTCATGAAAATCTTGCTTGGAGCATGGCATATTTTGTGTCTTTGTATTATAACTATTATTATTATTCCAAACATTATAAATAATTCTCAGAGGCGAGGTCGAGGAAGGAATCGAGTTTGAGATGATAATTTATTCCAATGATGTTGCCAGTTTGATATTCCACCGTCATGAAAATTCATTCCTTAATCCTTTAGAGAAATTAACAGTGCTTTTCGCGGTCTCCTTTGAAACAACTCTGCCCCGACAGGACTCTTATCTCTGGATAATTATCTCTGAAATAATCGTCACTGATAACGAGAATAATTATTTGAATAATTGCCTCTGATAAGGGGGAATTATTATTTCAAGGAAATGGTGAAAATGTGGCGTAAGGGGTTGAGGTTTAAATTTGCATAGGAAACCGAGTGAGCTGAAATTTCATTTGTTATTCCTCTTCACACCCTTTCTCGTTATTCCTTTTTAAATTCTCCTTCACTTGCCATTAACATAATTAGGGTTTTTAATATACGATGTGTTGAATAAAGGGTTTATTCGTTTTTCCTCATTTTCTTACGATAACTGAAATATATATTACAGCATAATATATGAAAGGAAAAAGTAATAGTTTATTTTTATTAATTTAAATGTTAACCCTTAAACCTTTACTAAAAGATATTTCCTTGTAAAATATAGGCTGAGCTGATCTAATTTTTTTTTTAATAAAAAGATAGAATTTATTTGTTCTCAATTTTACTTTGTGGATCAGTAACGTGATTGAAATAACGAAATAATACGTCAAAATTCTGTTAGTATTGATATTTCATCATTTTTGAACTTTGCGAATCTACTCTTTTATAAAGCAGCTGGCTATATGAGTTTTTTTTTTATCGTTTTTCTATAGTTAATTAAAATGGGCTCCTATCCGTCTAATTTTAGCTAAACCAATTGTAAGAAACACTTACTTTGAAATTTTCACTATTTTTTAAATTATTTTTTATTTATAGAGTCAGGGAACGGGATAGCTCAGTGGATAGAGTGCTGAGGTTCAAATCCGGGTGTGGCATACATATTATTTAATCTGTTAGCTGGAATGGATTGACCCAGTTGAGTCTGAAGAACTTCCTAGGGCTCATCCAGCCTCTATAATGCGGTTATCGTTAGTCTGTATTTTGAATTAGTTATAGACTTGTTATATAAGGCCTTTGTTAAGATTAAGATGAACTACAAATCTTTAAACAGTATGGTGTGAAGTGATCGTCCGTGGTGCTCACTTTAATTGTTAAAAACAACATTAATTTTTTTTATGAACCTTTGGGCAAGGACTGTCACATGGTACTAAATGGGGACTAGTTTTTCAAAATCAACCTCACAATATTTTAGATGTTGAAGATATAAAGGCGGAGGTTATTTTTATTAGGTGAGCGACAATATCTCATTCAAGCGAAAATATTTTTAGTTTATTTATTTATTTGGTGTTAAAAGGTGAATATTTTAATTAGATTTACATACATCTGTCTAGATTCATAAATATATTTGTTTTTACGGCAGTTAATGATGAAACGTATTCGCCTGAAATTCACAAAACGAAAACCACCACCATTTTTCTTGGAATGAAGTCTGGCTATGACAGGACCGTTATTGTTAATATTTTGTAAATATATTCAAATTATTAATAAAGTTATGTCATTCGTAAAAGCTTATTTATAGTATGTTGCTGGCAGAGAGTTTTGTAAGCAGATGTTAACAAAAGGCAATTGAGTTTACGTCTTCATCAAGTTTATATTGTTAAAGCACTGTGTGATTATTTATTCATGTTCCCTTTATTAATTTGAATGTTATGTCATATAAATCTCTTTAACGAACAAACGTAATGATAATCAAATTATTAAATTGTATGAAATTATTATGGATCTTACTTATTTTTTATGTGCATTATTAATACAGAAATATATTGCGTCTCTTCAATATATAATTGGTTAAAGGGAACTAGAATAATTTTCACATTGACCTAAGATTTTAGAGCTTAATTTGTATATCCTTGAAATCAAACATTATATATTAATATTAATAATAAAACGTATACCCGTAAGCTTTTTATTATATATATATATATATATATATATATATATATATATATATATATTATGATTAGAATTAGTTAGATATTTATTTAAAGGAATTCTATAAATAATCGCGAACAGACTTTGTGAAAATATAATTATTTAAGAACAGTATTCTTTATCCAGGATATTTTTCTTTTTCGCATATTTATTAATTGATTTATATCTTAAACAAAGAAAACTCTAGCAATGGTATTTTAATCTCTTTATTTCGCGTACATAGTTTCCAAGTATGTTTGTTATCCGTTTTAATCCAGTTATTCAATGCAATGTTTTCTAGTAAATAATTCATAGATAAATAACACAGGTTTGCGATGAAATTTTTTTAGCATATTTCACTAATGGGTTTGACAGTATTTTTTGTGCTGATTACGGAAAAAATAGTGAAAAAATTTCTAGCTAAGTCACAAATGTAACCTGAATATTTCTTATTTGATTCATCAAAAAGAGTTTGAAAGCTGTACTTCTTCACAACGGTAACCGATATGCTTCTGTGCCTGTTGGGCGCTTAGTCCATTTGAAAGAATGCTACGAAAATCTTGAGTTTGTTCTTAAAAGCTCGCCTATCCTGACCATAAATGGACCATTGGGGATTTGAAAGTCATTTCCATGTTACTAGATCAATAAAGTGGTTACACAAAGTTTCCATGTTTCCTCTGTGAATGGGATAGCCGTGATAGGCAACAACACTATGCCAAGCAGACGTGGTCAATCAGAAAGACACTTCCTGGAGTTAAAAATGTTGAAAGAAAGTTTAGTGGAGTCTAAAAAGAACTTACTTCCACCACTTCATATCAAATTGAGGCTAATTAAACAGTTTGTGAAAGCATTGCCCAAAGAAGGAGAGTGTTTGAAGTATCTTTGTGAACAGTTTCCTGGTATATCCGATATTAAGCTGAAAGAGGAAGTCTTTGTTGGGCCTGACATCAGAAAACTTTTCAAAGATGAAAGCTTTGTCATTAAAATGGAAATAGGAGGAAAACATGTCTGGAATTCATTTAAACCTGTTGTAACAGTTGCCTATTGGTATGATCTAATGTTTGATAAGGAACATTGGTAGATCTATGGTTTCATATAGATCTTAATATTAACATTTTTACCATTAAGGATTTAAATTTACGTCTCTACCATTCCAAATGTTCATATTGAAGCAGATACACTAAAAAGTACTTGTAGACTTAGCCACCACCATCATCTACTGTTATCCGTCATTGGTTAAAACCTGAAAACTAATACTCATTATGGCTACCTTCTTATTCATAATGATGGAAATTGAATTATACAGATTATACCACGTTCCTTGTCTTATATAAATTTTTTGCCTAAATTTTCGACAAAAACATCTTCATTTTATCTTCTTTTCGAAATCGATTTATTAACCTTTTTCACATAATTTTATCTTTGAAATTATTCAGAAGTTTTGGAAGTATTTCACAGCTTCTCCTTTCTATTCTCAAAGAGTTATTATGTTAATATTAAATAGAGAATAACAAGATTAATAAGCCAAAAGCACAAAATTAAATTTAATAGACAATAACGACATTTAAATAGACAATAACAAAATTTAAATAGACAATAAACAAAATTAACCAGACAAAAACTCTATAAAACAATTTAATTAGGCACTCAGAAATAAGTGAAATGGGACGTGTGCTGATTTGAGGTTAAAATAGATAAGGAGGTAAATTTCATGGTGACTTGCTAAGGCACAAGTATCCGCTAAAATTTTATATTTATTGGAGACTTGAATTTGTTTAAAAATTCCTGTGAACCTACCTTTCTTTCTTTTATGTATATATTTTTTTTTCAAAGTTATGAGTTTGAGGGAGTTAAAATATTAATATTAGTCATAATATAAACGATAAAAACAGTTTTATAACATATTTTAATAGCAATAACATCTCCTCCTCCCTCCGAAGGTATTACACTTTAGCCAGGCATGATTTAGTGGTTGTAAGGAACGCCGGCAATATCTCAGCTCTGCCCGGGCCACTTTAGAGCGACAGGAAGGGGGGAGGGAGAAATAAAAATAAAAAAAAATATCGTGGTTAGGCCCAAAAAGTGGGTAGTGGCTTCTTCAGCCATTTTCTGAGCCATTTGGAATGGAGAGGTTCAATTTGCATGGGGCACATTTCATCTGAGCTCTTCCGTCACCGGCAGCTCTGTATCAATATATCTGTCATTCCCACTCCTTCTCTATATTTCCTCAGTTATTCACCAATTTTAAAATTTACTACGAGTTCGCATTAATCATCAGTTTTCTTTTTATAATTATAATATAATAATAATAATTATTGATATAATTACATCAAATCTTATAACTTATAGCGTCTTACAACTTCGCTTTTACAAATTGGAAATTATTATAATGTTCTTTTCAGAATATGGTCATTACTAAAAATGATTTTAAAATTGTTGTTTTATAAATTTTAATTCTACAAACATTTTTTTGTACGTTTCTACGAAATTTATTTTGTAAAAATTAAAATTATCGAGATATAATCATCAAGTGTTCTGACTTGACTAAAGTACATAGCGTCCAACAACTTCACTTTTACAAAATGGAAACCATTGTAATGTTCTATTCAGAAATATGGTCATTGCTTAAAATTATTTTAAAATAAAAAAACACCGTATTTTACAACTCCCTGATGCCTAAAAACTGTCTGATGTAAAAAAACATTATTTTTTTACGTTATCCATACATACTTATTTGAAAAAAAATTCGTATAAAAAATGCTACTCAACAAATCATACGAAATAAACATTTTTATTTTTTTTTACCTTCTTGCCTCTTTACTGGGGTTTATATTTCCTTGTTAAAGTTAGTTTTCTTTTCTATTGGTTATCATGTAGATCATTAGCCGCGCTTGTTGGTCTTCTATCAGGCATATGAAGCGCTCAGACTCAAAATAATAATCCCAAATTTCATAAATTGACTTTTGCACATCTACACAAGTTTAGTCAAGCAATTCTTTGCACAGCCGAAACTTAAGGTTCAGAATCGGACCAAAACCATCGGAAACAAGGGTCGTGTTCTCTAAACAATTCGGTTATAAATGTTTGGACAGCTAAAGTTTTATTTTTCACAAGAATCTAGTACCTCGGTATGATTTGTTTTCCTTGTTGATAACTAAAGATGTGTCGTTCATATGAACTCTAGATTCTCTTGGAAACTTACTGCTGGACGTTTTCCATGCATTCAATGTTTATCATGCAGGAAATGATCCCCGTTGAGAGGATATAATAATAATAATCATTTGAGGCTTATGAGGTTCGTTAATTAAGAAGCCATAATGTAGAAACGACCGAGGGACAATCGTTAATTAAGAGTAGGTTAGTTATAAAGTTGGCCGTAGAGATGTGGAGGCAGCACAGAGCTGAGCCGAGATCAGTAGGGACATTATTCACCTCCTCACGGGCCAACTTCCTCCCACCTTCCAACTTGTTAAACAAAAGTCCTCCCAACTTAGTCACTAAGTCTTTCTATTCCTCTTTCCAACTTCCAGGATCCTCCGTATTTAAGTATAGTCCTTCATGGTCATTAGCTACGCTATGGTTCTTGTGCTTCCTATTGTCCTTCTCGCTGCAGAAAGCAGTCTCCATAACGACTATCGGAAAATAATGCTCAGACATATTTCGAGAACTTTCCTTGGAGGCAGAAGTAATGTTGTTAGGAGCTAAGGGTAAGTGCACACTAAGTTTTAGGAAGTTCGACTTTACTGGGCTGTAAAATCTCTTCGATGCTATATATTTCATATTGTGCAATTTTAGTTTGTGTATACAACATTTCCGACGATGTTGTCCTTACTGGAACAACCCAAAAGCAGTTTCAGAGGAATGCGAAAAATGTGAAGAATTAAGTGCTCAAAACAAATTAGGAAAAGACAAAATAAATGATAAGCAGACTGGTGGATCTCAGATATGTGGAGGAGGTAGCTTCGAAAAAGTTACAAACTTTAAATGCCTCGACAAGATAGTCACTGAAAAGTAGAAGAAGAAATGAAATTCAGGATTCAGTATGGCGACAAATGCTATTGGGCTCTCAAAGTTCAAGTACATAAGACTGTTCTTCGACCAGTCGTGACATGCTAGTGAGGCGTGGGTCCTTACAAAGTAATGATTAATGATTGGGAGAGCAAAATCCTGAGAATAATTTATACAAGTCATGAAGTCACAAAGTCGAAAATATGTGCAAGATCAAAACCAATAAAGACTTAGAGACTTGTAAAAAGACCCTGACTTAGTCTCATGTATTGAAAAAGGCAGAATAAGATTGCTGGGTCATGTGCATCGATCGGATCAGGAAAGACTACCAAGAAAGATTATGGAGGGACGCGCGGACGGTAGAAGAGGGAGAGGTAGATCCAGGCAAGGGTGGCTTAAAGATGTCGAGGCTGACCTACAGCTCTGCACTGGAGGAGTATCGTTAAAGAGGCCATGGCCTTTCAAGGGCCATAGCGCCGTCAGAGATAGATCTTTCATATCACTTGATTGATTTAGCGATTCGATTGGGTATCTATTGATGAATTAATAAAGTAGCCCTTAATACGACATTGCCATATCTTAAGACGAAGTGCGTTTTAGGTTTCTTTAGGAGATCCATAATCATAGTAGTAACGATTTTCTGGCATGTATATTATGTAGTTGTTTTGCTTGGTAGTGTAAATGTAATTATTATGATCGAAAAAAATTTAAGCTTATTTGATATATATATATATATATATATATATATATATATATATATATATATATATATATATATATTCATACCACTAAACCAACCAATATGAAATAATGATAAAAAAAATATATATATATCATTGTTAAATCTGGGAGTTACATAGTCTGGGGGTGCAGTAAAAAAACCCACTAAATTAGACAAACTTATTTATTGTAAGTGCCAACTTTTCGGCCTGCGTTGTAGGCCATCTTCAGGGCCTATGGGAGGTTTCTTCATTCACGCTTCTACTTAATTCCATGGGCTTACAAAAGAAGATGCCTAGGACATCTTTTTATATTTAGATCTTCCCACCAATTATTTTCCTCTCAATCATTGTTAAAGTTGTTAAACTGAAATAGAATATAATATATGTAATTTTGCAAATCCTAGACGTCTGTCCGTTACCCTTTTATATTTAAACTACAAGGAATGTTAAAATGTGTTTATGTATTTAATAATAAAGTTTATTTAATACATGTTTGGTAAAATCACTTAATTTATAATCAGTATTTGGAAGTAACGGACAGGGTCGAAGTTACCTCCTATATTAAGTAACGACATCTGTCTCTTTATTCCATCATCAATGTGGCCCATTTTTTCACATCCAATCTTAGTATTGATCTAATTGGGGTTTAATGCCAGTGACGCGGCTGGGAAAGGGGGCTGGGGCCTCCCGGACTCCTGCTTTGCCCTCATTCATGAGGAAGAAGCTCAGTTCGGGGACCCCAGGCAAATTGTAAATAGAGTATGAATGTGTACATTATATCTTTTTTTTATTGTTTTTTTTTTTACTTTATTTCATTACCATTTTCGCATTAACTTCTTTTTATTACCGCATATATATATTTCCGCATGTATGTATTTATTTTATTTTGTTTATATCATTTTTGGTTATGGCTACATATCATCAGTACTTATTGCCCACAAGTGGCAGATTGTATTGTTTCAATAAAGTGTTTAAAAGAAAAAAAAGTATTGATCTATAACAATACAGTCAATCCTTTCAGACGTTTCACTCTTAATTATGATGGTTTGTTATATTCAATAAATGTTTATTGACAAGATTAACACACTTCAGATAGTCCAATTCTTGGAGCGTATCATGATAATCCGTACACGTATTATTTTCCATCCTCATAGAGAACCTTATAAAGGCACTGATGAGATCTGGGACGGGAACTGGCGGATCCTTGTGAAGGATGAGAGGAATTGGAGCGAGAACATTGAGGAATGGTTGGCAATCAATTCAAGATCGGTGCCATTCGGGGCTCCAAAGACCTACTCGAAGGGATTGGGGTGACGGCTGATATGTTTTTCGATAAGATCTCGAAGCTGGAGTGCTCAACTCCTAGTCTGTCTTCTGGTGAAGAGTATATGGGATGTAATTGCAACTTATTTTTATAATTATGCGACTTTTTTCGTCTAACTTAATTTTATCTTCTGAAGAGAGAGAATTTTAATAATTATATTAATTAAAAACTTTATTGATTTATAAACATAAACTTTATAATCTATTACTTTAATCTGGAATTAGTAACCAATGAATTTATAAAAAGTTAATAAGCGCAGTACCAACTGATATGCGTCTGAGGGGTAGACCAAGGTGTAGGTGGGAAGATAGCGTTAAGAGTGATATGACGGATTTGGGTATACCATATATAATATATATTTAGGAACCATGCATAAAACTTAAAAACTAACAGTCCCGCCTTTGGGATATAGAACTATTTGTTGGATACTTAAGTAGAACTTTTGAATTTGTTGTATTTAATTTCGCCAACATTGTATTTTAGTAATTTATTTATTACAAAATTTTTTTATATTTATATTTATATTAACCATTATATTTTATATTAAGTAAATTAATATAAGTCTTGTATGTTTTTGTTGAAATTACTTGGAGCATGCAAAGAGAGAGTTCCACTGCATATAATTGTTTTATAGAACTATAGGTTCATCTTTGCATATCAATGAAGATCAAATATGTTTTATTGAAAAGTATTTGATTGAACGTCATACAATAAGGTTGCTGCAACTGGTTAATGGACTGTGGATTTCCAGCATTTATCCGGACGATGCCTAAAGGCTTAAGGCTTTATTTTTTAGATGTATTCAACTGCAATCTAACATTTCACTTATTTGTTTATTTAATGTTTTTCTAAAGGGGCTTAGCTCCAGAATTTTTTTTTCATCTATAGTTATTTCATATGGAGTCCCCTTTGAAGGCTGATAGGCTGACCCTTTTGTTGTTGTAACCCGGAGCGCTGGAAGGCCTCGAGTATGTGAGGCCGCTCTGCTCAGGACAGTGTGAAAGAATCAGCCTCTTAGGTCGAGGTCAGGAGCAATATCCCTGTTATTCTTGGCCAGGATATTGCTGCCCTCCCGGGGGATGTCTTTGCCCTTTGTCTAAGATATCCTTTCTTCTCCTCCGTAGATAATCCCCGTCTTGTCTCAGGCACAATGAAAAATAGTAACCGACGGATTTGGAATTTTGGCAATTCTAGCTGATGGTGTATGTATTGTTAGTATTACATACTACAGTATCTATTCAATTATACATCAATTTTGGTTTCCATTATCCATCTTAATTTTTTTTAAATTAAGATATAACAGAGAAAATTATGCATATTTCAAATTTTTAAAAAATACGTAATTTTCGGTATGTTTTTTTAATCCTATAAAAACAAAAAAGGAAGTACTGAATTCTAGTCCTCTACGAACTATCTGCTTTCTATATTGAATTACACTTATTAAATACTAAAATAGTGTATTGTATATTTTGATTCTTAAATGTATTGTCTAAAGGGTTTTGATATGTTATATATACGAACAATACAGCGAGCAAAGCTTAAATCCATTTTAAATTAAAATGCTTTAAAATTAATTTTGTAAACATGAAACACTACAACCCCTGAAGGGCTCAGTACTCGGTTGAGACTACACAGTTTCATGGACAAGGGTTATGCAGGGAGGTGATTAGTCATAGATCACGGTCAACCGCCAGATTTTCCTATTTAGGTTAGATATCCAAGTTATAGGGGCTTGGTGAGCCCCAGGAGGGTCCTACATCCCGTAGGACCCATCTCCTAACAAATTTAAAAAAGTCTGCCAGCGAGTGGTATTTGAATCCAGGAGCTTCGGCACGGCAAATCGGCGCGCTACCATTGAGCTACTCCGCCCCCTTGAATTGTACTTAAGTACTAAAAAAAAAAATGCATTTTATTTATTTTTAATCATAATGTATTGTCTAAAGGGGTTTTAATATGTAAGCTTAAAACCATTTCCTATTTAATTAAAATGTCATAAGCATTAACCTCATGTTATGAATGAATGAATTCACAGATTCTTTTATAATGCATGTTTGCTAATGGAGGATTAGGATGATGTACACAGCTCAACCATTAAAACAAATATAATTATTCATTTTTAATTGAATTAACATATAATATACATTGCGCCTTGACTATTATTGATTCAGATTACTAGACTATTGCTATAAAATACATATATAATTTTAATGACAATTTATCTCTATTTAAAAAGGGGTACATATAGGGCTCTTCGTCAGGTAGGACTTTGGGGCCACTCTCTGCCAGAGGTTCAATCTTATCTCTCATACTTTCTATCGCTCCCTCCCTGCGTTAATCTTTATCTTTATATTTCTAATAAAGTCCAATATTGTACTATACACAGCACTGTTAACAGCAATAGATGGGTCCTGTAGGATCTTAAAACCCTCCTGAGCCTCTATAAAGTGAGGAGAAAGCCAAGCGCTTGGGTGTAATTTCGGTCAAATCCCCAAAGAACCGTTGGCTTAGAAACAGTCCCTACAATATAGTGAGCCAAAGACTCTTCACGGGCTGTCAAAAAAATGATAGTGGTACATTTTTTTTTTTTAAATATTACCTCTGTATTATGAAAATATGGCGGATCTATTTTTGCTGATCATCTGAGAATTTCGGAGAGCTTCAGGGCTAAAGTTTTTTTTTTTTAAGATATTGATTTAATGGCAGGGATCTATTGAGATGACAAAATATCCAGAATTTTACGTATTAAGATTATTGAGGATTTTATTTGTGAGATAATAAAGAGCTTTGAGGATTAAAGAGATTGCCTACGAGGAGGGTTGGATAGGGTTCGAGGCTTTCATTGGATTCTACAGATCGACATCCTATAACAACATATAATAATGGATTAAAGTTTTTTATAAAATATAATATTTAAATACAATTTTAAAACAATTAAATCGGATAGATTCAATATACTCGTAGTTTATTTTAATGATTTCTAGTTGTGAAATGAGACTAAAGGAAGGTAGATTGGATAGCCGGTATTTTAAACCTATTATTTCCTTATTGTTTTTATTTTATTTTATTATTTTTTTTTTCTTAGCCTCTTTAGGTTTGAAAATTTCTAATCTGGATTAGGATTAGGTTCGAGAGGAATCTCTTTTACTGTACTGCGCCCATTTTAAGAGGAGGATGAGAAAATGGAAGGCTCTAATTTCTTTCTTTATTTATTAACTTTAGATTTTTCCGATGATGGGGAACACCGTGTCCTTTTCCTTTTGTTTGTTTATTTTATTTATTTCTCAGTTCAGGCTGAGACTTTGTACGTGATATTGCTACGTTTGAGGCCGTCCTGCTGGGGTGAGTGTTCTGAAAAGAGGGTTAGTACTGTATTTCAGACTGTCAAAAAATTTAATGTGTCTGCGTTTTATGAAGTCTGTAACTGTCGGTAAGTTGAGAGTAGTGTGTAGGAGGTCCATTTTTGTATTGTTTAATGTTGTGTGTCTCACTATGCGCTGCAGCAAGTAAATTTTGAAACTGTTGGAGCTTTTTTGCTGTTGCCAGTTTGATGGTACTTAATAGTGGTGCTCCGTATAGGAGCGCCGGTCTTAAGATGCTCTTGTAGATGGTCAGCTTAAGGCGGAGGGATAAGTTAGGAGATGTAAGCAGGTGGTTAAGTCTGTAAGACTTGTTCCTAACCGTACTGAGCTTCTTCCTGCTGTGATAGGCTAGTTTCAGGTGTCGGTCAAGTGTGACACCTAAGTAGACTATGCTGCTCGCTGGTCTGTTCTCGCGTCCCGCTACCCTATAGACCTTAGGGAGAGGGCGGCGCTTTTTTCCCTGAAATGAGAAAATTATGCAGTCCGTCTTTTTAGGATTCACTGTTATGTTGAGTCCTTCTAGCTTCTGTGTGATGCTCGCACAGAACGCCTCCTTATTGTTGTTAACGATTTTTTATTGTATTTTAACTGAAAAGGTTAAATCCACGAGTAGAAAAATAGCAATTTATTTAACTCCAAGTTCAAATTAAACATTAAGCAAAGTAAATATTTAAATTATTCACCTATTAAAAAATAAAAACCTCAGGCAGTCAGTTTTTTTTTTTGTTATTTCATTTAACTAGTTACTTAGTAGCGAATCCACCATTTATAATGAGTACTTACAAATATCTTATATTCAACATAAATTCGTTTAGTACATAATCCTAACTGTTAATAGAACACATACTAACACTACCACCACTTACTAGCAGTTGTAAGTGGACGAAAGTTTGTAAGCAGAGATTATTGGTATGTAATTTACCCACTCAGGAGTTTGAATTGTTTTGAATTGTAAGAATGGATAGGAGAGGAATTCGATGGCTTAGTGGAGCCCCAAAAAGCTCTACTCTGGTTGTTATTTATGAACCGTATTGCATGCACATCGTTATTATATCGATTAAAGTAATAGGCTATTACTAATAGCATAGCGAAGGTTGAGATGGTCTTGAAGTTGTTGGGTTTTTTACCAGTAAAAAATTCTCCATTGCTAAGAAAGAATTCCTAAAGTGCTGAGTCGACTGGTAAACTTCATGAGAATAGACCGTAGCGTAGGTGGGAGGATTGCATTAATTACGATCTAAAGAATACGGTTTGGGTGGAAGCAGTAGCAAGTGGACATAAGTTTGTAACCAGAGATTGTTCTGTTTCGCTAAGCTTAATTATTATTATAGTTGTTATTATTATGTTCTAATAAACCAAGTTTAATTAATATTCCTAAAGATATTTCTCATAAAGATTTTTTTATCATCTTGTGTGATATATTAATATTGTCAAAATCCGTGTTGCCGTAAAGCAGGGAAGAGTGTTTAAATAAATAAAAATAATACATTTTTTTATAAATAAACTGTATTATTCATTTGGAAGAATGAGAAGCCTAATAGTAATAGTAGACTGGCTTAGATTGGGTTAATGGTGGATTTGAATTTTTTGGGATTCTTTTTTTTTTAGTATAATAGTGTGATCTAAAACTGTATTATAACCTCTAATAAACTCATAATTTATAAATATCGATAATAAATAAATAATTTAGAGAAAGTAATTTTTCTCTAAAAAATGTTCTCAGTATACGGGCGCCATATTCTCACTAATCTCTCGACGACAATAGATAGCCCGCAATTTTTCTAATCCTTCAAAACCGCCCATTGTAGAGTTCATTATACTTTAGAATAAAATGCGATAATAGTAGAGAGGCATAAAGATAAAATGCCTAATTCCTCAAGGCTATTGAGATGAAGCCATGAATAAGTTAATTCTTTCAGATGCTAATAACTCTAAGGTAGCCATTGTTCCCTCCTGGAGGGGGGGCACTGGAGCTGGAGAAGGGGGGTGCCCTTTTAGAGGCGCTCGCTTCCAGCAAAGGTTAGTAAAGGTTACCCTTCTCTTTTTATTTTTTTAAATTTTTGTAAGGATCTGCATTTTGCAGAATTCGTTTTATAAAGGAGGAGTTATTGAAAACGGTCTTAACACACCATATCGTGTCTAGGTGAAACACTTACCAAATCGAGTACGGGTATTTATCGTGGTTATGTAATGGAATTTAAGGAACTAACGAAAGGAATTTTTTAATCGATGCATAAATACTTATATATTGCTTTTAGCATAAATTTGTATTGGTTTCTTTTTTTAATAGGGTGTATAAAAATAAAATGGCCGTTTTATCAAATTCCCGAGCTCAAAAGTCTGTAAATATTTTAATGCTGTTTATTATCTAACAACATTTAAAATCCCTTTAGAGCATTCTCTAAGCTTGATTCTTCAAAAAAAGACTCAGTTTAGTTATTTATTTCAAAGAAGAAACATGACAGGGCCCTACGGAATTCACGTAATTTTATGACATTAGTGGAAAAAAAAATTCACAGCCGCTGAAGCAACTCGTGAAATTATTAAAAATGAAGGGAAAGGTGTCCTTGACCAGCGTACTGCGTGGCGTTGGTTTGAAAAACTTAGCAGTGGAGATACGACGTTGGAAAGGAAGAAGGGCTCCAGACGACCATTCATAGATATTGATAAGGTTCTGAAGGAAGCTGTTGAGTCAAATCCGTCCACAAGTACTCGCAAACTTTTCAGGGAGTGTGGTGTGTCAAAAGATATTGTTCGTCACCATCTTCTCTCTATGGGGATGGTGAAAATGGCCAGTAGACGGTCATTTTTTTTAATAAACTCTTATTATTTGTGTGTGCTTTTTTATTCTACTACGTTAAACGAACTACTGCCTGCCACCAGTAGCTCAGAAGAGCATGATGCAGTGAGCACCAAAAATATGACACCAACAAACTGCACTGTAGGGAGCATGGACTTGAGCATACACTGAGTGTCACTACATAGACAGAAACGCAACTCATCTGTAAACAGCAATAAAGAAAAAAAATAAAGCCTTAAGTCGCTAAAATACTGGAAAATTATTGACCAATCAACGATTTGCTAGTTCAGGCATTACTGCAATATACTCCAAATATATATATATATATATATATATATATACCCGTTCTGCCTTTGCTCTAATGTATTGGATCATGATATAAGGAGGAATATAGGGCGGGAAGATGAATTCCGCAGTGCAGGGGTGCCTTATAGCGTCTAAGTGTTCCCTCGCGGAATAATATCTATTCTCCATTTGCATACTCTTCTTCAGCTCAGTTTATATCTCTGTCTCTTCGGCCCCATCTTGCCTGTCTATCGATCTGAAGAAGCCCGATCGTAATGTTTGTCGAGGATTGAAAAATAATTAAGTAATGAATTATCACATTTAAATTGAGGAAGTGAAGACAACTTATTAAAAACTAAGATGTTTGTATTTCGAAGAAAAAATCCTGGTAACATATTATAAATGATATGAAGAGAGAGAGACTCGTCACTGATAGAATGAGTTTGGCCGCTAACGTAAACATGTTTTTCAATCTTCAGAAATATTAATAAAAATGCACTATTCAAATCTGTTCCATACTTGAATGTATTAAAACATATTTTTTTTTTAATTATTTACACACTTCAATATAAAACTTTTTTCTTCATTATTACTTTTTTTTCATCTTTTCTTTTCCAAACTTGTTCTAAAATTATTTTTTCCTTTTAGAGAATTGAATCTTTAAAATATGCAGAGCCAACTCAGAAAAATATATATAAAATATTAAGACCATTGTAATTATAAGCAAACCTGTATATTTTATTTACAAGTTTTAATAATTCCTACCTAGGGTTCTAGGAAGAAGATGGCCTTCTACTATAGAACTTTATTGGAGTGCTACCGATGGGTTATCTCCACTAGTGTTTTTTTTTTTGTTTTTCATGTCATTTCAATAAATTAATCTAAAACAAAAAAATAATTCTCGACTAACTCTTACGTTTAAAAATAATCATTGTTTAAAAAATGGTTTTACTGCAAAAATATTTATTTTTATTATCTCAATTAAATGACTTTTTACTCTTAAATTTTAGAATCTACTGAACTATTATCCTTTGTATTTACGAGTGCTAAATGTGGATTTCTTTAAAGAAAGAAAACAGGCCTAATCTCTTTGAAAATACGATCTTGTATGGAATATTTAGCCTGGGGAAAGATGAAACCCTGGAGAATTTAGAAGGCAATAAAACGCGAAAGAAGGCTTACTCCATCAGTATAATGGAAGTAGAACCCAGATGGTCGAAATGGCCGTATAAAGTTGTTAGGCTTAGTAAACTAAAAAAAATCCTGAAGCTTGATTCGGACCAGACCGAAACGTAGGAAGAAGTTTGCGTTAAACTCAGTCTTAAGATCAATCTTAAAATTTAGGTTTTTACGTTGGAGGAAGAACGATCGATGGTATTAGATTCGAAACCTGAAGATCGCTGAGTCATTTATTGTTACTTTTGTAACTGTTATTCAGTTTATTCTAAAAAAAAAAAAGAAATATGGAACAAATGAGAGTTGAAATCGTGATTTTCAGAAAAGAAGTTTTGTTTGTCTGTTATGATATATTTTAATAAATGAGACCTGTGATTTCAAATCTTATATTTTACAAGAGATTGTAAGACTGCAAAATTGAAAGATTTGAATTTCTAAGGAAACAGAAAATATTCAGGGCAACTCTAATATTGTGTGAATTTAAGGTTTCTCAGAAGTTTGACGTTTTGTGTTGGCCTTTGTGGTTATAGCATAACGATAGCTTCAAATTCATTAAGATATCCTGAAAACTACATTTCAACCCTTGTTTCTTATCTAACATTGCTTTTTGTCGAATGCACTGGGACTCCATTTTCGACGCGAAATGCAGTTAGTGTGTGTGTTCCGAACTGCCGAACTAAGGACTTGCCGAAGTCTGGCATAGCTTGGAAAATTTTTCGGGTTTTATCCCTTTTCTTGACGGGATTTGAAATAAATCAGTTCAGTCATACATAGGGGTCATCTCAGAAAGGACATTAACGCAAAAAAAGATTTAAAAAAAATGAATAAGGAGGTTTGACATACCACGACTCCTATATGATAAATCGAATGAGAAATTGAATGATTGAACATGGATCTCATTATTTTAAGTTTCATGTTAGAGAAGAATTGGTCGACTGTATCTTCTAATTTAAGGAAGAAATAGTTGGGGGTGCAGTCAAAGAAAACACCAAATAAGAAAAACTTATTTATTATGTGCCGACGTTTCGGCCTACAATGTAGGCCATCTTCAGGGCGAATAGAACACGCACAGCTTGGGGAGCTCAGAATCAAGTCGACTTGACTTGACTTGATTCTGACTTGACTTGACTTGATTCTGAGCTCCCCAAGCTGTGCGTGTTCTATTCGCCCTGAAGATGGCCTACATTGTAGGCCGAAACGTCGGCACATAATAAATAAGTTTTTCTTATTTGGTGTTTTCTTTGACTGCACCCCCAACTATTTCTTCCATAAATTATATTTTAAGTTTCGACTTTCGCGATCCTGCGTCTTGATTCCTACGTTCTACACATGGAAGTCCTATGTCCATCTTCAGTTTGAATCTGTGTATCTGATTGAGGAATTTCGTACCATCTCTAACACTGTGTGTAACATTCATTCGTAATAATGTATTTCCAATTAATGGCTTGGAATACTTCATGTTCCATATCGTTGAATTGAAATTCCGAATACGTGGTGGCTCTATAAAATGGCTGCTATATGGGAATGTCTGCGCGCTTTAAAATACAATTGGCCTAAGGGGGAAGGGTTGGGACCCATCGCTTGGAATTTAATTTAATTCCACATGACAATATAAAAGGATGATAGGGCGAACCAGGGGTTTGGTGGGGGCCGGTGTAGGGGGCATCCTTCCCGTTCTATACAAAGGATCAAAAGGTATCCTTTATCTAATCTTTGTTTTTTTTTTGTTCCTTTTTTTCTTTTTTTTTTTTGTTATTTCATTACGTTCTTTTCCAATATCCGATATTAAGGAAATGAGATTAAATGTCGATTATTACTTTGTTTAGATTACTGGTTGTATAAATATTGTAGTAGAAGATGCCTGTTTTGCGATTAATTTTAAAAAAAGAAGAGAACTTTGCAAATATTAAATTTTCAAATATAATTATTTTATTAATGTGATAAAACCGTTAAAATTAAAATTAAAATATAATTATTTTTAAGAGGAAGAAAATTTCAGAAAATAGACAATAAACAAACAAGTCAAATAAACAGTTTTTCATACTAAACTGACTTTTTTCTGACCTCCACTCGAACACTTTTCTTCTTCATATATATATATATATATATATATATATATATATATATATATATATATTGTTTGTTTGTTTGTTGTTGCTTAGAGGCGTAAGACCATAGTGTCATCAATGCCTGTAGAATTATATGTATATATCGTTTCATTTGAAAGATTTTCAAAGGATTGGTTATTTACTAAACCAACTTTATAAAATGTTTATAATGTTTATAATGTTTATCAAAGTATTTACTCTCATGTTCTATACATTTTCCCCAACTTCTTAAAATATATTAAAAACTAGAACTGAGAAATTCAGAGTTTTGTGATGAAATAAATCATGAAAATCTTAGGATGAATATTCATATAAATTTAAAATTAATGATAAGATTTTTTCTTTAAATCTAATTTTCTTTAAATTGATTTGTTAGTTAAATAGTTTGGACTTTGGAAATACGTGGGAAACTTTCTAATCAATTTTTTAAAAAATGTCTTCAATAAAACGATAGATAACTTATCGCGGATACAATATTTCAAGGATATTATACGATAGGATACTGACAGGATTGAACCGAATTGAAAGATAAGTGCAATTTTCACCTGCTGTTGGAGTATTTGAATACTTTTCAATAAAACTGCAGATATACGAGTTTGTAACATCCATATTAAGACAAAAAGAATGTAGAACTGTACAGATAAGGAGTATTATTTGTAAATTTATTTTTAAATTGGGATACTGTACCTGCCTGAATCTTTTGATTTAATTATTTTGGGTTTAAGTTCAGATTGGTGCAAGTCGATTCATGCTTCTTTTTTAGTTTAAGTTTTAAAATTAATTGAAAAAAAATATTATAGAAGCTTAGGTAGCTGATGAAGGTTTTTTTTTATTAAATCCAATTTTTTAAAAATAAATACAGTGTTTGATAGTTGATAGTAGTATTTTAAGATAGATAGCATTTAATCTAGTTTTTCAGTTTTTTTAGTTATAAGTTTTTTCTATGAGATTTCAGTAACGACCCGCAGTATGTCTACTATCAGAAACCTAAATTATTTAGTGTAATATGAAAATGTGATGCTTATGATCCGTTTTCATTTTCATTATCAGAAGGTTCCTAACGATTAACTATCTTCTAAACTTCATCAGATTAATCTTCGCTAATGAGAGTTCCTATATTAAGGTGCTATTATTTTTAAAACGGAAATTTCATAACATAAGATGATTATCATTATTAGTTTTGAATTTCTCCACTTTCATTAGAAATTATTTAAAACGAAGCATAGGACGAGGAAATCTGAAAAGGAAATTAATTCAAACGAAGGATAAGACGAGAAAATCTGAAAAGTATGAAATGAGCAGAAATGGGAAAGGAAAAGAAACGAAGTATTTCCAAACCAAGGAGCGAACGTCATTCGTTGGAGTGGGTTTCATTCACCGCCGAATTGGTCTGAGGCGAGTGGTGGTGGGGTGTAAGAAGCTAACCCCAACTTATTACTAACCCAATCCTAGTAAATATTAAATATAGGCAAATAATAAAATTCCTATTCATAATAGAATGATAATTTTTGTTGTAAATAATAAAGTTCTTGTTTAAAATACAATGATAAAAAAACTCAAAGAAAACAATTCTTTTTTTAAATAGAATGATCATTTTTATATATTTATAAAGTATAAAATTATTTTTTTTTCGATGAAGTAACATGATGTCACTAGAATGGACTTCTACCACCGAGATGGCAAAAAAAAAATAGAAAGAATAACTGTCATATTTAAAATAGAGTGGTTTAAAGATTTTTTTAACTTTTTGGCGAGGAATAAAATTCTTGTTTATAACTGAATGATAGTTTTTTAAAAAACTATAAATAACATTTTTTTTTACGTAAAATAACAAAAACAAAAGTTTTTACAAGGAAAAGCATTCTTATTCGAAATAGAATAAATATATATATATAATACACACACACACACATATATATATATATATATATCTATATATATATATATATATATATATATATATATATATATATATATATATATATTCGCTTTCATCACATTCATAGAACTTCCCTTCCTTTCACCAATCGGTGAGATGTGGTACATCCATTGCAGTCTAGGTCTTCCTCGAGGACGACATCCATTAGGAGAATAAGCCTGGCTTCAAAAACCTTCTTTGGTCCTCATCCATCCTGCAGAGATGATTGTCCACCCCAACTGTCTCCTCTCCACGGTTTCCCTCAGTGTTGACACTCCCAGGTCTCCCCTTATCCTCTCATTCCTAACTCTGTCCCTCCTTGTTTTGCCTATCATTCTCCGGAGGTATTTAATTTCTGCAGCAGTAACCCTACTCCAGTAGGGTCCAAGCTCCATTGTCCATTGGGACCAAGCTCTACCTCCATAAATAAAGGCAGGTAGATATATGGACTTAAAGATATTTTCCAATTCCCTTTTCCCCACCACTGTGTTGCATAGCTGGCAGTATATGCTATTAGCTTTCTTAATTCTGTTTAAGAGCTCTTGGTCCATTTTCCCATTTCTTCTGAGCACTACTCCTGGATAGGTATACTCCTGCGCTGTCTCCAAGGTGTCTCCTTTGCAGTGAATCAAACTTTCTTCTTCTTCACGCCCAATGTGCATCACCTTGCTTTTTCCAATAACATTCAATTCCAGCTCTAGGATTGTCCTCATGTTCCACTTTCCCACGACCATCCGTTTTGTCCTCCGCTTGCAGATTTTCAGTATTTCCTTGTATGCTTTGGGCCTTTTCTTTCTAGGTCGTAGGATCTGGGTGTCTCCAGTCTAAAGAAGATGGTCTGAACCAATTTTAGCACCTCTTATAACTTTTACATCGGTGAAGTATTTCCTTATTCTCCTAATGTATACAATGTTATCTATAATGATGTTAACTCTCCTTTCTTCAGCTGAGAAGGTTTTGTGCACCTTCTTAAGTGGGAAGAAAGATTTTCCATTTTTTTTTTTTTTTTTTATAAAAGAACAACATTCTTATTTAAAATCTGTATTTTTTTAAAGTACAGTTCTTTATTCCTTTTTTTTTATGTAGCAATAAAGTTCTTATTTAGAATAAAATTATATTTTTTTTAAACAAAGAATAATATTCTACTAAAATAGAATAATAAAAATATATATATGCAAGGAATAATATTCTTATATAAAATAAAAAAGAGATTATTTATTAAGGAGATTATGATTTAGAGTAAGAATGTTCTTTTTTTTTTACTCAGAATGAAATTTTTATTTAAATTAGCATGAAATAAACACTTCATTAACATAAACAATAATATATTTATTTTTGTATATTAGTTTTATAATTTGAGATATTGCGAAAAATGGCACGTGGCCCGAGGGTGTTTCCAACCCCTCCCCCACCCCCGGAAAATCATAATTAATATTTCTCTCAATTTACTCCAATTCCAAGTTTCCTTCCCTTCTTCTTCAAACTTCCGGAGAAACTTGCTCGAGCCACTCCAAATATCTCTTTCCAGCTGCAGAACGGAGAAGGACGTAGCAAGAAACTTGCTCAGCTGCTTTGAAAGGGTAGCGAAATAAGGAAAAAATCCGGGTTTTTTCTTTTCCCAAAGATTAATAATATAAAATAACCATTAAACTAAATTAAACAAAACCATAAAAAAATTCCTACCCTAAGAAAATCAGCTGGTTGAATACATAGAAGGATACAACACACCAAGTTTAATCTCGTAATTCATTATTTGATGATTTATAGTTAGGTGGTTGGATTTCATGATAAAGGAATTGTATCACAAAAACCATGAAGTACAGTAATTAGTGGATACTACTACTATTGTTCAAGAAGGTGATTTGGTTAGTTCACGATCCAACGCCAGGTTTTGCCACAACTAAGGAAACCCACTTATTGGGGCTTAGGTAAACCCCAAGAGGATCTGAAGATTTCATAGACTATTATCAGAATTAATAAAATAATACCTGTTAAATTAATAAATTATTTCGAAGAAGTGCAGGAACGTGATTTGTAGGTCACACATAACAACCAGGTTACCCCCCCCCCAGTTAAGGGTAACCATTTATTGAAGACTGGGTAAGCCCCAGGAGGGTTTGAAAATTCCACAGACTGTTAACATATCTAATTAACGATTTGTCACATTCCGCTTCTATTGGATTAAATGAATAAATCATGAAAAATACATTTCTGTAAAAAATGGCTTTACACAACTCCAACTCCTTTTTCCATATAAATTCCTATTGGGAAAGCAGTGGGAACTGGAACGCAATCATCACCTTGCTCATAGCAAGCGGTTGTAAATTCGAATTAGCTCCAGGGTACGACCGCTGGCCGATCCTCCCGTAGATAAATTGGTAGCCATAGAGATGAATGATTCTATGTATATTCCAGTTGTTGGAAGGGTCCCATCCTCCAAGGGTTCCCAGGAGGATTCCGGTCCTTCGGGATAGAACTCTCCAATTGCCTCCGAAGTTTCGCTTTGTTACTCCGCCACTCGGCCAACTTTTGTTTCCATCATTTCAGAGAAAGGGGCTATCTTTTTTTCTTTTTTTTTCGCTTATCTCCGATTGATTCTTGGTCGATCTGCTTTGAGTTTTACTATTTATCAACATCTATGTATTCCTTTATAATATTGCTTAGATATTCTGTTTATATGTCTCCAAAATGCATAAACTTTATAAAATCAGTTTCAGGAATCGAATGGAGCATTTCTAAGCCACATGTAAATCCTTTCTTTAAAAAAAGTAATTAATTTAATTTATGTAATCATTGTGTCCAGCCAATAAAGTGCATTTAAAATATCTCAACTATAGCAAAAATCATCGTCCATAAAATTTACAAATTACCGTCATAAATTTCATAGACACTATTGTCAATTCAGTATTTTTTAGGTAGTGTCTTTAAAATTTTGTATTTTATTACTTAATGAACCACTAATACATCATAAAAAACTGCCTAGCTCGGACAAGAAAATTAAAAAAAGATAATATAATATAAATAATGAAATCTATTAGTAACAGTGTAAGAAGTTCTTTTTGTTACAATAGTTCCTTCCTATATCCTCTCGGAAATTTAGTCACGAAACGATTTGGTTCAGGAAAATAACTAACTCCTCGTAGGCCTGCAGACCTTGAACAGCCAAAATCCACAGATCAAGACCTATTTATCAGCCATTAAATATATATATACATATCGATTTATTTTTACTGTATTAACATGGTTTTATTTCATTTAGTAGTTTTCATCTCTTATTTTTTTTTTTTTTTAATATTCTATTAGCTATCGAAAATTCATTACAAATTAACTACTGGTATATATTACCTATAACCATATGTTCATATAACGATTATTTATAATTACCATTTTAATAATAAAAATAGAGCGGGGTAGCTCAGTGGAAGAGCACAGAGTTGCGGCATCGAAGGATTCGGATTCTAATCCGGCTGTGGCAGCTAATTTATTTAATATTTTGAAGAGCCCGGGACGGCCCCTGTATGAAGACCCTCCTGAGGCTCATCCCCCTCTATTAAACGGGAAAAAACTAGGTCGAGCATGATAAATCACCTCCCTGCACAACCGTTGTCCAAGAAACTGTTCCGTCCCTAGCACGTACTGAACGGGTTGTAGTAGTACAGTTTATTTTTATAATTGTGATTATTATACTTATTAGGATTTATAATGTATAACCATTTATCATCTTGTTGATCGAATCACTGCTCCCCATGATAGATAACAGAGAATAATCGAAGAGAATAACCGACAAGTTTCATATCTCGGAAGATAAGACATTGGATGGACAAGACATAACGGCGGCTATCAAAACACTTTATGGGCCCTAAAATCACCTTTAGTGGAATTGGTTTGCTCCAGGATTACCTCTACAGTCAATTTCAGGGATATATTAGATCTGTAGCAACCAATTTATCGATATGCTGTTCAGATATTTTCCAATTTCTAGGTATCACTTAAAAATTTTTGACTGAATATTGAGTATTCTTAATGCAGTAAATCTTCTATACCACTCCAGAGGTAAATTAATTTCAACAATTATTCAAGAAAAAGTTAAGTAACTTTGGGCGAATTCTAATAGCTTGGAATTTTTTTTTTATTTAACATTTTTTATAGATTTTTTGTCCGAATAGAAATATTCTGTTATTTATTACTGACAGAAATAACATCATGGTTTTGGCTTATATTTCTTTCTTCAGAAGAATTTCAAAGGTATTACGGGTTATTTGCCATGACATTAAGATTGAATGTAATTTTAATATAAGGCTTTATTCACTACCCTTTAAGGCAACCAAGGATATGTTTTTTTTACATGTTGATTCTCAAGTATGTAGCTTACTAAATATATAACTATAGTGATTCGATATATATGTATATTGATGAAATACATACTGTTGCAGTTCTGAAGGAAGAGTTCCTGGCAGTGCCTACTAACGCACGAGCTGCCGCAGGAGAGATGACGGTGCTGACCTGTGGACCTCCCCAAGGCATTCCTGAGCCCAGCGTTCTCTGGAAGAAAGATGGCGTCCTCTTGGATCTCGAAGCCTCTGACAGGTTAGTCTCCTTCTTCAATAAATATCTCTTTAGATCGATATATGAGTAACGATTCAATCATAATTAGTGTACCATCCTTGGCCATTTAGAATTGGGGCAGGTCAGTTATCTATTTTAAGTATCCTGTTTAAGGTCCGGCTATGTGAAAAATATTATTTCTGCTTTCTTTAGTCTTGAGCCGATAGGATCTGGGAACCCTTTTGGGATATATACCTCATTGGGTGTATCTTTACCAAATAGCTGTTGGTGGAGAATCCTCTAAATAGTATATTTTATTATTATTTTACGTGCTAGAGATTACTTCCCCTTTTTATTACATTTAGAAAGCATTTCCCTCCTTAGCGTACTATGCAAGATTTACGCCAGGATCCTTGAAAGGCGGATTAGGACAATCGTGGAACCAGTGATGGGTGAGGATCAATATGGCTTTGGAAGGAATGGAAGCACACAGGACCTAATATTCACATTGAGACAGATATCCGAGAAGATAATAGAGAAGGATTAAGAAGTCTATAACTGCTTCGTGGACTTAATTAAAGCCTTTGATAGAATCAAAAAGCAAGATCTAATATATGCTTTAGAGGAAAAAGGAATTAGAATGGGTCTAAGAAAGGCAATTTTGAGTCTGTATTGGGGAACAGAGGAATGTCCTGACCACTTATACCATACCAAGGTATTAGACAGGGATGCAGTCTCAGCCCATTGCTTTTCATCATAGTATTGGATTCTACTCTCAGAAAAGCACAACTGAAAATGAGGCCTTACCATCTGGATTATAGAAACTTAAGACCCACATTCCTCACACTGCTCGCTTTTGCCGATGATTTGGTAGTATTCGGCAATAAATGTAGTAACCTACAGTTCAACATCCGAGTCCTTCAGGAGGAACTAAGAAAAATCAACATGAAGATAAATGTTGATATAACTAAGATAATCAGAATCGGAAGGAGAGCAGAGCGAGGTGACAGAAGAGTCCGCTTAGACGGTGTCCCTGTGGAACAAGTCGCAGACTTTGAATATCTTGGCGCCCATCTAAATGAGTATGGTTTGATTGATAGAGAGGTACAAGAGAGAATAAAAGTTGCATGAAAATGCTTTAACTCTCTTAAGAAAGGTTTTATTGGAAAAATAGAAGTTACAAAAGGCACCAAGAAAACAGAGTTTAAAAATACCTTTCTCCCAATCCTGACATGCTCAAGTGAATCTTGGACTCTCACCAGCAAGCATGAAAGTCAACTTCAAGCAATGGAAATGAGGTATCTAAGAAGAGTTAAGGGGAAAACGAGAAGAGATAGGGTGAGGAAGGTGACGATAAGAACTAATCTGGGCATACTACCAGCAGCAGACATCGTTGAGGAACATAGGATGAGATGGTTCGGCAATGTCTCCCGTATGCTGACGATCGTTTGGCTAAAGCCACTTACGAGACTAAAGTGGAAGGTAGAAGACCTCAGGGAAGGCCTAGAAGAACCTGGGTGAATGGGGATTAAGGAAGCCTTTGATAGGAGAGGCCTGGACTGGAGAAGGAGAATCTTATTGGTTCATGATCAAGACCCATGGATCAAGCTCTATAAGCAGGCTCCTCAAACTGCTTAAAGCGATAGAGAGGAAGAGATTAAGTAAGTAAGTAAAAACATTTAGCAATAATCTATAAATACGTTTAATTAAATATACATTAATATATTCTTGCTACATCTTTCTTAAATTGTGTAAGTAAAATCACTCATCAATACAACAATCCTCTAGTTCTTTCTTTTTTCTTACGTTACCTGTACTTCTTATGAGAACATTTAAAAAACAAAGACCTGCTCAGAAACCATTGATCACTAATTTAAAATTCCTGCAAATCGAAAAGAAAAAAATCATTGAGGCCCAATTTTGCTGGATGCGATACTGCGTAGATGCAAATCAAATTTATAAAGAAAACAATTATTTGACGTCACTTTCTGCTGATATCGCTAATCGGGCAATGCCAATGGTAGGAGTCCTAAACCCTGCCTGTCCAAGTATAATTAGGACAGGGATCTTTAACGATTACCTGATTTACGATAGCTCGGTACCTCCATTTTACGTCCCCTCCGAAGGACAGTATAACTGAGGATTACTCCCTCTCAAAAATTCCTAGGGTCACCTGCCGGGTTCCGAACTCGAGATCTTGGGCATAGTAGGTTGTTACGCTAATCGTTAGATCACAGGTGAACCTGTATGAACGTTATTGAGGAATATTTAGTTTTAAGAAGAGTTTGGCGGCAGAAAATGAGCTTGTATCTTCTGTTGGCCGCATATTCGTGTTTATTTTTTTATATTTATGTCCGAATTTTTTTGTAAAATTCAGGATATATTCGGTAACAGGTTGAACAGCCAATAAGAAACGGGCCAAAACGCAAAAACCTTGAGGAACTCAAGATGGGACATTAATTTGGCTGGCTGATAAACCACCAATATTAATCTTGATTTTATTTGTAAAATGAAGAGGAAATATTGTTTTCTTCTGTAATTTGTGACAGAGTTTTCGCCTCTACTGATCTCACAATATGATTATGGCCTAAACTGTCAAAAAGGCACCAACACCATCTTGCTGATTTCCTTCTGTCGAGTATCCATTTAATGAACTTAAGAAAAGTTAAGTATCTTAAGGGCTTGGAGTCGAGTTTTGAAAAGTTTTAAATGGACAGGATTCGAGTTATCTCGTGACAGATAATTAACAAGATAAGGCACAAGGCCAAATACCAATTAATACTAACTTAAATTAATATAGATCTTGCTCATTCCTTGGCTTTGTTTTCTAAGGCAGTTGTTGCAAGTAATATAAGTTCATTATCATGTGTGTGTATATATATATATTTACTTATATACAATGTAATTTTTGAGTGTCCATATTGGTAATTTAAGTAGAAGACCTCGAATTCTCAAAATACTTTCTTCAAGTACCAATCAGATTGAAGCTTACTAACATGTGATGGCTTAATATCCACCTTGTAAATTTGGAACGGAGAAAGTTTATGTAAACTTAATTTTTTAAAAATGTTTAAAATTAAGTTATCCATTCCTTTTGCAGTGTGTATTATTTTATAAATAAAACCAATTTACCTCAAAATTAAAATTAAAAACAAAATCCCTGCAAGCAGTAACCTTATAATTTAAAAATATCTGGATACTCTATTTGTAAATGGCTTCACTTATCTACATATGAAATATTTATTCGGTAAAGGAAAATATTTCGACCGAAAAAAAATTTAATTTCTAATCTATAAGGAAATGAACGACTTGGAGTCCCTTGAGTTCAAAAAACCGTCTTGTAAAATGTGTATGGTAAATATCGCTCTGAAACGAGAAGCGTAGGAAACTGAAATAGCCTATTTAAGGTATATATGCCTATATATCTGAGTTATTTAGTTAACTTTTTTTCTAACACCGACTTATTGGAACTGCCACTTCACACTTCATATCTTTGATGTAAAGTATCTTTACAGTAGTCTCCAAAAAATGGCCTAACGAGTATGATTAAACTTGATCGATAGTCTTTTGGTTTAAAAACATTTATTTTTTTTTTAAATGGCAGAATTCAGAGTTAGGAGAGTTCAAAAAAGAACTATCCCTTATTAATTATGGATTTTATAATATTTTAAAGAGTATTTTTGTAATGTACTGTACTAATCGAGAAATTTTTCTGGTAATATTCTTTATTTGTTTCATTTTGAAATAAGACTACAAATTTAATACTCTAGTGCCAGCAGAACTAGTTTATTATTTATTTAAATTTATTTCGGATGCCCTTAAATTATAAGTTCCAAAAATAATTACATATGTGAATATACTAGTGGCGTACTACTACCTGTCCACCATACGACTACCTTCATTTTACAAATTACACAACTGTTTATCTAATTGTACTGTTCGTTACTCAAATTGTATAATTGTAATTTACATGTATTCTGCTTTTTCAGATAGTATTATTTTTATTTTACTTCAATATATCGTAAACAAGAAAAAAAAATCAAGTCTTTATCCCTTGCCACAAGTTTTGTACAAATTAAAATATATCTCTAGTGTCTCTTTTTCACAATTATATGATATGTTAGCTTTTTCCCGCGACTTCGTCCGCGCAGAAGTCAAAAATGGCTCTAAAATGATTTTTAATTGTTTTTTTACGTTATTAATTTTGTTATAACATATAAATTATTATGTTTAAATGTTTGAATATTTATAAAATATAACAATCTTTATTACAGTATAGGGATTTAAAGGTTAAATAAAAATGAAAATAAAATAAAATTTTGTTATATTTTGTGAACAGGAAGCTCGGCCTACTGGTGAAAGTTGCACGGGGCCATTATATTTTTACAACGAAATCGAAATACTACAAACCTACCTAGCAGTATTTCTTTGTAAACAATATTTTTTGTTTTTCTTTCGGGAATTAGATTCACCAGGCTACTCTGTGCGCTTACTTTGGAGCTTTGCCACCCACATACAACTGGCCGTGCTCCCTGCGTGCTAAATGCGCAGGGAAGCAGCTTTCCCTCAAGTCTGTTCCCTCTAACTTAAGAGTTTGACCTTGAGCTTTATTTATAGTTATTGCGAAGCAGACTTTGATGGGAAACTGCACTCTCTTGAATTCGAAGGGGTAATTTGATGGTGTTAGGAGAATCCTAGGAATAAATACTCCCTTCGAGAACAACCGGTCAGTATAGTTGCCTCGATTTCATTGCGATGCAATGTTTTCTCTTGCAATCTGGTGCTATTGCATAATTTTTGTGGATTTATATTGCGCAGCAACATAATTGCCGCGCCAACTCTCAATTTTAATATGTGATTAGGGGATGAATTTCAATAAAATACGTAACCACCAATTCTGTTAAAAAAGGTTTTTGCAAAATTTGAAGTAGATTGGACCAAAGAATCACGTTGTCACATACAAACTTTGCCCCCCTTTTTCACCCCCTTAGAGGTAGAATTTCGGAAAATCCTTTCTTATCGGATTCTTACGTCATACAAAGAACACACCCTCCAAGTTTCAGGTCTCTACGATCAGCGGTTTAGGTGTGCTTTGATCCGTCAGCCAATCAAGACAAAGCATTTTATATGTATAGATAATATAATTTTTTCATCGGTTAAACTCAATTATTCAAAATCCATTTTTGTTACTGAAACTTTTTTGTAGAATAAATTATCATACGATGCTCAATCAAATATTTTTTATATTTAGAATCGTAGAGATATCTAATAGATTCGTAGAGAGATTCTAAAAAAAATAAATAATAATTAGACAGAGTTTTGATTACCATAGATGTTTTATGTTATACCTATATAAAAATAAGAACCATATTGCAAACTTTACAGATTTTAACTCTTAACCAGCCTTGTACAGTATCTGCAAGATAAATGCGCTGATACAGCACAGTTAGATTGAGTTATGTAGGGCAGCACATTTCGACAATAATTTGCCATGAATACTATTATAATGCAGTTTCGAAACTTCGCCAAAAGATATTTATATATTAAATGACTGAATCTGAAGAATCTGGTTAACATTTATGTGTGTATATAAGTATTATCATCAGTATTTAGAATATCAACTCTGTTATTTTTCATTTTACATTCCTTTTTTTAGCTATTTCTGCCGTTGCACTTAACTTATCTTACTGGTGTTTTATTTCTCTCCTACGGCTGTTTTAAATTGCTGCGGTATAATTATTTCTGCTAGCCCTTTCCATCAGAGTTAGCCCTTGACTCTACCTTAAGTGTCTTTTTGGGAGCTGGGGCTCGTCCCGTTGTAATAGCTCCCGTTCTTCTTCAATTAAATTGGATCACTACTCTAAGTCCTAACTTCTCTTGTCAAATATTTTATACTTTAATTGTATTTATAATTTAATTGAAGTAGAAGAAAAAATATTAAGTACATTTTTTTTATTTAAGCAAATGTAAGTTTATCTGTTAGAAGCTTGAGCTTCGACAAACTCTCTTATTTTTTAATGAAAAGAAATTTAATTCCAATATGAATCATAATAATGGTATTTAAAAAAAAAATAGTAGAAGAGCTTTGTACAATAAAATGATATTTTAAGTTTGTCTTTTCTGAAATTTTTTTTTTTTTTTCCTGAGATACTCAATACTCAAGACAAGAAAAGGAAAACCCAAGCTGTATTTGTCTTTTCTTACTTTGACGAAAACATTATTATTAACTCGGCACTACAACTCGGTTACGACTCTTGGCCTCCTGCACCAGCCTCCTCCAGTCTTCTCTGTTCTGCTCAGCTGCCATCCAGTTCCTCACTCCCAGGACATCTCTGGCATCTCTCGCCACACCAACCGACCATCTCAGTTTCGGTCACCCTCTTCTCCTAGTGGCAAAAATATTATGCTGCTATATACGAGGAAAATGTGTGAGAGTAGAAGAGAAAATGGTCCGAGATGAAGGTCAAAATACTATACCTTCTCGGATAAAAAAAAAGACCGAACGCCCCGGGTTCAAATGCGGTTATGACAGATAATTTATTTAATTCTCTTAACAGCCGGAGACGAATCCTAGGGGATCCGGACCCTCCTGGGGTTCCCCCAGCCTCTTTCAAGTGCGTAACCAAAATAAGGGGACAAATCTTTCGGTTGTGCGTAATCTTGAACAAATCACCTCCAAGCATAGCCGTTGTCCGAGAAACCGTATCTTCTCTACCGTTTACTGAACCCTAGACCCTCCATGGGTTATAGTGGAACATTTTTTTTTAATAGAATTAAATTTAAAATAAGGGCAAACGTTATGTTTTCAACAGTTAGTACTTATTAAAAATTGACGTTCTTAACTTTATTAATAACTAGCTTATACCCGCGGCTTCGCTCGCGTGGAATTTGGTCTGCCACATAAAGTTTCGTGAAAGATCATTTTAAATAAATAATTTAATTATTTTTTTAAAATATAAGTTACTCGTACATCCAAAATTTCAGATGTCCAACTTCAAAACTGACGAATTCTATACAACCTTTGAACCCCTATTACATTAAAGGAGAAACCGTTGGGTAGAATTATCCGAATTTCTTCCTTAAACTATACAAAGAACCTATCTACAAATTTCAAGATGCTAAGTTCCTGATTTGCCTTTAATTATGTACTATAACGGGGGGGAGCATGGCTTCGTGCCCTCACATAAATCTGCTCTTGCTGTAGCCTATGATCTATAACCTATTTTACTCAATAAGTTTCATCGAAATCCGTTCAGTAGTTTTTGCGTGAATGAGTAACAAACATAAAAACAAACACTCGCATTTATATTTTTAGTAGGATATCAAAACAATAGTTTCACTCATGTTCTTTCTGTTATTTTAACCACTATTATCATGTGATTTGCCTTTATTTATGTACTATAATGGATTCTCCACAGTACCTAAAAGACTGTCGGGGGAGGGGGCACGTGCCCCTCTGCGCCCCCCCTAAATCCGCGCTTGTTATAGCCTATGTGTTATTCTGATGTATAACCTATATTACTGTCAAGTTTCATTCAAACATTCACATTTATATTAGTAAGATAATCATTAAACTATTTAAAAGAATAAGCGGTTTTTTTTAGAATCCAACGGACTTATACCAATTTAAAAAAAAAAACAGCTTATATAATATGTATATTATATATAACCTATTTACACAAAGTTACTTAGTTATTTATTCTTTACACGGCTTCGTACAATAGATAATTAAAGAGATGTGGAAACAAGTTTTTAGATGAGGTTACTGAGTAAACTTGAAAAATGTAGTTGGTTAAAGAATTCCAGCACATACACGAATGACTAAGGATTTTTCAAAAGTAGCAGTTCTATGAAAGAGGTGTACAAATTGGAAGATTGAGACCTTGTATACAAGAGATGAATAGAAGGTTGGGGGTTCTCGCCAAAAGGAGATGTAAGGTTTTAGGGCTTTCAGGAAGCCACTAGTAAGGCATCTTCGTCAAAAATAAGGATTTTACCCTCCTGTCTATTTTCTATGTTGAATAGTTATCCAAGTAAAAAAATAAAAAAAGATTGTGGAAGTGAGAGCACAAACTCTAAAAAGTACTTACCGAGTTATCAATTTATAAACAAACTTTCAACAATCGAGTTTATATAAAAGTTCTTGGTCAAACTGCTTTAACGTACCATTGAATGTCATTCACATCCTTGCGGAGTGTTACATGTTAGAAATACCCAGAGAACGATTACTGGAAAACAATTTTGAGGAATATTAACCAATAATGTTCCAGGTACCTTAAAAGGGTAAATATTCAAATAATAAAAACACCTATGGTGTAGTAGTTAAAATAACCTTAGAATAATCTTCTTGTACGCCCAAGGTCCCCGATATGTGGTCTTGGATTTTTTAAAGGGAGTGAAAAATCCTTGGTTATGCCGAGCTTCGGAGCATCTGATTAGGCATAGCAGCATATACCTTAAATGGATAACAACTTCAATAAATAATATAAACAAATTTATTCTACCACACACACACACACACACACATGTGAATATATATATATATATATATATATATAAAATGAATACATATATATATATATAAAACTCCAGCGAATCGTATAATCTTACGACGTTCAAGTTACGCCTATTCAATCACTTCATATCCATACAATCCTAAAAAAATATATATATATTACAGCTTAAAGATAGATTTGTTTATAGATATGAGAAAATTTGTTTATACATTGATGAAAGAAGCAATTAATGATTTCTTTCTTAATATTGATTTTTATTATCTTATGAACCAGATAAAATAGCTGTATATGGACTTTTTACACACTTAAGATGCCATTTTTGAATTTGTTTGGTCTTCTTGATCGATACCAATTGAAAAGATCAAAATTACCCGCTTTAAATCAAGAAAAACACCTATGACATTAAAAAAAAAATAAACAAAACATGTATCAATTTAACTAGTGATGGGTATAGTCTGATTTAAACAGATTCGATCCAAAGTTGGTGAAAATTTAGATATTGGAAATTAGTGGCTTTGTGATTTTTTGTCAATATCTATCGACTATTCATCCTAACGCACGTGCGCATGTATTTTTTTTTAATAGCCTTATATTTCAAAATTGATTCTTTCTATTAATTTTATTCTCATTATTATTTTATTCAAGACAAATGGTTAATTGCATATTATATATGTACAGAGAGAGGGGGCGGTGTACTCAGTGTTAAGAGTGCTAAGTTGCTAAGCCATGATAAGTTTCGAGTTAACATCCGGTTGTGGAAGATAAATTATTTACTCTCTTAACTGCCAAGGGTGGACTTGTGGAATCTACAGGCCCTACTGGGGCTCACCCAGCCTGTATAAAGTGTGTACCCTTAATTGGGGGAAAAACTGGCGGCTTCGCTTGATCTAGGACAAATCACCTTCCCACACAACCGTTGTCATAAAAACGGTACTAAAAAGAAATTACGAGGAAGCAATTTGGCATGCTTAATTTTCAATAAGGAAAAAGTTACATTTCCCATATGTATTTTTCCCGTTTATTTTAAATGTTTTCTTGAAAAAGTCATTGTTATGCGTGGGGACTCAAATAAAAGAATTGTAATTTCTTTGAGGAATAAAAAAAATACAAAAAAGAGATGTTTAGACGACGTGGGAATGATAATGTAAGCAGAAGGTGGAGCTTCCCCTTCCCCGATAGTACTGTCGAGAAGAGAACATGGAGAAATAATTGAAACCAAACAGACATCACCAAGTCGTTATGTATTATGTATTATGTATTAGTCTACTCCCCCTGGCTTTTAACCTACTCTCCGCTGGCTTCTTGTTCAAATGTTATACCGCAATATATTTTATCATTCAGTCGTCTTCGAGTTTTCTAGCTGTCTTAGCTCTACTATTTTCCGCCTCCATGCCTTGGAGGAAAATGGATATGAAGATGATAAAAATGGTAATGTTTTTTAACAAATCCCGGCGTTTCTACAGTTTTGAATTTAAAATCAGAAAATATCTTTTGTAAAATTGGCCTGTTAATATGTTTGAGCGGGGAGGGGGGGAGTATTATAAAGTATTTCAAAAGAATATATAAATACTTGTTATACTAATCCAACTCTTCATAATTTCAGACAAATATTGCCTCCATGATTTTGATCAAACAACGGTAGTTATTTGCATGTTTTATCTAAAATTTGACGTCTGAGTTGTCAGTAGTCAAAAATTGTTAAGTCAAAGAATTGTATGCATCCACAGTATCATTTATTTTTATATATCACTCCCGTACCATTAATGAATTAACACTATTCTACGAGACTAATTTACGTATGATGATAAGTTAGAATGGGTATAATCAAGAACTTAATTACTCTGTTATCAGACATGGCTCACCCAGTCATTTTAAACTGGGTGTCCTTGTTGTAAATAAAAACGTGGCAGGAGTAGTTTATTTCCCGTCATGTTATATTATAGGAAGTGGTAGATAGTAAATAAAATTACGGTATACAAATCATGGTAAACAAATTTAAGGGATTCCCTCTTTTTTGTTAACGTATACTAATATATATATATATATATATATATGTTGTAGTATATAACTGATTAATGATTAATGAAAAACTGATCCATTCTTTGGAACTTGTAAGTACACCCGATCTATTACAACTTACACATGTAATTTTATATTTATTTTAGTGTGTCATTTAATGTTTTTACTAAAAGCTCATTTGTTCACTGTCAGGGCATGAGTATGAGACTAACCTAGTCTCGAAACGTCGCCTAAGAAGTTCAAGAAAGACTGAAACTCGGGAACTAAAACACAATATATATATATATATATATATATATATATATATATATATATATATATATATTATTACAGTAAGTTGATTTTGTTTTAGTGAGCGGGGTAGCTCAGTGGCCAAGCGCTTAGTTGCCATGCTTGAAATCTCGGGTTCAAATGCGGCTATGGCAGATGATTTGTTTAATTCTGTTAACAGCCGGAGATGGATACTGTTGGATCCAGATCCAAAGACCCTTCTGGGGTTCAACCAGCCTCTGTAAAGTGGATACCTTAATAGAGGGGAAAGCCGTACAGTCGAGCGACGGACAAATCACCTCTTTGCACAACGGTTATCCAAGAAACACTACAGTCTCTACTACGTACTGAAACAAATACCCTTCATGGGTTGTAGTCATATAGGTTTTTTTTTTCACGTGTTTTTTTACTAAAATAATTTTTTATATATTTATAGGAAAATTTCTGTTAACAAAGCTGCAATTTCTACTCTGTTCCTCAAAATATTAGGAATGACTGAGTAGTACCAGGCACATGAGCGAATCTGAATTTCTTCAGAACTTTTCATGTAAAAGTACTTTTTAGGCCTGGAGTATTAATCATTTTAATCTATATGGAAAGTAATAATAAATATCCTTATAGCATTAATTTCAAAATTGTAAACTTGGACAATTTTTTTTTCCAGGATGAAGGTGGTCAACGGAGGAAACCTGGAGATCAAAGAGGTGAAACCGGAAGACGAGGGAAAGTACCAATGCGTCGCCCAGAACATCGTCGGCCTCAAGAAGACACCAGAAGCCACGCTGACAGTCCATGGTAAGTCCAATTTAATTTCCCAACCGAGTAAGATAGAAGTTTTGAGTGCAAAATTGATGAAAACAAGGACTCTTATAGCATCCTTGTTGAATCAGACCTTTCACTGATGGTGTACGACCAGGATAATAAGGAAACTTGGTAATGACAACTTTGAATATCAGTTGGCTATTGAACATATTTAATTTTTTACGGTGGGATTTTTTTTATGAAGGAACGAGGTAGCCTCAGCAGCTAGTTAGGGTGTTGAGTTTACTGATCTATACGTATCCGAGTTCGATACCAGTTGTGCCATTTATATTATTTGTTTAGCCGCACATCGTGGAATGGCTCTATGAGATCTGGAGACCCTCCTCATCTCATTCTTCATCAATAAATTGGTCCACCTTAATTTGGGGGAAAAACCTGGCAGTTGAGCATAATCTCGAATTAATTACCTCCTTGCATATATATCAGTTTGGTTGGAAACAGTCGTTACCATGTACTGGCCCAATACCTTTCAAGGGATGCAGTGTTACAGAGTATTTTCATTGTGTATGGTAAAACATGTTTTGCCTTTTAACTCATTTTCCATATCGTCGATACAAATACAAAAAATCGAAAGTGAAAAACACCACTTCAAGTAAGTGCAAAGTTATCAGCGACTCTAAATATGATTGATATACTCGTAAAATATTTTATTATCTTATGACCAAGTTAAGATTCTAAGATGAGACATCATTTACATGACTTGCTGAGTCCTCCTTCCGGCAGGAATACAGCCAAGTTGCCGAACTCTATGCATATTAAACAAAGTACATGTCCCCTAAGGTACTGTTCCGACCGATTCGACACACAACCACTTGACCTATGCCCTGATTGGACAGCCTGCGGACCTGCGGACCGATCACATTTGAAACCGATATTCCTTCAACTTCTTCTTGCATTGAACACCGGAGGATAAATATTTATGAAGCGGATCTGTAAAGAGAGCCGGCGAATCAATTGCTCCCTCCCGCGGAAAACTTAAAAACTATGGACCATTTGCCTTTTTTATACAAACACAACCAACCAACTGGAGGGAAATACCACAAAATATCGAAAATAAAAAAATTAATTATTTTTCCTAGGCATGGAAAAAGTTATCGCTAGCTGCAAATCAATTTTACTTTCCCGGCTCATATTACCAACCCATATCATATACACCTTAATACCCACACCAAGTGGGGTCATCTGCGGTCCATTGTTTATCCTAACAACATCCTATGCTCAAATTCGCGGGTTCACTGTGCGTCAGATGGCCTTAAGATTTTTAAAGGGAGTAAAGAAAGAATCCTCGGTTATGCCGTCCTTCGGAAGGGGCGTAAAATGGAGGGTCTCGTGCTTGTACGGTATCAGGTACTCATTAAAAGCCCCTAACCTAATTATTCCTGGATAAGCTACTCCCACTGTAGCATAGAGTGACGATCAATGAATAATCATTATTATTGCCAATCCATACAATCGTTTTATATGCACTCCACTCTTTCTCTGAGCCATATAATTCATTTTAAAATAGAAAAATAATTGTATTCAGGGACCAGGTCCTTTGTAACGGAAGTATGCAAAATTTTAATGAAATATGCATTTCATTTATTCTTACAAAAATTCATGTCATACTATCGCTGTATACTTACTTCATTCAGTCTCACACGTGTATAAGCCATAATACTGTTATATAGTCACAAGTATAAACCACATTATCATGTGTATACGCCCCATTCATTCTCTCACATATAGAATAGAATAGAAAAATGATTTTATTCTGAGGCCAGGTCCCTTTTAAATATCAAAGATGAACAAATTTAAGTAAATATTTATCTGCCCAAAGGCCTACATCAGAATAAAACAATATTTACATAATATCTAAGTAAATAACTAACTGGTATGTTTTGGTAGAGAATCAGAAAATGTAATACAAAATTAAAATAAAAAAACAGACAAATTTACAATAAAAATAAATAGGCTTATGGAAAAATAAGTGAATATAAGTGAAAGCATCTAATAATAAAAAAAATAATATCATTATGAGTGAGGAATATTTACAGTAGATCATCAATCGATCAAGTTGAATATATCTATAAATTATTTCAAAAGAATAATAATGAAATAAATATTGAACCAAAAGAGGAAAGACGCTGATGACCATAGATGTTGTGCGTCTATAAGCAATAAAACCTAACCTAACCTATGAATTATTTATTGATTATAAAGCATCTGATTAGGAATTTAGAAGGTAAGGTGTAGGAAATGTTTGGATTTAAATGAGGTTAAAGAAGACGCATGACGGATATCGAGTGGAGGTGAGTTCCAAAGAGAGATAGAACGGGCGAGAAAGGAACGCTCAAAAGTTTTGGTTCTATGGGAACGGATATAAAGATCGGAAGGGCGACGACCTTGTGCCCTAGGATTGGATAGAGGATTTGAATTTTAGGAGGCTATAGATGTAAGATGGATGTTTGATATAAGTAAGAACCACGGAATTAAAGTTTACGGATAGAAGGAAAAAGCAACTCTAACTCAACAAGCCATTTTATACAACCCATGCTATCGTTATGTATGCACCTCAATGCTTATTTGACCAGGTTTATATGCGCCTCATACATTCTCAGACATATTCAAGCCTTACTTACTAAAATCCATACTTGTATTTTTTTTTTTTATGGCGAAGTGCTCCCAACTTGAAAATTTCATAATGTTACGTTATATTTCACCGAGCAGTTTCTGCTTGAGAAACATTTATAGCGTCCCTTCCTGGCTCGATGGTGACTCGTCTGAGAATTTTTCCTTCATGTATTTTTCATGGACGGGGTGACGTATAAGGAGTTTCATCCGGTCGGAATAACCCCACGGCTATCGTGAAAATTTTAACACTACGAACTTGTCCTCTGATAAACTCGAGAGCTGGACTGGAGTAAATCAAAGATGGTCCTCATTTTTTATATTATATGAGATATTATTGTGCGGTATTTTTCTCTTTATAAAACTTTATTATTAAGACCGTGGAAAAATTCCAACGAAGAGCCCTTAGTCTTCAAACTAAAACAGAAATAGAAATTTTCTGTCCAATATTTCGCCCATTCAGGCATCCTCAGGGTAGATAGAGAAAAAACAAAAGAACAAAAAACAAAACAAAACATGAATAATGCACCCAAGAAGCATCCCACCACCTCCAAGGCTCAAATGCAACTAATAACTGAATGGGCGAAATATTGGACAGAAAATTTCTATTTCTGTTTTAGTTTGGAGACTAAGGGCTTTTCGTTGGAATTTTTTTAAGGTCTTAACATTTATGTAAGGTCTCTTTTTATTTTTCAATATTTAAACCTTATTATGATATTTTATTTTTGAATTATAACTGAAGAAACTCGCAAGATTTACTTCCTGAAAATCTTTGTCAGTACGTATTCCTTTTTTCATAGCGATCGAAATAGACACAAGGATAAAAAATGGAAGCTATAAAGGGAGAAAAAATGTGAATTTCAGGACTTAAAAACTGATTTCTTGAGTTAAAAACTCCGAGAAAATATCCTCTGTTTCTCCATCTCTTTCATAATCATAATCATAATCATAAGCGCTTCAAGATACCGCATAAATAGAGTTATTTTTTAAGGAAATGCCCTAAGAATAAACATAAAGAGCAGAGTGGCTCAGAGGTAGAGCCCTGAGTTGCTGGGCCGAAGGTCCTGGGATCAAATCCGGCTGCTCGCAAATTTTATTTTATTTGTTAACAATCGGGGATTAATCCTTTAGGTTTGGGTCCCTCATGGGGTTCTCCCATCCTCGATGAAGTTGGTACCCATAATAGGAGCAAAAATTTTCTGTTTGAGCATGATCTAGCACAAATCAACTCCCAGCACAATTGTTGTCAAAAGAACAGTTCAGTCTCTATCTAGTACTTAATCCAACACCCTTCATTGGTTCTTGTGGTACAGGGTTTTTTTTCTTAAGAATAAACAAGATATAATTACTGAAAAGAGACAAAAATGAATTTGTATTGAAAATCCTTTATTATTTATAATTGCTAGATCCTGTATTTATGCACATTTTGAACTTTATTCTAGCTTATACATATGACTTTGAAGTTGAGCTGTGGAAAGACAAATTTTCTTTTATTTCTTTAAAAAAGTTATATTTATTTTTTTCTATTGTTTCAGTTAAACCATTTTTGTTGAAAGAGCCACATGACACAACAGTGCTTGCTGATACTAGTATCGAGTTCGACTGTACCGCTGGTGGTGACCCAGAGCCAAGGGTAAGCACTGTCCTTATAATATCAAATAATAATAATAAATAAATAATTCAAAGAAATTACTTTATACTCAAAGTCAATCAGTCTATATGATGAAATGTGAGATGGTATTTTTTTTTAAATTATTTTATTCTTATGAAATAGTTTAAACTTTTACTATTTTTTTAAAGTTTATTGCGATAAGTATTGTATTTAATTATGCTATTAACTGAGCTACTAAACGTCATAAAATAGTGTTGTTTACTTAGTGCTTAGTTAAAGTTAAAGCCTATAAAAGCCTAAGCACCTGCTACCACTTACCGTAAGTAGTGTGTCTTAGAAGACATTATTGTGTTTTCCTTTTTTTTTTTAAATAGAAATATTGAAGACAGAATCATATAATTTAGACTTTTTTATTGGTAATTGCTTATTTGGAAATACATTTTTGACGTATATAGCATACCACTGGTCTTTTTTAATATGTATAGTTAAATGAATTGAAGCCTAGACTGGTTTTGATTGGATAAACTATCTGTATAATAATTAATAATAGTATCATACAGAACAACTAAGTTGCTGGTCAAATTCAACAGTGCATGGAAAAATGAAGTCCTAATATAAATTTAGAATGCATATATATTTTTATTATAAAAGATAGGATATAGTATAATAATTATTTTTTGGATTGATTTTGACATTAATAAAACTATTGAATACTTGGACATGCTTAGCTTCATTATTCCTATTTTTTAATGTTTTTAATTAAAGTTTGTTATGCAGGAATAAGTTGTTTTGTTTTTTTTAATCTGGCTTTATAAATAGCTACTATTCTAAAAATCTCAAATAATTAAAATTTTATAAGAGCAGTTAACTGTTTTCAAACCTAACCCCATTTATTTAAGTAAAAAAGATTGATTCAAAACCAATTACATTCTACATATTTTATAGAAACACATTTTCCCAGTTGAAAGGAAATATGTTTCTAAGAATGCTCCCAGAATATTAATATTAATTATGACTTCATAATACTCTCTTTGAAAATTCATTCAGATTTTTCCAATAATTAGATACATTTATGTATATTTTTACAGTTGATTAGAATAATAAATGGAAAATTTATAATAATCACATACTAGGTAAAATTTTAAACTATGTATTTGTTTTTCTGTTGTTCAACTTAATTCAATTTTCACCTGTTATAAATATTTATTAGTGACAATTATTAATATAATTAATAAATAGTTTTTCAGCTATACTCAACATAAATCATTTGTGATTTTTATTTTATTTTTTATGAATTGGGATGTGTCCAAAATAACTTAAAATTTTTAATAGAATATGTATCTGTTTTTGTGCAGGTTGTATGGCGTCGTGGAGACAGTGGTAAAATGCCTTTATCCCGTGCGACACTCACTGGTGAAAAAGGGCTGCGCATTGACCGTGTGCAACCAGAGGATGAAGGCCTCTACATATGCGATGCTACAAACTTGATCGGCTCAACCAGTGCCAAAGCATTCCTCACTGTACATGGTAATAATAATTATTATTAATACATTTAAAACTCCAATAATGTAAAATGTGTGATCTGTATGTCTATAACACCATAAAAGTGGAGTATTAAAAAAATGAATAAGTATTCTTGTTTATTATAGCAATAATAAAGATATATAATATTATAATAAGATATATAATATAATAATAAGATAATAATAATAAGATGTATATTAAGATCATGTTTTCACTCTATGGAATGTAAATTAGAAAATCATGGAACATGGGAGAAATTGTATATTTAACGTTTTTGGATTTGAACACTGCGCTTGACTATGAGTCCTAAGAGGAAATTGAGAACAAAAGAATATATAATAATGACATAAGTCTGATTTAGCCAATTAGCGAAAACCCAAATACTACGGTTAGACTTAATATGTAAATCCAGATCTAAAGAAATCCTCTGTTTACTCTTGTTTATCATATTTTAGAAGAGATTTCAAAAATATGCAAAATGGAAATCGAGAGCAATTGAAGAAAATTAGAATCATAGATCATAAATACTAATTTACAGTGAATATATTTTATAGTGAAAGTGTGTACAAGAAGGATGAGTTTTAAAAATGTTCACTTTTTTTTTCTAAAAGTAATACTAACTTTTTTTTGTTTCTTATTCTAACTAAATCTGTGCCCCAAAGGTAAAGGAAACCATTTTTGTATTTTTTTCAGGAGTGCCAATTTTTCCTGAATTTGAACTTTTAAAATTTTGTTATAGAAACAGCTTAAAGAAAATCGTTCACATTGTTATTGCCTTTGATAAGTAGTTGGATGTACTTATTATAATATTTATTAATGACAATTACCTAAAATATTTCCTATTTTAAGGACATGTGGTATATGTGTAAATTAATATATATTTTTTTAAATTTAATTTATTTAAATATTCCATTTTATTGATTTTTTTTTTACTAATTTCAGCTCCTCCAGTTTTTATCAAGAAACCTACCGACCAAGCAGTCAAGCTCGGAGGAACAGCCACTTTCGACTGTGTCTCTCGAGGTTCACCAGTCCCCTCGCTGTACTGGGCTCGGGAGGGTGGTGGCAGCCTCATGTTCCCCTCCAATTCTTATGGAAGGGCTCAAGTATCTCCGGAAGGTAGGCTGACCATAGTTGGAGTGCTTAGGGAGGACACTGGCTACCTCCTCTGTTCAGCGCTCTCCGTAGCTGGCTCTGTTACTGCTAGAGCTTTTCTGGAGGTAGGTGAACTAATAGTACCATGAAATATTATCTTTTTATAGTCCAAATCTGTAGCTTTTATAATTACTGAAATATTACCCTTAATTAATGATTTTAGGTGACTTCGGCCAGTGATAAACCTCCGCCAATTATTGAAATAGGTCCTACAAACCAGACACTACCATTGCAGTCATTTGCAACTTTGTCATGTCAGGTACGGTCTGACCCTCCTGCCAGGCTGCGGTGGACTAAAGATGGTGTTCCAATTCAAGACGGAGATCGTATAACTATTCATCCTTCTGGTGTATTAAGGATTGATGGTATAAAATATCTTCTATTTTCTCATTAAGCGTTTACTTGTCTCTATTAATTTTTTTTTCTGTTTAAGGCTATATATTTATATAAACATAAAATAAAATTAAAATTATGTTTATTGATATATTTTTGCTGTAAATACTAACTAAAATACTTTCACAATCCCAGGTCAATCAAATGAAATATAAATTGAAAAAATGTAATCATTATGTTCATGTCTTTCAATCCTTTATAGACTTGGATGCAACTGACTCTGGAGTATACACATGCTCTGCTAAATCAGAAAGTGGCGAAACGTGGTCCTCCGGTTGGCTGAAGGTTGGTGGTGAACCAGAGCGGGCTCCAGAACCTGGGGCACTTCCCCGAGCACCGTCCAACCTTCGCATTATCAATTCTACCTTACATACACTATCTCTTGCTTGGGATCCACCGTCTGGAACTTCAACACTTTCTGGGTAAATGTTATTTATATTATTCAAATTGAAAATAAATGAATTCTCTAATTTACCTTTAACTTTTATAATGGAATTAAATGGTTTGTTACAGCTATACCATTGAATACTATAGCCCAGATCTTCAGACTGGTTGGGTGGTTGTTGCAAAAGGTGTAATAAGCCATACATATATGGTAAGTATTTTATTAATCCACAACTAAAAAACTATCATGGTGTAAGTAATGAACTATGTGTACCGAGTTGTTAATAGATAAGTAAAATCAACAATCTGATGCATATAAATGTTGATTTATGACTTACTAATTGGTATATGTAATTGTACTATGAATAGGAAATAAACAATACATGAATGAAATAAAAACCAGGGGTATATTACTAAGTATTATTGAGCGATTGAAAAATAAATAGTGTAAAAAACTTCTGAAAAATAACGATATTAATAACAAATTATATAGGAGAAAAAAAAACCTATTTCCAGTAAAAAACTTTTTTATTCCTTATTTTCGAGATACGTTTCGGCCTAGGCCATCTTCTGTTTTAATTGTTTCATTTTCCTATTTAAAGAATAAATTATATGATTGAGTCCAGTTGACATTTTTTTAAAAATAACAAATTATAATTAAATTTATTTGAATAAAATTATACCTTTCCAGAATATACATATAAGAAAAACATTAAAATGAATATTGCATTAATATTCAAGTGATATATTAGTAATGTGAAATATAATATGAATAAATATTTTTATTTTAAAGAGAAAAGATATTCCCCCAGCCGGGATTCGAACCCGGATCCCGGCCGGGGGCATATCTTTTCTCTTTAAAATAAAAATATTTAAAAATCAAAACAGTTAGCAAAAATTATATAATATTAATATTTAAAATGAAATCTATATCTGGAATGCGGTCTTTAAAATATTTACCATTTTTTTTGATAATTTTTTGCTGATAAAATGTAGCTAATTCATATGAACTCATAAACCTATTTATGACTTCTTTTTGTCATTGAAGATAGTCCTTGAACTGATGATTATCCGATTAAAGATGGTTGAAAACAAACTCAGCGTGATAATGCTGTTGATGGAGATATTCAGCTGATGAATGCTCTAAATACATATTTAAGTAGTAATTATGAATTCATTTGCGATGAACTCATAAAGTTTTAATTGTTTCTTTCAACTAATAAGAAAGCTCAACTGATTCAAGATTAATAAACCTAATGTTCCTTCATGGCCGGAAAACTTCTTTTTTTATGAGAAGTTGTTAGTCTTTACCCACAATCATTAAGGTCTTATTATCCCTCATTAAATTTTTAAACCTCTGTTCAGTGATATTAATTTGATCATTGTGCTTAATGTTTTTTTAATGATGTGCAATTGATCTAGTGAAAAATTTGTCATAAATAAGAATAAAAAACCTTTAATTATTAGAATACTTATCATTTTGATGCAGAAAAAATAATTAAATCTTGAGTTCATTTTAGCAGCTCTGTTTCAAATTAAACTGCATTTTCCTTCTTAATACCTCATTAACTTAATTTTTTTAGCAGCTGTTATCTCTCACAAAATACATTTAAAGACTAACTTCTTTACTACTTTGATATCATTATTTATGTTTTTGTAGGTTAGTGAACTTGAAGCAGATACTCGTTACATGTTTACTGTCCGAGCGGAAAACTCAGTGGGTCTTTCCATTCCGAGTCCTGTTTCTGAAACAGTCAGAACACTCAGAGAAGGAGGGCAAGCAATCGCTCCACATCTCCTTGATGAAGCTAGAGTAAGGCTCTCGACAAGAGCAGTTACTTTGAAAGATGTTTCTGCTATAAGTTCTTCTTCAGTCAAAGTCGAATGGGAGGTAAGAATTGGATTTATAAATAATTTTATAACCATTACTTTTCATCATTTAATAAAATTAGGAATATCTGAAGAGTGTAAATTGTCTTGTAAGGTAGTCAAAATATCTTTAATCTGTTTTTTGTCTTACTTAATCTTCTAAAACTAATTTCCTGATGCATGAGGCAATAGATGGATTACGGTCGGTATACAACTTTCCTGTAATTTTCATTTCATTTCGGGATAAAAAATATTAAATTTATATTTACTCTTAAATAATAATTAGATTTATATATTTCATAATTTTTTGGGTTTACATATTATTCAAGATGTATTAATTTTTCATATCTTGTATTAAAAAATATTATATAGTTACTTTCTTCAACATTTTAAAAGTGTTTTTTGGGTTGTTTTTTTTAATCACTTTAGGGTATCTGCAGTAAATTTTTAAATTATTTTTAGACTCTTCCTTGTCCTTTTCCTGATATTAATCATTCCCTGGCAATAGTGCCTTTCTCTGCTCTTCTGAGATTACTATTATTATAGTAACGTTCCAAAATAATTAAATTAATTTTTTTATGAGAGGGTCATATTCTACGATATCTTTACAATCTTTCTATTTTCTTACATTTTAGTTACTGACAAGTGATGAATATATCGAAGGAGTATATATAAGATACAGAGAGATCTCTGGCGGATGGCATAAATACAACATGGCCACAGCCGGTAGCGGAGGAGTGACGCAGTACACAGTGACTTCCCTCAGGGCTTATACGACTTACGAATTTTTTATTGCTCCCTTCTTCAAGACAATAGAAGGGCAGCCAAGCAGCTCCAAGTTGGTGAAGACACTCGAAGATAGTAAGCATTGCATCATTATAGTTTTGAAATACTACTGTGGTGAAAAAGTAAGGTGAATTGGTTTATAAAATGTAAATTCTTTATTTATTCTTCCAAATCAATTTCATCTCCTTCAAATTAATCCCCGTCCGATAAAACACACTTTTTGCAACGCTTTTTTCAGTCCTCGAAACAGTCGGAATAGTCTTTTTTTTCGGTAGAGCCTTCAAGACCTTCTTCGATGCGGTTTTTATCTCCTCAATTGTGTCAAAACGGCATCCCCGCATTGGCTTTTTGAGTTTGCTGAATAGCCAGAAGTCGCATGGAGCCAAATCAGGCAAATAGGGTGGTTGCAGAACGATATGAATCGAGTTTTTGCCAAAAAAGTCGTGAAGAACCAATGCAGTTTGCGTTTCAGACAAACAGCTTCACACAAAGGACGCATAACGCTCAAATAATATTCTTTGTTGCCAGTTTGGTTGTAAAAAAAATTTATCTGCCTTCCTAATGCCCGGGAGTTTTAAATGAAAATTTCACCTTACTCTTTGATCACAGTAGTATATACTTATACGTACTATATAACATTAACATATTTTTCTAAAGTTAAAAAAAAATTAGTAATAGTTTATTAAAATAAAATTCATATCAATGGTTAAATAAAATTTGGCTTAGTTTTCTTTATTTGTTCAATTTTATTATTTGAAGTCTGTAATAAATAACAAATAATAATGCTAAATATTTAATAATTATAATATTTTTATTTTTTAACATAGTACCCTCAGCACCACCTGAAAATGTTCAAATTGATATTGTAAATACAACTGCAGCCTACGTGAGGTGGGCCTCTCCTCCTTCTGACCATCACAATGGAATCCTGCAAGGATATAAGGTTAGTTCAGTTTCTTTTAATTGTATTTTATATTGTTTATTTTTTTGGGTGGAAAATAGTTGACTGGATAATTCAAATGATGGATTGAATTGGTCATGGGGTGCAGTCAATGATAACACAAAAATTAAGCAAAACGTAATTTTTATTAATCATGCCAACATTTTGGCCTATGTTTTAGGCCATCTTCAGGGCAAATAGTGGGTGCGGTGACTTGTCAAAACACTTTGTGTCCATAACAAAAGACCCTGACAACAGACCCAATCTCTATGACCAATGTAAAAAACTAGATGTAATAAGAAAAGAATTAAAGAAAAGCTATTGAGACATTCTAAGTACGGGCAAGCTGGTCTGCCACGTCAAGGCTGTGTCTCCTAGGACCAGTCGAGAGAGTGAAGCTTCCAAGGGAAATAGGGTCCTACTCAAAAACAAACAGCTAGCTCCATCCAAAAAGGAAAAATCACTGAAAATCTTCAAAAAGCTGCAGGAGAGGGCAGTAGGGGGGTGGGAAAACCCAGATAAAAAACAACAGGAAGAGCGGGATTAATTTCTATGTAAACTATAACGAGAAGAATGTATGAAGTATGTTGTCTTGATGAAGGGGCGGGAATATGTTCCGGCATAGTTACTCTTAGTTCTTGCTTCCTCAACACTCACAAGACGAATGGGATCCCGCGGTTGGGACAGGAAAGGATACCTGCTCCTGACTGTGTCAAGGACACCGCTCAACCCCCACTCATGTCTGTTGTCATCGAGCTCACTTCCTCAGCTCAAAGTGTTGTGACAAGTCACCGCACCCACTATTTGCCCTAACATAGGCCAAAACATTGGCACTTAAATAAAATTAAGTTTTGCTTAATTTTTGTGTTATCATTGACTGTAGACCCCCTGACCAATTTAATCCTTCATGTTTATTTTTTTAATGGAACTCTTTCCTTTTTATAATATTAGGGTGGTACCCATGTCTGCCTAACAATGGACCAACCCCCATTTTACAAATTTAATTTAAACTTAAATTTAATCATTTAATTGGTCTACTCATTACCCAGATTATACAACGAGGGCCCATTTAATCATTGGTGGTTGCCATGTTAAATAAAAATCCAACAAGATCAAGAATTTTTGAATTTGATGGTTCTTAACTATTTCTTAATAAAACTAAAGAATAATTGATAAAAATCTGAATGGTTATGGCTAGAAAATTGTCTTTGAAAAAAATTTTGTTTAAGATTGGGTTTGCTAAATATTGGGTTAAGAACCCCCTGACTTTACAACATTATAATTTGAGCATGATATGTTTACACTAGAAAATATTTTGTCATAAACTTCATCCAAAGGAACTTATTTTTAATATCTGGTTATAAACATTTTTTTAAAATCAAAACTGTTATTTTAAGTAAACATTACAAATAATTTATTACTTCAGATTCAGGTAAAAGGAAACAGCAGCAAGGTACTTGCTGAGATGACTTTAAATCTTGGCACAACTTCAATCCTTTTGAATAACTTGACTTCAAAAGGTGCCTATTCTGTCAGAGTTGCTGGCTTCAATTCAGCAGGTTAGAAAATGGAATAATAAGTTACCTTTATTTAATTTATTTTTTAATTTAATTATTTAATTTATTGTTTTACTTTAATTTTATTGATGTATTTGTAAACACATTTGCATCTTAGAGGTAAACTGTCAAAAGTAACATTTTCAAAGTATTTTAAGAGAGGATATAAATCCTTATAATATCCTGTAATGCTTGTTTTTAATATTATGCAGTCATTATATCTGAAATGTTTCCAATTTTACCAACTTCTTAGCTTAGTTATGATCTTTGTAATACAGTAGTAAAATCAAATTAATTATAGCAGTTAAGATCTGACCTGCAGAGATGTTATCTATTAATTTAATCGATTAAGCCTTTTGTTTTATAACAAATTCTCCTAATTTATGTTATTTATATTAAAATACCTTAGTGTAAATGGAAAATAAATTTCATTGCTAGTCCATGTAAATATGATATTTTTTAAAATTATTTATTTATAACTTTTAGCATTCAACATTAACATATATAAACAGTAAAACATATATTAATTAATATTTTATTTTGTAAACAGTAATCTTATCTATAATATTCTAGATATGCTTTAACATGGTTTTTCAAGTACATCTCCTCCTCAATCAATCCTCTGATCTACTGGCCATTTTCACCTTCCCCATGGAGTGAAGATGGTGACGAACAATATCTTTTGACACACCACACTCCCTGACAAGTTCGCGAGTACTTGTGGACGGATTTGACTCAACAGCTTCCTTCAGAACCTCATCAATATCCATTAATGGTCGCCCGGTGCCCTTCTTCCTTTTTAACGTCGTATCTCCACAGCTAAATTTTTCAAACCAATGCCGCGCAGTGTGCTGGTCAAGGACAACTTCTCCTTCATATTTAATAATTTCACTAGTTGCTTCAGTGGCTGTGAATTTTTTTTTCCAGTAATGTCTTAAAATTACGAGAATTTCGTAGGACACTGTCATGTTTCTTCTTTGAAATAAATAACTAAACTGAGGCTTTTTTTGAAGAATCAAGTGTTAGTAAACAAACTTAGAAAATGCTCTAAAGGGATTAATAAGTGTTGGTAAATAATAAATAGCAATAAAATATTTACAGACTTTTGAACTCAGGAATTTGATAAAACGGTCATTTTTTTTTATACACCCTATTAAAACAGTATGAATATGTGACGTGTAGGATCTGAATATTTATTAGAATATTGCAAATGTTGTTTCTTAACAAGAAATATTTATAGCATTCTGTTCTTAATTTTGGTACTTGAATTTGATTTAAAATGACACCTTTTATTCTTCAGGGCTGGGGCCTTGGTCAGAACACATTACTCTGTTTCCATCAGCCCGAGGGCTACGTGCGGCTACACGAGGTGAGGCTTGGTTGGTGCTGTTGGTGATTGTGATGGCAGTTCTTTTGGGACTGGCCTGCACAACTGTCCTCTATTTGAGAAGAAAAGGAGCCAATAAACAACTTGGTCACTTATCAGGTAGTTTCTTTTACTTCACAATCTATTTCAAGTTGTTTATTTTTTTAGATGATCAATTAAATTTCTCTCCAGATATTCACTCAGGGAATTAGAGGGAGTGATGGCTGGAGGTACCGCAATGATAATGTAAAGTCAACCATAAGAAATTAGCCAACAAGATCAGAAAGCCTACTTGCTCCCTCTCCTAATACAAATTCCAATTTGCTGGGATTATTTGTTTTTCATGATTTTTTATCAGTTAAATTTTCTCTCTTAGGCAATTCAATTGATAGAGTTGAATAATAAAACAAATTTTTTTTTTGTCTTCCAGTACCTGTTGTCAACACTAACCTTTCCACAATGATGCGTGGTGGGATGGTCGGCCAGCAATGGGCAGAACCTGAGGATTGGATGGAAAAGAAAGACACAGGTGACTACGCTGAAGTCGATACCAAGAACATGTCATCGTATTACACCGGTGGACCGAACCCCCAACCTACATCAGATGGCCCTACCCCTTACGCAACTACAACTCTACTAGCAAGGCCTCAAGATTGTCCTCTTAGGCACAGTCCACATGCAAATGTAATAGGTTCATTACATAATTTATAGACCTATTTTAGCTCTTTTTTATCATAAAAATATTTTCTAAATTAATTTTACTTAATTATTATTCAATTTTTTTTGTAGGAGCCTGGGCAGCTTCATGAATCAAAAAGCACTCCTTCAGTAGAATATAACAATCTCAATTCTAGTCAACAAAATATTTATTCAAGTAAGAATTCTTCAATTATAAAATCATTTTTCAGTCATTAATTTTATAGCCAAAAAACAGTAATGGGCCAATAATTTATTGTTTTTAACAATTTGAAAGTCCTTTAAGATAATTAAACACAACCCAAATAAAGTATAAGAGTTAATAACAATAAGTTAAAAATATCAGACTGCTACAAAGCAAACATTATTAATAAATATAATCATAACAATAAAAAAGATAATCATTCAGGAAAAATATCAGGGGTGAATTTACTATCAATATATAAATAATCAAAATCTCATTAATTATTATAATAAAATTTATGACTTTTTGTTGTGGCCTGAATTTATAGTCAGTGACATGAATTTATTATTATATAAAGCTAAAGAGTTTATCTGTACTATGAGCTGATCGATCCGGTTACTTCCAATCTGCATTGAAAAATTCTTCTCTCTCTAGATTGACATAGGTTTTAGCTTAAGCTGAATTCGTGACATAATGGAGGGAGGAGCCATTGTCAAATTCATAATAATAAATATCGTTTTGTTTGATTTATGTAATGTTATCATTTTCTGTAAAAGGATGACATTAAACAACAGTGCTTGTAGTAAATACGTTATTGAAAACTTAAATAATCAAATTTGTCCATGGTTAATTGTAATAAAACCACTTGTGTACTAAGAAGTTAATCGAATCTTTAAAAAAAAACTTGTAGCTAGTCTTACTATTAACCAGATACCAGATCAACTATTAACTATACTATATAGTACCAGACTTTAGTAATTATACTAAAACCATTCTAGGGTTATAATAATTAAGAAAACTCTAAAGCACCATTAGCCTAATTATTTATCCTTATTCAGATAGCCACCAATACAGAATAAGAAGTCAACAGCAAATCTACAACGAGCGTTGCCCTCCAGAAGAGCCTTGGGCAGATTATAGATGTTCTCCAAGAATAAACTCTCAGGTTAGTGTATTAATTATGAATATAAAATATTTATTTAATGTCTGAAATATTTCTTTAGATTATTTCTCTATATTGTATGATTAATGGTTAAAATTATAGGAATTAATGAATAATCACCAGCAACTCTTAATAAAATAACGTAGTTAATCATACTATATATTGAATGATTATTATCTCTTATTTTTTGCAAATCAGTGCAAGACAATTTTTAATAATTTAATGGTAGTGTTTGCACTATAAAAAAGAAGTAAAATAACTTTTACTCTAATAATATCATTTTTAGAGCCCAAAGGCTAGCCGGAGGAGCAACATGTCCCGTGAAAGTCTCTACGATGGCCCTAGGCCTCCTCCCAGGAGCGAGAGCAGTTATTCCACTTATGCTCCAGCCTGGCACCACAATCCAAACAATCAGTCATTGCAGGTATTACTTGTTTTTCAGTGTTTCTCTACTGGTTGAAAAACAAAATTTCCTCCGTCCTTATTATTTTCAGTCTTTAAAGTTAATTCTAATTTATTTTAATCATAATTATAGTTGAGTCAATTATTGTAAGGCATTATTCTTTATATTTTATATTCGATTTTTATTATATAGCAAGAGCTCTTCATTCGTTCATCACTTATATTTCACACTAAAGCTCACAGCAGTTTCAAACTCAACATGTAATTTTCCATCATTGATTCTCATTGAGTTACATTTCTGTATCTAAACCTCCTCATTTATGTGCTTTATTATTTTACATGCAAGGTATTGTTTATATTATATTCTGATGAATCTTCTCTTGCTTTTATATAAGTTTCAAATTCATTGCATACTTGCTCCCCATATCAACTTCTGTTCAGTGTAAATTAGTATCATTTTAAGTTTCTGTTACAGATTCCTAGTCATCGAAGGGAGTCCTCTGGTGAGAGATCTTCTAGCACCCGAGGATCCAAAGGTAGTGGAGAAAGGGTGGGAACCTACCAGACAAAGAGAAGCAGAGCTGATGAGAGTACCTCCCTGCTTTACGAGCAGCAGCTGAGTAGGCTCCAGGCAGTCGCGGCTGGCTATCGTGCTGGCTACAGGGATATGGACCTGCTCCCTCCACACTCCCACCACATGGGTAATTATATAACATTCTAATCAATAGTGAAGCAGTTAAATTAAAAACTACACCAATCACCTTACATAAAAATTTATTTACTTTTTAGTTATTTCATTAATGAATATTTGTTCAGGAGAAGACTGCGGAACTTGCTCAGGAGGCGATTGTTGCGATGAAGATTGCAGCAGCTCATACGCTAGCGACATGTGCTGCTCCTGCAGTGAATCGTCCTGCCTGTACGAATCATGTCCTCCGCGACCAACCTGAGACCCAATCCCCAATCAGCGATTTGTCTAAGCTCGCTGTTTGGGGTGATTATCGATTGTACATTTGTCTAAGGCAATATATATCTATCATGTGTATTTGTTATTTAAATACGAGAAGTTCATGTTCAGAACAAATTACAATGATTATCATTCAGTTACAAATAATATAGGCGACTTTTCCTTTCTTTTTTTACTTTCAATCGAGACCATATTATTGATAAATAACTAAAGATTTAGACTAGTCAATCTCATTATTTTTGTAGAGTCGAGTGTATGGAAACTGTGAATAGTAGCATCATTCTTGTTTGATAAATTATCCATTTGGAAGTTTATGATAAAAGCTTCAAATGAATAATAATATATATCTTTTTGAAATATGTTTAAATTTTTGTATAATATTTAGTTTAGTGTAATTTTAGTTTGAGCAAGAGTAGATTTATAGTTGAAATTGTACAGTGTTTGAAAGATCTTGTTACCAGATTATATTTTATAACTTACCTACGACGACTGCTATCTGGTGTAAGATTGTTCTTTTGTATTGTTCCAATTTTTATAAATACTATGAGCCACTTGTAGTTATTGTTATTCTTTTGTCATGTCACCAGGTGAAAACTATTGTCTCATTATTGATTGACTACTTTTTTGTATTGCCAGTACATTTCAATGGACTTTCAATGATAATTTATATGTAATTGTGTCTGATAAATAACAAAATTGAGTAGTTTACCAGTTTTTCGTATTGTTTTTTTTAGAATTATATAAATTAAGAATATATTACATTATGGTCAATGTATGGTTCTAAAGCCAAAATTGCGTGTTTGACATTTTGTGGAACTGAGAGCATTGGTTTTGGCTTATGGTTGCTGAAGTAATTTGGCTTCTTGATTCTTTATATCACATATTCAGGTACTTTTGGCATTGTATTGAGAAAGATGCAACATAACCCAAAAAATATCGAAGTTTACAGATCCACCTTCTTTTTCGCTCGGGCTAACAATATTATTTTTATAATTAATTTTTATTTGTAGATTAACCTATACTACTTTGAATTCTACCTTCGGGATTTTCAGTGATTTATGTGTAAAAATGAGTTTTTTTTTTTTTTTCTGAGATGTTTCTTTAATGCTTAATTCAGAAACCATTCAATATTGATTTAAGTGAGTTTATATCAGCTACAGGCTATTATCCAATTTCTAAGAAGTGAAAAAACATTAATAATTGCACTAATTGATTGGGTTTAAATAACTTACTACTTTGAAAAATAAAATTTCTAATGTCTTTATACATAAATATTTCACTTAGAAATAATTACTTATAAAATTATTATCAATTCACTGATACAATAAAGCATTTCCAGCTACAAGAATTGTGAGCTATTTTCATCCTAGTATTAAGAATTTTTTGACAAAAGGTGTTGATAAATATTAATCCATCCTGGTTCGCTTCTCGGCCAGACATAGCCGAGAAGCAAACCAGGATGGCTTAGTTGGTAAAGCACCATGACGGATAAATATTAATGATTGATTTTATGAGAGCATTGTATCCGTGTGTTTCACAACAGTGTACTTAAACGTAATGACGTGTTCAAAATAATGGGGTGATTTATTATTCCGTTATTTGTATAGTACAATAAGTTACTGTGGCAATAATGTCTGTCTTTTTAATTGTGCCATAATAAAAAAAAAATAATTATAAAATCATAGTTTGTAGGGTAAGAATGGGATAGTTATGTATATTTTTTATAGCTCTTGCTGAAAAGTCTGAAGTGTGCGTTGGAGAGATGGCCTAACTTGTAGGGAGGGCACGAGTTGACTTTGTCAATAATATATAAATAAAAATTAAAAAGTAAAATATTTAACCCGCTGTATACATAGTAAATTTTGTTTATTATGAAATAATGGCTGTGCTCCAAGTTTCTAACAATGTACTGAGCTAGTAATGAGTTTAGAGCAGTTTTTAATTTTGTTTTGATTAAACAAACAGCCTTTATATTTAAGATGTAGTTGTGAGTTCGCTTCCAATTGTGACATTTCTATAAATAATTTTAAAAACTGTTACTGTTATATTTACTAGTGTATATACTGCAAACATTATATGATGGTTGTTGTATGAATTGTAAATTTTAGGATTTTTATAGGCAAATATATATTATATATATATAAAACTATTATTTTGTTTTCCTCTTATATTTTCTGATACCATAAAGCCTTGTCCCCACAGAAAAATGTGTGAAAATCATACAAAGGTATGCTTCATATTCATCATTATCCTCGGAATCATAGCTAATGCTGACTAAAAACATTCTTATTAAATCAAAATTATTTTCTATGGGCAAGATATTTCTTTGGAAAGCTCCATTCCAGCTATGGCAAATAAATAATTTTTTATTTTAACTGAAACTGACTCTTTAAATTTATCAAACATAAATTACTTTGTATTTTCAAATTCAACAATATCTCAGAATAGTATTCATTCCGTGAAATGTTATTTTATTCTATTTTTTTTTTTTTTGGAGTATGGCAGCTCTGTGCTTCCCTGGAGCTAGACCCACAGAATAAGGGAATTCACTTATTCTGATGTTAGCCGTAAATTGACCCAGCAGGATTAGAAAACTCAATATAGTGGGTACCCTTAATTGAAAGAAATATCTCCACAAGTGTGATCTTGAATAAATAACTTCTCTGCATAAACATTGGAAACAAACAGGATCTGTACTAAACCAAGAATCCTTCATGGGCTGTATTGCTACAGTATTTTTTCTTAATGTGTCATTTATGGTCTAATTCCCACTAATTTATTTTTCACTGCTTAAGAAACTTTTTTGAAGCTCTAAATGATTTTGTAATTGCTTAACACATTTTTGATACATGTGTTAATGCATTTGAAAGTTCTGTTTCTTATTAACATTATCCTATCAAAGAATCATTATAATTCAGGTAATTTTTTTTTTTGCATGAAACATGGAAAACATTTTTATTTTCCTTATTAAAACTTTTGAAGATTAAATTTTATTTTTTTGTTATCCAAAGTGCCAGTTATTTAAATTGTGTATACAAATATTTAAAAAATTTTTAAATTTATAAATATAACTAAACAGGGATTGCTCAGTCAAGTCCCATCCCATTTTGGTGAATCTTTATGACTAAGCATGTTAAAGTGTATCTAAGTCAAGATTAATTGAAGTATCACATTGTTTTTTAATTATGAAACCTTTTCCTGAAGACTATGAGACCTTGTTAAAATTTCTTAAAATCAATTAGTTTAAAAGGGCGAGAGTGTTATTAAATCATAATCAGGATTATTTTATCAGATATTTTATTGGTATTTGATTGGTTTTATCATCTCGTATGTACTTTGCTACATACAATCCATCATGTTAATCCTTTCCTCGAAAGTAAAGCAATGAGTAATTTATTAAAAGTATTTTAATTAAATCATCAAAAAGAAACAAAAATTATTTTACAAACTTGTCTTTAGAGTCAAACTGATCGGTTGTTGTCAAATAGTCAATAACAACATAATGTTAAAAATAAAATAATATATATAATAAAATATTATACTAAACCAATTCGTACCATTATTAACAAAATTGATGCAAATTAAATCAGTTTATATTTATACACACATAAATATACATTTAAAATTACTTTGGCAAATATACTAAGTTAAAACACAATAATGGAGGAACTATGCTTTCAAAATAGATCCTCGCCAAAAACGTAACAATCTGTCTCGTATAAATGGCATCCAATTTTGAAACCAGTCTTGAGTACACTTTTAGCTACGAAAGCAGAAAGATATAAATTACACATATTTTTAATTATTTAGAAATAACAATTAATGATTTTTCAAAAAGCTCAGTTATTTTGCAATAAACCCTATGATTCAATTTGATTATCAAAGGCTTAAATAATTGCCTCCCAGCAAATTATAAATTATATTATTAACAAACATTATAATTATATTATTTACAAAATTTCATAATAGCATAAAATATTTTAAAATTACATAAATATATATATGGATAATGTAAATTTTTTAAACAATCGCTTCTCATCACAGCCCCCACTGCCATCCAAGGGACGGATATTGCAGATATTTTTACCTTGGATATTTACACGTTTTACAAATATTAGCATTTTTTATTTAATTTTTTTTTATTATTATATACAGAAATAAGAGAACGGTAGAGCAGCCACGAAATGTCATTAAGGCGGCGCTGGCTTCACTTCCAACAGCTGAGGATAGTTGTCTACGATATTGAGCAGGATCCCATCGATGTAGGCTCTCAGTTGAGCATTTACTTCTTGTTGTTCCTTTAAAGCAAGTCGCACCTAAAAGAAAAAATAAATTTATAAACATCTCGACAAAAGTATTACATTACTTATTTTTTTCATCTCTAAAACATCTGACATGTCAGAGACAGTCCAATAGAGATATGATTTTATTCATTTAAAAATATCTTAGTTTTTATGAAATCTTTATCAATATAAATAAAAGGTAATATCTTTTTATTTTAATTCAAAGGGTATTTTAAGAAAGAATAAGACTCTTGGTAAATTTTATAATTTTAAATGGGTGATTCATTACCAATTCAGATAATCGTGGTTTTGTAAAAAAAAAAATTTCTTTTTAAATAGAAAAACTAGAAAAAATATTGCCTGTGCCACTACAATCTATCAAGGGTCTCGGGTTCAGCACATGGCACTGACTACTGTTACTTGGACCCCAGTTATGCAGGTAGGTCCTAGATCACGCTCAACCACCAAATTTTCCCCCTATTTCGGGTATGCAATTTATAGAGGCTGGATGATCCCCAGTAGGATCCTAGATCCCAAGACCTCTGGCTGCTAACAGATTAAATAAAAGTCTGTCAAGCAGCGGGATCGTAACCTTCAGCACGGCTATTCCACACCTCAAATAGAAAAATACAGAAAAAAATTCATATGAGCAAAAAGTGATTCATCAAATTATGTAGTATATTGTCTTACTGTCTGAATGTTGACACCTTGGCATTAACCAGTCAATGATCTCAAGAACTTTACCATAGAAGACCATGCAAAGAGACCCAGGAGAGGTCAGCATTGCTCTTCAACAGAACTCGACACTCAAGTCATTCAATTATATGTTTCGATAAAACGGTTTTCTCCTAGCTATGAATTAAGAAATTTAATTCAGATAGTCTGAAATGTCCAAATTTCTCCAAGGATGTTAAATGATGTAAGTAGGTATACATATAAGAAAAATGGCAAAGGCTAAAATGTATTAAGTTTGAAGAGTTCAAATTGGGATGAAAAGAAGTAGATTAGACAAATTAAGGCTGTTTCTCCTGATTGTTCGCAGGTGAGACAAGATTAGCCTCAGCTCCATATGATAGAAGAGTTTGAAGAATGCCTGACGTAGGATATTCATCAGCGTGAAGAGGCCACTTGAGTTCCAGTACAACAGGGGCAGTGATTCTATTAAGTACCTTCTATATAGGCCCATCCACAGATCCTTCAAGACTGTGTGATACCAATTATTGAAGTTAATATTGTGAATACTCCACAGTAATGTTAAAACTCACTCTACTCAAGTAGTTTAAAACTAAGCTGGAATTAGGATACTTAATTTCCCAACAAGATGTTCTGACCTTAACACAGTGTGTGCGTAAATGATAACTAGGAATATCACTCATGGATGAACTCATGGCTCTGATAAGTTAAAACCTCAACAATGGAATGTTATAAAAGGAGTTATTAACCCTGAATACTACCAGTGAACTGTTTTTGGATTTATCTTTTAATTTTACAAGAGATTATGACTATTGCTTAATTTCCCTTTTCCATTAGTTGCTGTTGTACTACCTCTTAATTTCAGTTTTTTTTATATATCTTTTTATTAGTATGATATTATTTGCTTATTGCAATTTCAAACTAAAAAAAAAAATTCAATTGAGCTTTTTACATTTAACCAGTTGCTTAGTCAAGATTAATTTTATTTTTTATGTTTATATTATAAAAAAATGTAATAGGATATTTTTGTTTGTTCATTTTATACAGGAAGGGATTATTTATTAAAGCTGGAAGTGGTTTATAGAAACCAATCAAGCAAATTAATAATAATAAACTAATTTTATACTTTACTCCTCATCCTTGAGATGTTGATTGAAATAGGGTTTGAATAGTTTAATGAAGTTATTTGAAGTGCAGTAAAAAAAAATAAAAAAAGCCTCGAAGATAGGAAGTGTGAAACTTCTGTTTAAGTGTGCTGACATTTCTGCTCAAGTTTAAGGCCTCTATCATGGCTAAGAAAAATAAGATATTACAAAATTATTAATGTAATAAAAATTTCCATAATATTATAAAGAGAAAAAAGAATAAGTATTGGAATAACTATCGTCATCGTCATAAACATTTTATCCCCTCTTACTGCTGCGCTGTGTGGGGTATTAGAACAACTTTAAAATAAAATTTTTGACTTCGTCAATACTTATTTGTTTTTACTACCATGGTACATTGTTCTTCTTAAACCTGAAAAAAAGCCCATGTAGAAATGTAGGCCCTCAATGTATGAATGTTAACTGAATATTTAGGAAAGAGAAATTTTCATTTCTATTTATTTCATCTCTCCAATATCTAACAGATACATTACATAAATTAGAAAGTTCTAATCAATAAAAAGTTTGATTATGTGACAATTATTTTATATGCATATGTCAATACAATTTTACATCAGAGGTGTATACAATTTTTAATGCATTAAATTAATCAAGAATAATTTTTTGAGGATGCAATCATCTCCCAAAAGTGTTAACAATATCATATCTTGAAGAGAATAAAAGAAATGGAAATGAGTTATTCCATCTTTCAAATAAATATCTAAATCTAAATAGGAAATGAAAAGCAATTTTTAATTTTACAAACAGGAAATATAAACACATGCGCAAAACCAAAATTCTGTTTCAGTCATTCATGCGAGATATATAAAAAAAAACAATTATTTTTAATGAGAAAAAAAAATTAAGTAAGAATATATACACAAACATATCATCTTACTAAGAATAATAGACCAATGGACCGACCAAATAAGAATTTCGAAAAAAATTTAGTATATTAATATATAAATAATTTATCATATAGCAGAATTATTTATGCTACAGTAATCGTTATAATCTAAAGACAGAGAGTATATAAAAATATTTTATTTGCATAAAATACTCAGCAAAGCTCGGCCTACAGTGCCTCTGAGTATCGCTAACAAAGCTGTCATTTCAGAAGAGTATAACATATCTTGGGGCCAAAATTCAAATTCCGATCGACTCCTTCTTCCTTTCAACGGAAATCTTGGTCTTGGGTCCATCATTCTATCATTCTAAAGGGGAAAAACCAAACATAAATAAAATTACTACTGAGCATAGCAGGGAATTATCTAAACATAGAAGGTAAAGACGTTAGTTATAGGATAGTGGTCAAAGTTTCACAGTCTTTTACAATTTTACATAACTGTTTTCAGAAAGAAAAAATAAACGATAAAGAAGAACTGTACATAGAAATGTTCAAAAACATAAAACTGCAAGGATGTTAATATCACGATTTTTCAACAGTAAAACCTCCTAAATTTGTAATTAAATAAAATTTGGACTATTGCATTTTTATTATTTTTACAAATTTTGTAAGTAAAAGTCTTTCTTGTATTTGGGAATTTTCCGAAATTTCGGGCATTTTAACGCTGAATATGAACGATGAAATCAAATAATTTCTCTTAAAAAAACTATCCTAATTGTATAGTCACTTAGTGTTATGTTAATCAGTATTTGTTGTGGAGCATATATTTTATTATTGAGTGTTTAATAATTAAAAGTTGTAGGACATTTTTAAAGCACTTATAAAAATCCTTATTATGCCCATATGCTTAAGCTGTTCCCACTTTTATCAATATTGTAATTAATTGTTTTGTTTTTGTAACTGACAACGCAATACATTTTTAGATTAAATGAAAAGTAACTGAGCCATTACAGAATCAATCAAGACATTGTCTACCTCATTTTTGGTAAATTTTCCCTAATACTTGAATCTTATTTTCATTAAAAAAGTCATTTTTAAACAAATTAACATTGAAAGATTGTTTTTTAACTATTATAAAATAACAGAGAAACGGATAGTTATTAGAACAGAGTGTTTTCATTAAAATTAAATTATTGTTTTAACTATAAATTTGGTTATAACATAAAAACTAACATCCCTTTTCCTTAATTGCTTTCTTCTTAGTAACCATAGCCTGATGAGGTTTTACTGTACTTCTTTACAAACATACAGAAATATATTTTGCCATTACCAGTCAAGTTATTATTGTGTTAGTAAAAGTCACTTTAAACTCGAAATCATTTGTCATGCCAATTTCAACCATGCTAAAAGAACGATAGGAAAAAATTGAATTTTTCCTCTCTTTAATCTGTCTTTATCATACCTCACATTTATCGTCCTTATCGAAAACAGCGGCAGGCTGTGAAAAAAAAATAACACAGGGTTGCTATACTACCAGTTCAGTCCATTGATCATACATACTAAAAGTTCAAATCTAAGTGATTTCATTTACAAAATATAAGTTTTTATAATAAAGAAAAACAAATAAAAAGGACAAAATTCATTGATTTTAAAATAAAAGTTTAAACATAGAAAATGAAATCACTACATTGAAGGTATAATCTTAAATAAAAAGGGAGTGGTATAAATTTATCTAGGTCAAGAATCATACATACAGATATATAGACATAATTTATTTTGTTATTTTTTTAACTAATAAAACTTTTATGAAGCATTTCGTGTATGTAACTTTTAAGCTCCTTACTTTAGTTTTAATTATGTTGTTATGGCTATTTCTATAAATAAAATCTTTTTTACATTCTGGAATTTTAATCTATGTATCAGGCAACTCCTTCAGAGAGACTGAAGAAGACGCCTGCAAGGTTAAACAAAATATCAGAAAGAGGAAAAAAATATATAGTGATTTTGAAATATATTAATTATTTACCTGCCTTTTAAAAGTTTTAGTAAATTATTAATAGTAGATAATTATGACTATTTAGCTTTGTAGGAAGTTATTAGATTAGCATGAAATGAAAACAAGGCAATTAATTTATGAAAATAAAAGAAAGGAGTTAGAATGGAGCCTGGTATGTAATTACTACTGTGATCAAAAAGGTGAAATTGTCATTTGAAACTCCCGGGCATTAGGAAGGCAGGTAAATTTTTTTTACAACCAAACTGTCAACAAAGAATATTATTGGAGCATTATGGGTCGTTTGCGTGAAGCTGTTCGTCTGAAACTGCCGGAATTATGGGCAAACAACTTTTGGTTCCTTCATCATAATAATGCATCCGGTTCACCCTGCATTAATTCTTCGTGACTTTTTTGCCAAAAACTCGATTCATATCGTTCCTCAACCACCGTATTTGCCTGATTTTGCTCCATGCGACTTCTGGCTATTGAGCAAACTCAAAAGGCCAAAGCGGGGACGCCTTTTTGATACGATTTAGGAGATAAAAACTGAATCGAAGAAAGTCTTGAAGGCTCTACCGAAAAAAGACTATTCCGACTGTTTCGAGGAATGGAAAAAGCGTTGGAAAAAGTGCTTTTTATCAAACAGGTATTACTTTGAAGGGGATGAAATTGATTTGGAAGAATAAATAAAGAATTTACATTTTATAAACAAATTCACCTTATTGAAAAATAAAAAGAGACCTTACATAAATGTTAAGAGCGTGGAAAAATTCCAACGAAAAGCCCTTAGTCTAGAAACTAAAACAGAAATAGAAATTATCTGTCCAATATTTCGCCCATTCAGGCATCCTCAGGGTAGATAGAGAAAAAAACATGAATAATGCACCCAGGAAGCATCCCACTTGGAGGTGGTGGGATGCTTCTTGGGTCATTATTCATGTTTTGTTTTTTTGTTGTTGTTTTTTTTTTCTCTTTATCTACCCTGAGGATGCCTGAGTGGGCGAAATATTGGACAGATAATTTCTATTTCTGTTTCAGTTTGGAGACTAAGGGCTTTTCGTTGGAATTTTTCCACGGTCTTAACAAATTCACCTTACTTTTTTATCACAGTAGTATCATACATCAATAATGTGAGGATAACAATGATTGATTCTACAACACTCAGAGCAATGTAAACTTTTCGTTAGTCCCTCATTAATAATTAAAAAGCACCTGGTTAAAAATATGACCAACATTTTCACAAAAACTATAAAGTTAATCCATAAAATTATTTATGAATGATTACACAGTTTCTTAGGTCCTGTCAATACCTCCAATTAAGACACATTAGACCACAAGATTGTTATAAAGTTGATCTCATGTATCATTTCATTAACTTTGAATGTCACCAACAGTAACATATTTGGTTATATTTCAAACAAACAATGATACTATTTAAGTAAATATTTAAAATACTAATAAAAAAAAGATAAAAAATATTGCCAAGTAATGTTTAAAAAAAAAAGTTACGAAAACTAGGCATTAATTAAGAAAACCCACACGATTTAAAAATTGTATTGTATTTTTATTATTTATAAAATATTTAATTATTATTTATTTTTTCATTTTCACAGGAAATTATTATAATTTTTAAAAGCATAATTTTTTGAAAGGTAAAGTGCAATTTAATACATGCTATATATGTCCTTGCAGGGTCTTCCAACCTAAGTCAATCCACAACTCAAAAAAAAAAAAAAAAAAGGACAAAACAACAAGAAGCTATACAAAACACTATTTTGACAAGAAAGCTCTATATTATTCCATTTTTAGAAACTACCTCTAATTTTTACCATTAATCAAGAATGTTCGATCATTGACAACAACAACCTATTCTATATTCATATATAACCGGAACAAAGAGGACTTTTTAATAAAAAAAAAACATTCATTGTTCAGTTTAAAATATTAAAATATTAAATTATTCAACTTTAATAACTATCATTAAGAAATTTGGAATGCTAATTATGCAATTTTTGAGCTAAACAAATTATACAAAAACTTTCTTTATCACAGTTCCAAGACATGGTCAGTCAAACATGCAAATGCGCAATCTATGTTAAGTTACCAAGAAGGGACAAATAATTATTAAATATGCTTAAAAAAAAATAGGAACACCAATAGTTGAAACATCAAATGATTATCATTAAACAATAGCTAAAATCTTGATATAGTTCTTAATTTTAAAAATCTATTAGAATACTCTACCTAAAATAAGAAAAAGAAATGTAACCTATATCACAGATCTACTAAGTCTAATTTAACAAATTTCAACCCTAACTTTTTCAAATTTTCATATTATCTTCTTTTTTTTCATTTAATAAGATATATTATAACATTAAATTTACATTGCCCCACAAAAACATGCCCCACCATAAACTAAACTATTATGTTTTAGAGAGGATAAGGGTTTTAAGGAATTGAATTTGTGTAGCAATGAATTATTATAACACATGTATGATGAATGGAGACTAAATTAAAACCAACAAAATAGCTGTAAAAAAAAATGCCAGGAGCTAGATATCCTGTTATACACAAACTTTTCACATAATATTTACTCAAACATGCCTTAAATATTTTACATTAATTACACAAAAATGCTTACTTCATCTTGTGACATAGCTTCTAACTCCGCAGCTAGGCTCTGATGACCTGTCAGAAGACTGCGTCCCTCTTCAACGCTTCGAGTCAACAACAAGGCTTGCATTTCATCATGAGCTTCTTGGAGCCCTGAAATAATTTTTTTTTATTTGGAATATAAATAAAAATCGATAAGAGATTACTAATGGAGAGGAATTTAATAAAAACTGAGTTGAGGTTGTCATTAATCAAGAAATATAAAAAAGAATATTTATTTTATTCTGTGCCGGCATAATAATAAGTATTAGGCCATCGTTAGGGCCAAGAAAAACTATATGATAATGACAGTCACAGTACTGATAACAGTATAATATAAAATATAAAATAAAGCATTATAACAAACATGATAAAAATATAAAGTTAAATTTATTTGTTAATTTAAAGTGAGAATTAAAATAGTGTGCAAATAAATAAGCGAAGATAACCAGTTATAAGGAATACTATAAGTATGCTATTTTAAACTAATCATTAGTATAAAAATATATAATAATTATATCAGAATAAAATGATAATACAATAATAATTTGATAATAGAATTATCAGAATTATGAAACTATTATTAGAGTTATGAAACTATTTGTTCATTATTTTTCATTCTTGTCATTTATATCATTTCTGTCTATATAACCTGCTATATTTTCTTAACCTGTTATATTTTCAATAACAATACCAACAGTACTGTACTATTTGTATTGTTATATTCTCAGCCCTTATGATGGCCTGAATATTAGGCTGAAACACTGGCAAAAATAAAATAAATTATGCTTGTTATATGTAGATTTATTGACTACACTCCTCCAACCATTTTCAACATTTCTCAAGATAAATCCTGTCAACCATTTCCACATTGATAATACAATATTTATGATGAGGTAGTTATTTATAATAAATAATATGATGGTTAATTAAGTTAATTTAATTAAGTTAAAACAAGTTTTATATTGATATTTGTATTTCTTCAATGGATCGGACCCCAAAAAATCGTTCTTTATACATGTTCTATGCTTAACATTATTTCTCCATTTATAAAGCAGGAATAGAAATATTTGATAATAAAGACATCCATGATTCTCATATGGAGCTTATTTACTATTAACAAGTGATAAAAATGATGCAATCATGACTAAAATAAAACTTACGGGAGTTTTCCTCTTTGAGAGCGAGAAACTGAGATTGCAAGTTCTCATGGTCGCTGGGACAAATGCCTGGGGCTCTTGAGTCTAGTTCTGCAAGAGTTCTTCTCTGCTCGTTGCGGAGCCTTTCAATTTCATCGCTCAGTTCCTCAATAACCTGAAAAAACAAGATATTTGAATATATTAGTACAAATATAATAATAAATACATAATGACCTTAGATTATGACAAGGAAGACATTTCAAATATTGGAAAAAACTAAAATTATAGAATATATGATCTACAGAAGTGGATAAATACATAGAGGAATTGAAGATTATTCCAACAGATATTACAGATTATTTCTGAAAAGTCAAAATTTTACAATCTATGGATTTTCGAGTTACAACTAAAAAGAGGAAGACAAGAGAGAGCAAAGAAATTCGGGGGCTGAGGACACAAAAAAGAAGCAGAGTGTAGAAACATGTAGTCCATATTGGCTTATTTAAAGAGGAGGGGAGAGTGTAAATAAAATTTAAAAAATAATGAATTTTACAAGAAACAATGAAAAATGTATGAGGTACGTATTAGAGTACAGATTAGAGTTCTATCTTTACTTTATAGAAATCATATGATAAAGTATTGTCAGTAAATATTGCTAACGATGGGACTATTGTCAGGTAATCAATTTTTTAAAACTTAAGTGAGATGGTTTGACTAATCCAGTAAACCTAATAAAACATTGTTTGCATTCTGAAGAAAAAAACTCAAGTTTTACTGCCAGAGGAAAATTGACTGTAATAACAAATTGATTATTTATCATTAGAAACCCTTCTAATGATACCCATCAATGCTGTATCTGACAAATACACAATACAATTTTCCCCCATAAAAACAATAGGATTAATTAAATTGTTTTTTTGACAGAATAATCTTGAACTTTCCTTTTCTAATAACCTCTAAAGAAAACAATAGATGATCGAAACAAACAATGTATATTAAGAAATAATTGTAAGTATTTGTAATCAGTGCAGATATAGTTGGTTCATTGTAGATACAATAACATTTTAAGTCAGTTGAGTTCAACTTATTTTATGAATACATTATCAACCTTTAATGGTTGTATCGTTTTTTTTCTTTATCTGCTGAAGGCAAACACCTTAGGTGTCCCAGCAATGAGCAATGGCACATTATAAAAAAATTGAAGTCCACAGTATATTTTTTCTTCATTGATCACTACTTTTCTTTTATCCTCTCTATCAGTTTCCTGAATATTATGTTTTAATAAAAAAATCCATTAAAAAAATTTAAAAGTACTATAAATTTAAAAAAATTTACTAATTGAAATTGAAGGTCATGCAGTGTCAAACCATTGCTTACACTCAAGTAATATTATTCCTAAAAAAAAATATCGGTTGATAAAACTTACAAAAAAAAAGTAAAGTAGCTAAATTTAACCTCTCAGTATTTATTAGCATATTCTTTTCTTATAAAAATATTAATGTCTGTTTATTATAATGTATTAAATAATAATAGTTTATTGTAAGTTTATAAATTATTAAATTTTAAACGATGAACCAATTTTATCTTTTTATATATCAGATATTTTGAAATGCTCTATGTTTACAAAATGTTTGTTTACCTGCTGGTTTGCCTGCAGAGTTTCCCTGCTTTTCCTCTCCTGCTCTCTGAGATTCGCAATTTCCTCCCTCAAAGAAGTTATTAAGATCTCATTCTCGTTCAACTGCTCCTCGAGCCTGGCAGCTTCAACTCTGAGCCGATCACTTGCAGCTTTGCATCGGCTTGCCTCCTCTTTCAGAGTAGAATTCTCCAATTCAAGAGTTTGCAGTCTGTAAAACATTTCAAACAATTAAATCATCTAATAAACATTTTTATTTAGTTTGTTGGTTACTTATCACGTCATCAAAAGAAAAAGAACATTATTCAAAAATTGGAAATTTTTAGTTACGCCTTCAGTAGCAACTGTATTACAACTTCATATCTGATATTTCATTCCCAACATGTTTTTTGTTTTTTTTAATAAAGTAATATTTTGAGTTGTATCATGTAACTTACATGGAACTTTTAAATGCCTCTATTGAAAAGTAAGGTTTTTGAGATATGGCATTGTTCTTTTCAAGGAGCGATGAGTATTTCTTTCTTGACCCAACCATGTCATTGGCTATAAGGAATAGTTTAATTTATATAACAGTATTTCTCTTGATGTTTTGCTGACAGTGGGATATATTCATACATTTTTTATTTACTTTTTCTTAGAGGATAGCCATTTATTTTTTGTTTATAGTAATAGAAGCATTACTAACTTATATGGCATTATAATATAACATTTAAATTTAAAGAAGAGCTTATCTTAGGAAATTAAATTTCAGATTCTGTAGTATCGTCAGGCTTATTTTAACAGATTTTCTTATCTATGTGCATTAGACAAACATGGCAACAAGTATTATAATGATTCTGACCCTTAAGATAACAGTCTATATTTTAACTAAATTTTAACTTAAAATAAGCTAACAGATATATTCAGCTTTATTCAAATGAACACTTCCAAAGATATAAATATTGCCAACAAGGACATGGATAATATAAATAATAATGGACCCACCTGATGGCACAGTTTTCAACCTGAAGCTGCTTCTCACGATCGACTCGAGCCACTAGCTCTTTATGCCTCCGTTCCTGCTCTGCCAATTTCTCTTCACTTCTTGTTTCGACTTCTCTCAGCTGTTCTTCTAGCATAAGAACCCTGCATACAAAAAAAAAATCAAAATTAATAATGGGTTGGACATTGGTCTTTAGATTATACTATTCAAAAATATAATATAAAAATAAATTATTGGATATGATTTTATTTACTGGAAACTCTGATTAATATTTCAAACTATTCAAGCTTAAATGATAAAGGTAAGAATTATATTATCATACATTTACATTTTTTATTTTATTATTATTCTTTATTTATTCGAATAAAGATTGGAGTTTAGAATTCCCAATTAAACTATGTATTATGAATATGTTTAGATTATAGAATGTTGATTATTATTAAATATAAACCAACAATATACTTTAATAACTTATCTACACATTGCAAGCTTATATCGAAACAGTAAAACTCAAAAGTATAGATTTTAATTATTTATTAATAAAAAAAAAGAATCTGTACAAACATATTCAGTATATATGTTGAAGAAATTGGTCCGGGTAGAGGTCACTGAATGAAATTCTCAAGTAATTTCAGATGATATTTATTGTTAGCCAACGTTTCGACCTACGTTGTAGGTCTTCTTCAGGGCTATAAGCAAAATACAGACAATTTAAGAAAGCGGTATGAATATAATAAAACATTTTAAATATAGATAAACTAAAAGAAGGTGAATACAGGCAAAAATTGATAATTATGTGTAATAATGATGATAAAAATTGATAAAGGTGTACAGTAAAGTAATTATGAAGGTTAAAATGTAGAAAATAATAATAAAACATGAAGAAAATAATAATAAAACAGAAAGTGTTGACAGTTAAAAAATTAAGGTATTACAGATAAATAAAAACTGAATATACAATAGGAATGTGAAATGATATGGGTAAATTAGAAAGTGATAAGAATTACGCACTAAAATTATAGGTAATAAAAAAGAAGAAATAAAAATTGTAAAATTATAAAAATCTAGAAACGAATTATATAAAATAGAATAAAATTGAAAATAAAAATTATTTTAGAAAATACAGTATTAATATTAATAGGTAGAAAATACTTTATACTAGTGTAAAGAATATTAATTACATAAGAGAATGTAAGAATACAGTTTATAAAAATGTAAAATATCAATTGTATAAAAGTAGGTATCTTTTAAGTAAGGTACGTGATAATATAATCTTAAATCTTACCTTTCCCAACCTTCGCCTTGGTTTTAAGCCATATCACAAATTATCCCAACTATTCACATATTTAAAAGACCCGATCCCCATTAAAAATCTCTCCAACATTGTTTACCGCATCTCCTGCTCTGCCCCAAACTGTACCTCCTCCTACATTGGGGAAACAAAAAACCACTTTTACAGACGACTATCACAACATAAGACCTCTATATCTACCCGGAACATATCTGCTTCCAAACTATCAGAACATGCCTTAACCCTTAACCACACCTTTAACTTTGACCAATCCTCTGTTCTCGCCACTGTTCCTAATTATACCAAAAGACTAATTACAGAATCATTATACATTAACCTAGAAAAAAATCCGTTAAACACAAAGACTGACAAAAATAACCTATCAATAGTTTACAGACACATACTAGACCTAATACAAAATAACTAACCACCCCCGCTTCCTAATGACTTTCTCCTCCCTCCCCCCTCTCATACGTGCCAATATTATATATAAGTATGTATGTTTGTCTGTGTGTGTGTGTGTGTGTGTGTGTGTGTGTGTGTGTGTGTGTGTGTATATGTGTGTGTATGTATGTATATATATATATATATATATATATGTATATATATATACATATACATACGAATATGTGTATGTGAGTGTGTGTGTATGGATTTTCAAGTCTTTATATGAGGCTTCTACACTATTTGCTTCTTCCCCTTTATACGTTACTTATAGCCATTGTAACGGCTTTTATATTCTGAGAAATTTTTTTACACTTAGTAAGGGTGGGGAACCATCCTTCCTTCTCAATTATATCAGTCAGTGTTTCATAGCCAGAGAGGACCCACCCCCCGTCCCACCCCCACAGGTAACTTATGTTTTGCACTATTTACTCACCCTCCCTCCTCCATTTCATTTTAATTTCTTTCCCTCATAACCTAAAACAGTACTATACCCAATTTACCGTTATTATCACTACTTCCAAGCTCACTATTACTGTAAGGCGTTTATTTGTTTTAGTTATCTATACACCACCCTAAATATTCATCAATATATATCATAATTCCAATATAGCCTGTTATTAGCCTGTTAATTAGTCCAATATAGTCTGATTATATTATCACGTACCTTACTTAAAACATACCTACTTTTATACAATTGATATTTTACATTTTTATAAACTGTATTCTTACATTCTCTTATGTAATTAATATTCTTTACACTAGTATAAAGTATTTTCTACCTATTAATATTAATACTGTATTTTCTAAAATAATTTTTATTTTCAATTTTATTCTATTTTATATAATTCGTTTCTAGATTTTTATAATTTTACAATTTTTATTTCTTCTTTTTTATTACCTATCATTTTAGTGCGCAATTCTTATCACTTTCTAATTTACCCATATCATTTCACATTCCTATTGTATATTCAGTTTTTATTTATCTGTAATACCTTAATTTTTTAACTGTCAACACTTTCTGTTTTATTATTATTTTCTTCATGTTTTATTATTATTTTCTACATTTTAACCTTCATAATTACTTTACTGTACACCTTTATCAATTTTTATCATCATTATTACACATAATTATCAATTTTTGCCTGTATTCACCTTCTTTTAGTTTATCTATATTTAAAATGTTTTATTATATTCATACCGCTTTCTTAAATTGTCTGTATTTTGCTTATAGCCCTGAAGAAGACCTACAACGTAGGTCGAAACGTTGGCTAACAATAAATATCATCTGAAATTACTTGAGAATTTCATTCAGTGACCTCTACCCGGACCAATTTCTTCAACATAAATTATCATAGGTCAACAATTATTATCAATATATATTCAGTATATATATTTCAACTTTTTTACTGAAATCCAAATGATAGAAAAATGAATTTTTGAATAGTTCTTTTTTGTTTAAAATAAAAATATAACAATGAACCCTGACAATATATAATAAAAAAATGATGTAATAATAAAATAGAAATTGACTAATCTGTGCGTTGAATAAGCGTGTACTTACCTATTCAAATCTCTACTTGAAATTTTTTTAAAATGATTAAGGTAATTCTTGTAAAATTATTGTATTTGTGTATAATGCTGAATATTTAAAAATGTTTAAGATTGAGTAAAAAAAATATTTAAATTGTTGTTAATACATGCTCATATGATATTTATGAGAATAAATGTATTAATGAAATATTTCTCCTTTTAAATATAGCTTCTATACATATTATAAAACAAAGTCCTCAGCTGCGGCATTAAACTCAATAACTACTACAAGGATTTTTATGTGGTTTTCGCCAATAGATAGAATATTCACTAGGAAGTTTTAGTTATGTAATTTGTGGAGGTTTTGTGAAAATGGGTTGGAATATCCATGGGTTTCACGGGAGACCTTGCCTAATCCCAAGCAATTATCTAACGTGCAAGATAATAAATTCGTACATAAAGAAATATTTGGTTATGTTTTTATTTTTATAATTTCTATATAATAAAGTACATTAGCTGAGATGGGAAGAAAGACTCCCGAAGAAGCCTAACCAATGATATTCGCGTGGTCCTTACTGGCCGGTATGTGATAAAAAAAATATGCCTTATTACCGGAGCAAAGCTGGGGTGGCTCGCTAGTTAAAACATAAAATAAACGTGATATAGGTAATATGTGAAAAAATAGCATGAAAGGTTATCTAAGAATTAATGTTGATTTTACTTACAGTTATAATTTACGGTTACAGAAGAGAGATGATAATTCACGAGTGAAATACGAACTTAAATGACAAAACATCTATAAATATTGGCAAGTTCGGATTGGTCGTTACGAACTAAGCAAGAAAAACCAACTGGAACCGAGATTGTATAAGGTGACTTGTGATTGGTCATAGTTTCACTCTCGCTGTGACAATGAGTCCTGGAAAATGGCGGGTGGGGCATGATTCAAGTCATAGGCCACGTATTTCATATCCTAGCAACGTGCTTTGCATCGCGACCAAGAAGTGTCTCTTTGGCATTCTAAATGAACTTCTTCTTTCTAATATAATATTTTTTTAGCGATCGAAAACTGAATAATTCTCGTTTGAGTACATAGAATACGGTGAATGCTAAGTAAGTTCAGTCCCAGCAAACGAGCAAACACTGGAAAGAAATTTAAAATTTAAATTCCGCGTCGTGACTAGAACGGAGGAACCTGAGATGTGTCTATCGGGGAATTTCACTCAGATCAATGGCAATATTCTTCACTTGAGAAAAAATAATTCTCTCGATTATATTTTCACTAAAGACCTTTTAAAGAATCCTGATTTCCCGAAATCATAATTCGACCGACTGAAATAACTATCCAATATTCAGGCATTGGAGAGAATGTATGAATTTCTTGCCCAACAGAGGTGATGTGGACAGCATTCTCAGTCAACCACCAGGTGAGGGGGACACACCCTTTCCAATTATACTCCAAATGAAACACTTAATAAAGAAAACGTACCCCAGGGAGATCTCCGGCCCCAGAGTCCATCTAGGGCTGATATTCGAAATAATCAGCACCGAAAAACCGAAAATAAGGAGTTAACAGAGAGTTCTAAACGATTTAGGTTTTGTATAAAACTAAGTTCATCAATCTTGAAAAATCATTTAATGAGAAATAATACTGGGGAAAAACCTGTACCACTACAGCCCATGAAGGTTCGTATTCAAAACAAGATAGAGATTATACTGTTTCTAAGCCAACGGCTGTGCAAGAAGGTGATTCGGAACACGCTTAATCGCCAGGTCCCCCCCCCTCCAACTAAGAATACTCTCTTTACAGAGGTAGGGCGAGTCCCATAGGATGGTCTCCATATTCCTCAGAGTCGATCTGCGGCTGTTAGCAGATAAAATAGTTTGTCTGGCGGAGGCGTATTCCAACCCGGGTATCCATCAAAATCAATGGCGTCTCATCATAAATTGAAATAGGGAAAGTTCTGAGAGAAAACAAAAGTTGCAGTGAGACCGCAAAAGGAAATGTGCTTCTTGCAGAAAGCACTCCAACCAACTTTTCTTATTATGATGTTTTGGGGCCGTGATGATATTTCCTTGAACAAGAGAACAAAAGTTTTGTGACGATCATTGTAAGGTTTGACGATCATTGTAAGGTTTGACGATCCATTAACGCAATATAGAAGATAAGTTTAATTAGTGAATAAGAGCTGCAGTTATTTTAATACGAACATAGTCTCAGTAAAGTGGATCCGATTTCAAGTTACTGTTTCAATTATTTTAGAACCTTTATAAAACTCATTAATACAATTATTGATCAAAATCTATTTGGAATTTTAAATTTGGAAAACAAACAAATTTTTGCGGCTAACTGCCGCAGTTGATGAAAACTTCACGTTGAGAATAGTCAAAATGGTTTCAGGGATTTTGAACTATCAATAAATATATATCAGTTGAAATAATTCGGTTTTCAATTAGTACTTAATACTATTTAATAGTAATTAAATTGAATATTAATTATAGTTTATTACTATACACTACTTAATGCTACCCTGCTCCTTTTTTTCTTCTTCAAAAAAATCGACTTGAAATTGTAGCAGAATTTTCCATAGTATTTTATTATTTTCTACTATTCCCTTTCTAAACAATAGTTTATAATATTAATAGTTGAGTTTATGATAATAAACTAATAATAGATTATCTCGCACTGAGAATGATAATTTTTAATTTGTTTAATTTTCTATCAAATAACCATTAATATGCTATATACTTCAGATCACGATGCCTAATGGTTAAGAATTATTCATACTATTTGTTTGCATAAATTATCCGGTATCTATTATTTTTTCGAGCTGAAAAAAAATCAAATGATTTATCATATTCTATGCATTTGCACGATGAACTGGAATGATTTTGATAATGTGCTTCTAAATCACAAAAAAATTGAATCCACATCATATTATTGCACTCACTGTCCGCATGAATTAGAGGTCATCAAATTTTTATCGAAAAACGCAGTGTATCGTTATTTGAAGAAATGTTTTTCAGTCAGGCAATAATTTTGCATGACAATATTATAAATATTTTCATTTTTGAAGAGAAAAGATATGCCCAGGGCCGGGATCCGAACCCGGGCCTCCCACAATTTTTATAATTTTAAATATTTTTATTTTGTAAGAGAAAGGCCATGGGCATATCTTTTCACTTCAAAAATAAAAATATTTAAAATTATAACAATTAATAAAAAAATTAGACAATATTATAGTGTTATTTGAGTTATCATTTTTCACTGTAAATATAACGATTATTGAAATGTTCCTGAATTTAATGGAAAAATTACGAAGTGTGATTTTTATAAAACAATATATTGTATTGTTGAAATAGATCTAATAAATATAAGATATATTGTCCGATTGGCTTAGCATATTTTATAAACTTTAAAATCATATCCAACTAAATTCTTGTTATTGCGTAACAACACTGTCGAAAGTAGGATTTTTGTGAGGGAACGAACTTAATTTTGTCACTTTTTTTTCATCATCTCAATTTTTCAATAAAAATCGACTGTATTAAAACAATAGTTTAGGTTTCGATAGGTAAATTTCGAAATAGATATAGCACAATAAATTAATAATAGTATAACACAAGCGATCAATAATAATATTTTAAAAAATCATCTGAATGGTGAATTGTCTCGACATTGAAAAATAAATAAATAATAATTATATTTTATTTAAGTGAAATAATTATTTTTTTTTAATGAACAATAAGTTTGACGAACTTAATAAGTATATACGACACTGAGATGGCAAAATAAGCCATTTTTTCGTCTAGCCAAGGTAGTGAATTTTCTTTAACACATTCAATATTTTTATTGTGTTTGTAAGGATTTGTATGATTGCTATTCCGTGAACCAAAGAAGCAGTGATCTGCGAGAACTTCAAAAAAGCAAATAATAACAGAAACTCCGGAATGTGAAGAACACTTTCTTTAAAGAAAAAAGATGATATAATATTTTGACATCATAAAACTGACCTGCAATAAAAATAATAATTATGCGGTTGCTGTGACTCAAGTAGGGTTTCATCTCGTTAGCTTAATTGAATCCCTAACAGCTGTAATGCAACTAGTACAACTTTAGAGATTTTTGTTTTTAAAATTTTAAACTTTTAACAGACAGAAGGCATTGTTTACTACAGATAGGACACTTGTACAAGATAGCACAGTCATGACCAAGCTTTCAATATTTTGTTTAGAACGGATAGGGAACTAGTCCAGGACAAAATACTTTATTTGTTTATCTTGTAAAATTTAGAAAAGTGGACTAGTTGGCTTTTTGCAATTAGCGATTTGATTTTATTCTTTTTTACTAAAAATCAATCTAATAAAATCGGCCGCCACAATCTTCACAAAACGCAGAGCCAACATAGATCAGCACATCATCTTAAATTCCGAACATATCTTCTGGTCTAAAACCGTAAAATACCTCTGTTTAATTCTAGATAGGTCCTTAACATTCACAGAGCACAACAATAGGAAAAAAGAAAAAGCGAAAAAAACATCTATAAAATGTTTCCTTGATTTAATAAAAAAATCCAGGCTAAGCCCCAAAAACAAACTAAACCTTTACAAAACAGTAATCCGCTCAGTGTTAACCTATGCCTCACCTCTCTGGAGTTCAACCCGCGCTACAAATTATAGAAAGTTTGAAAGGGTACAAAACCGATGCATGAGAATTACTAATAATTATCCCCACTACACGAAAATATCGACAATGCTTAGAAATCTTGACATTACCACCGTAAAACAATATGTTTCAGCCCAAACAAAAGCATACTTCGAAAAAACTCCAGCTTCCGAAAACCCATTAATCCGAGAAATCTGTAACTATGATAAACATTCGCTACGAAGGTACACGCACAAAAGAATAAAACATATAGTTCTCACTTAACAAATCACTATTCCTAGGTATCGTAATCTAGTTATCTGTATTTATTTTAGAGTTATTTTTGATTGTTTATTTATTTTCTATTTAATTATTATTATTATATTTATTTACGTTATTATTATTATTTTTATTTATAAATTATAATTATTATTATTTGTTTATTTTTTTTAAGCGGATTTAAATAGACGATTTCTACATTTTCCTGCTGTTGTAAAACTTATTTATAAAAGACAACTTTAATTAATTAAAATCACTGTTCTTTAAACATGTAAAGGAAGTCCGGAACATGTATTTACACTTATGCTGCTTGTATATGTAAAATTGTAAATAAAAGTTTTTTTAAATTTTTTTTTTTTATGTTTTACAAAATTAAATAATAGCAAATATAATAAAAATATACATAAATGTTGGGTTACCTCGCCTGTAAGGTAGCATTGTCTTGCTTAGCACGCGTATAGCGTTCATCGCTATGCGTCTGATTATCTGCGAGAACGCTCATCTGCTGCTGTAGCATCTGAACCTAATAAAAAAATAAAAAATTGTTATAGAAAAATTATTTATTTATTTATTTAGTTTAAGAATGTTACATGTAATATCATATTATATTATACAATATAACATTAGATGTAAAATTCATGAACAATCAACCAATGACAGTACATCCACATTGAAGAATTGACTAAAAAATTGTAAATATCAATTTGTAAACAAAATATTTGAAATTGGAAATATGCACTTGAAGATTTGTTGAAATGAATTTTATTGAGAAATAACATATTTGTAATTTTTAAATGAGGAAACGATGTGCAAACAACGTGGAATGGAAAATTATAATACAATGGCTGTTTCACAGAATATATTTTGAAAGAAAAAATATTCAAGGTGATCAGAAGATGATGACGCTGCATTAAAAGACACATAAATGTAATAGTTTTTGTATAACAAAAATAGAAAAATAAATATATAACATTATTTATGGAGCCAAAACGGTCAACTATTTATCATATATTTACGATGAACTTTGTATAGGTGTGAAAATAAAGAGTAAAGATATTGTCATGCATGAAAATAAATTAAATCATCGATTTATTAATTTTGAATATAAATGGTCCATAAGTATATAAAGAATGTAAGAAGAATAATACATAAGATCTTTTATGAAATAAATATATTTCAGTACACATTTCAGCAACTGCAGCCATAACATATCATCGAAATAAGATGTAAATAAATATAACAACATTATTCATAAAAACAAAGTTATTTAGTCTGTAAGAAATATCAACAGATGAGTAAAGTGCCCGATCGTTTAAAAATCAAATTTGTTTTTAACGTGATTTTGTGTGATAACTGGAAGTGTTAAAAAATAAAATAGTAGAAATATCGGGTTATTGGAAATTTATGAAAGGATATTTTAGAATTTTTATTTCAATAGCAACACCCTTTTATTATCATTCCTTTTAAATAACTCTTTCATACTTTTATAATTAACAATGAAGTAAATAATTCTTAAAAGTAGATGACACAATTTTGTTTATTATGCAAAATTCTAACCGTTTGTGAAAAGTAATTAAGTCTTAACTATTCTATATTAGACCACAAACACATTTTTTTAAAAACAAATTTGAAAATTGTTAAAGGGGATGCTCCTCATATATTTTCAAAAATGTATTGTTACTTTTAACGGCTGCAATGTGGCTTTACACGAGACAAAAATGTGATGTTAGTTTTCTTTGAAAGTCACATCATAGCATGATTTTTTAAGAACGTGGAAAAACCAATTTTCCTTAAAAGCTCCAGGAAAGAGGTTTTTCCTCAAGGTCCTAAAATATTCGGAGCCCGTGTGCTACAACAAATAATGCGCAAATTTTTGCAAATCTTACACACATACAATATTTAAAATTTGATTTAGAATAGGTGACTTTGATAATTGATTGTCATTAAAAAATTGAAATAAAAATAACTAAAGATATCTAAAAAAATTAATACGCCTAATAAAAATTGCTAATTCCAAATGACTGGTGTTAACTGACTTCTGTTTATAAGTTCATAATTTATGAGAGTCTACAATAAGAAGTGGTACCATATGTAATATGTACATTGCGATATATGAAGTATTAAATTTAAATCACATTGTTTTTGAATTCTAAAGATTGGGTAAAACTCGAAACATTGGTTTTTATTAAGTATATGTTTTGAATAAAACTGTTATTAAGGAAGATTTGGAATTTCCTTAAGTAATCCAAATATTATAATTTATCTAACGTGCATACATATCGTATGCAAAATTGACTTAAAACAGGTTATTTGATTATTGATTTCCAAAAAAAAAATTTGATAAAAGTAGCTAAAGATATACAAACAAAAAATGGTATCACTTCCACAGTTTGTCGCTTCTAATGAATCACAAGTTTTAACATTTTTAATAGTTTCCTTTTTAATATTCTCGAAAATAAAAATAATTTTATTATTGAAAATATATAGATTAAAAACCAGTTATGTTTACGTTATTTTATCATCTTCGAAATGTTTGTTGAAACATTTATTTCTTGATGAAACTATTACCGAAATATACAGATTTCGATTATGTTTATTCTCGGGAATATTAAAAAGGAAACGGATGAAATGTTAAAACTCGTGATTTGACACGAAGCGACAATCTGCGGAACTGATGCAGTTTATTAATAATAATAATTTAATTATAATCAAACATTTGGCCTGTTTTAAGTCTTAAAACACTTAGATTTAAGCAATGATATGTGTTAATGAACTAGCCATTGCACAGTCAACATTAATGTTTGCCTTACTTCTCAAGCCTATACCTTGATGAACGCGAATATGAAGAAGAGGGTTTCCCTGATCTGGTAGCAGATGGAAAAGAAGTTGGTCGCGAAGATGCGGAGTACGACAGACACCGGCCCAGGAGGTGCAGGGGACATGGCACAGTCGCCTCGCACATCACTGGTCGTCGACTGACAACAAGTGACCTTCGTCTTCGGGAAAAAATACAGTTTTTAATATCTCAAGGAGAATACGTTTAGGTGGGAACTTGGGCAAGAGTAGAGAATGATTCCTAGAGCAGTGCCACAATGGCGGTTCCCACGTGTTCCCTAATCGGATGAGGAATACGTATTAATTATATCAGTTACGTAAAACTCTTTTATGTAGTGTGCCATGACAGGCAGGTGGCCGCCGGGGCGATTCTGCCCTCCGCGAACAAAGGAACTGTAATTTCGGGGAGGCTGAGTGTCTTAGATAATTACTAGCTTCAATAGGAAAGAAGATGAGAGTTGGAATGGGAAGATTGCACCGTCAGGAGTCAGAATACAAACCTTAACTTACAACATGTAAAGTAAATCTGTATAAATATTTTAATATTAGCACTCCTACAGACTAAACATTGTTGAAGGGATCACCTTTGGTGTTAGGGTTATCGTTACAACCTCCTATGTACAATATCGCAAGTTCACATTAAATAAATTTTACTTATCTATTCAAAATAAAAATATATGGACAGGTAAAATTTAAGACTCTCACTTTAGTATCGTACAATAAGCCAAAGCGGCATAAAGTAGTGTTAAATGAATAAACAAACACTTTTTTTGCACTGCTCATTTTAAAATGGAGACAAGAAGGAGTTCTCTCTATTGCCACTGTTTTGAGGAAATTTTTTTGCTTATTTTTTTTTATTATTTCAATTTGTATGAACATTTGTTTCGGTAACTTATTGGTTTAGAAATAAATGTTACGATAATAGATTTTAGAACATTTAAAGCAGTATATTAACTTATTTACATACAGTACTTTTTGAAAAATGTTCTAGTAAGTCTGTATGAGAATATATGAAACAACATTTCTGATATGCTCATTGTGGCATAAAATTAATTAATTATTATAATTAATAAATTATAATCATTAATTAAAAATCAAGATTTTTAAGAAGGAATATATCATGGGGTTACAAGTGAATCAAAATTATCGATTTTCTACTGTTCGGTTTCTTTATTTATTTTAATTTTCACTGTTCCGTAATCAAACTAAGTCATCTAGCCTTTACATCAGCCTTTTCTCCAAATCATATTTTTTCACTTCAAGTATTTCACTTGTAGCCCCCACGATATACAGCATCTCAAAAATCCTACTTCGCAATCTTTTCCAACAATAGAAGCTTCCATTCTATGGTCAAAACATGGGTACTGCAATTAAATTTGAAATTACCAGCAAATTATTTTAAGTACATAATAGAAAGTTATATTTCACACGTGAAACCGTAATAGGGTATAAAACACATCCTGCGAGCAACGGTACTTAAGTATGTTGTGGTCACAGGGCTCGCACCACAAGTCCTCTAGCACCTCTGCCAATTATTCCTCATTGACGTCTTTTCCCAGTACTCAGGACCTAGCCTGCTAACAATACCTAGTTTTCTTTATGGAGTAAACAGGAGTGAGCTAGTTACTGTATAGAGGTTTGAGTTGCTGTGCTCAAGGTACCGGTTTCATCAATCTGGCAACGGCAGATAATTTAATTATTATGTTAACAGCCAATGAAGGACCATGTGAGGTATACAGACTCTCTTCAGGCTCACCCAGACTCCACAAAGTATCTTTAAGGTATTATGAAGATTATATGTACAGAATATTTTTCTTTTTTTGTTTCATTTGTCTCAAACATTGACCATGAGAGATCTTTAAATCCTCTTGGGGCTCACCCAGCCTCTTTAAACTTTAATTGGAGGAAAAACCTGAGGGTAAAGAGTGATCACAGACCAATCAAATTCCACAGCAACCCAAACCGTCATAGAAACAGTACGGTTTATACCAAGTGTTGAACCTAAGACCTTCATGGATTGTAGTGGTACCTCTTTTGTTTTTTTAAGGAACAACTTATGTACAGGAGTAACAAATACGTCAAGGAGCAATGAGTGTCATTAATGGAATTTGATGAAGATTTTTCGCGAGGTGATTGATCAAAAGTCAGATGTGCTATTTCTAAGGAGCGGAACGTCATCCCCCGGAAAATGTCATGTAGAAAGGGACATAATGTGAAGCTTCAACTGGGGAATCTGATTAGATGGAGGTCCAATGTTAAACATAAATTTTCAATTCATTTCAATTTTAAACATAAATAATTATATTTAACTACAATGTGATGTTTTTTGGTTAATTGTTTTGATTGTTCTATATATACGACACCGTTTTGATGTGATATTGTTATTTTTAATGAATTATGTTTATAATAAATGTTATTTTTTATCTTCTTATATATTGAGTAGTTTATATATTTTAAATTTAAAGAGAAAATGCGGTATACAGCTAAAATATGATTTTTTTTTTGTATTGCTTTTATTTTTAGCTATTTTCCTTTTAAAGAGAAATAGCTAAAAATAAAAGCAATACAAAAAAAAATCATATTTTAGCTGTATATCATCTCCTATTTCATTTCCTAAGAATCCTCTTGTATGATAATGAAAGAATACAATTTCAAATATATTTCAGGCATCATAACCTGACAGGCTGCAAATAGTTGAGGTAAGTGCCAGAGGAGCGTGCTGGGGTAGGTCGTCGTTAGATTGGAAAAGTACCAAAGTAACTTATGTTGAAATTAAAACAGCTTTAAGCATAAAGAATTTTCTAAAGGTAGTAACAAAAAATTCAATGCCAGGATGGGATCACGCTGCGTGGGAAAGGAGTGGATAAGCCAGGCCGAGACTAATCTCACAATGGCGACAGTTCCGAGAAGGGGGGGGGTGGATAAATTAAACCCTAGCGACCAATCAGAAGGCTCGGAATATTTCTGTTATTGAAAATCATTGAGGAGTAGGAATTGATCCAGCAAGCCGGCAGACACTATGCACCCTGGAACTAATGCTCTATGGCCATCGCCAGGCTACTGACCTCGACCCGTCCTCCCTCGCCTCGGGGTAGCTACGAAAAGAAAAATGAGAAGCAATAATCTATAAACGCATCAATAGCCCTGTCGTCAAAATCAGGATATTGACTTTTACAAGAACTTTCCGAAGTACAACTAAAGTATTCACATAAAACTAGAACAATATTGCATGGCTCAATTGGCTAGAGTGCCGTCACGGAGAGACAGAGGATCCGGGTTCGAATCCCGGCCGGGGGCATATCTTTTCTATTTAAAATAAAAATATTTAGAATAATATTAGTTGACCTTACATACATGAGGAAGAAAATAGAAGGCCACAGAAATAATTTAATAATTAGGGCTGAACTATTCATTTGAAAGCCAATGTTTCGATCCACAAGGCAGGTATTCTTCAGGGCTAGTTATACCAGATACAAACAAACTAAAATGATACTTAAAATAGAAAAGAATACAAATAGATAAAGAAATAGTTAAACCCTTATTTAAGAAATTATTTCTCTGATCTCCACCTGGACCATTTGCTTCCTTATTAACATAAAACTCAGACAAGAAAGTACATTAACAGGAAAAATATACCTTATCACTACTATTTCCCATAAAGGATAAAGTAATACGACATATTAATATAAGAGGCATTAAACAGCAAAAGCGGATATCTCCAAATATTGACTCTTTCACATCTTTCGCTAGTTCATTCAAGCTATGTTTTATACTCCCTAAACTTCAGGCTTAGGATTGGACTAAAGCCATAAGGCAAAGTGTCTTGTTAGGCAGTATTAATGGACTAAACTAGTGAAAAAGTATTTTTGGGGGAAATTTTGGAGTTATTCGCAATAACGACTCATGTCATTAATACTATGTTCTTTAAGGAGTCCATCTTCATTTGGAGTATAGAAAACAATTAGACAAACCACAAAAACAGTTATCTTAGCGTAATTGTTCAAAAAGGGATGAGAAGGAAATTATCAGAGAATATTTATACAAATGACTTCAGGATTTCAAAAACGAAATTGTTAATAGTTTAAACTTTTGGAAAATGAAAGCTCAGTAAACCTTTCGAAGAATAAACAGTTTATACCTGTATCTAGAATTTGTAACATTAATAATAAAGTCATATAAAAATATATAATATAAATACAAGCATACAAATAGATAAAGAAATATCTACGAACACCCACATCTTCGTTGAGCTCGATGAACCACTCCGGCTTGGCCTTGTAGCCGTTCTTGAGACCATTCTTCAACTTCTTTGCGGGAGCCCTGATGTCGGGGAAGGCCTCACCGAGGAACTCGAACTGACCTTCCCACATGTCGAACTCCAGCTCCGGGCCCAGGGAAGGCGGATCTCCGTCCTCTACCATCGTCGCCGTCCCGGGTGATCATGGCATACCTGAATAGCCGTGGGGTTCAAGAAATGCAACAAGAGGTCGAAGAGTCTGTATCATCCGGTAGTGTGAGGATAACGTGAAGAGCAGAGAAAAATGATGGAACTTAACGAGTTAGTAAAATAAATGCTTTTGGTATAGGAAGTCTATGTAATTTTATGAAAAAAACAAATGGAAATTTAAAATATAAGTAATGTTACGGCAAAACAGTATATTGATAAAATTAGGTCACTTAACTCTGTTAATGACTATGATGTTAATGAATAAAAATGACACATGATTGTAATTTAATGGGCTACAGTAACTTGTAATATATTACAATAGTATTTAATAAAAATTTGGATACTTCAAAGAGAAACATTTTTTGAGAGGCCGATGTCAAAGGATAAAATAAAAATACTATATAAGATAGAATTGGCCTCTTTCAGCAGTTAGGCAGACCTTCAAAGAAATCTTAGAGATTCAAAACGAAACCTAGTGATGTATTAAATTTCAATCGGTTAATTCTTATTCATTTAACGACCCAAGTAATTTCTCTACTATGTATCGCATAATATTGTGAATTTGTATAAATCACTTTATTTTTTCCATTTTATATGCGTTGAGCTATTTTATTTTATATGTGTCTATTTATACAATTTTATATTTATTTTAAATAATTTTATGCACCTACTTGACACACAAAAAAAAATACACATAAACTCTTGAAAATAGTTTGATTTTCCCCAGAACCAGAGTAAGAATGAAAAAGTCTTCATTTTTCCATAAAAAGTAAACGAAGTTCCATCACACTTCAATCCGGATGATTCAGAAAAACGTGACAAAAACAATTATTTTTAGGAAGGTAATGTTCAAAAGCTCTTCTTTTTATAATTAAAACATTCATAAACAAAAAAAACATAAATTATTTTTTGTTGAAAAGTACTTTCCTATATAATTACAATCATAATAAAATTACAAAAGGAGTGCAACTGTTTCTACAATAATAATAATTGTCTTTATACATTTTAGTGTCATTACAATAAGATACAAATTTAATTATTAAATCACTATTAGATAGAATACATGTTAGGCCATTTAATTATTTAAAAATACCATATATACTATTAACTAATGTAATATATTTTCTATAAATATCTTTGAACAGAATTATATAAAAATTCAATAAATTACTAACACTACCAGCAATGTACGTAATTGTTTACAATATCAAAAATATATGATAGGTTAAATTTATAAGAAAGTAAAAAATCTCAAATATTGCCATATAAACTATTTCAACATGTACATCGATTAATACATATAATATAGTTACATAAATACTATTTAGGAAATATAATGTATGTTGATCTGACATGTAAATACATATTATTTATGATTATGATAAATACATCACTGTAAAATACTTTCAAAGATTAAGTGTTGTAATGATGTTGTAATGGTCGGAAGGAAATCGATATTGGATTGCCTCTAATGACAAACGAAATTGTTATAGCTATTGTCTTACGAGGATGACAACAATGCTATTAAACAGTCGTATATTTATTCCTCGAGGCAAACAATAGGTAACTCTTGAATAAACATTCGGATGTCAATAAATAAAAATATAAGAAATTTAATAAGAATTAAGTACGAAATGTCTCTAGAGCTCTTCAAAAAATATCGTCACATATAATAAATATATAAACATATAACATATAAACAAGGAAAAAGTCAATTTATTTACATACTGCATTAAAAATATCGAGTAACTTAATTTTATTATATATTAGACTATAATCAAATACTTTTTATGTAGAACATAATTCAACAGATTCGTTTATTTTTTAAATAATTAAGAAATCTATTCCTTTTTAAGGAAATATAATTAAAAGATGATATACAATTTAAGAAAGCATTAATATGTTCGTGAACTGCTCGCCACTAGGAATTTATATTAGCCTTTTACTAAACTGTAATTAGTACTTTCTAGTGAAGGGACGTTTATTACTATCATTTAACTCTCAGACTTCATTTGCTTGGCGTAAAGAAAAAACTTTATTTATTTTTTTATAATAAACACTAAAACTTACATATTTTTGGAAAGAGTTTTATGAAGTAAATTCATGGCTCAATTTGTATATATTATTTCGCAATCATTTACAAAAAGATAACTAAAAAGAGAAATTCCCTGAATCGTTGAAAAAATTTGAAAATAATTTTTATCAAACAATCGTGCACAATTATTTAGAAAATTATTAGAAAAGATGTATTAACCATATTAATAAAGTATATATGACGAATTTACTTTTGTAGGCTTCATTACACTTTCAGATTAATTGTAGTTTTCTATGAAAAGATGTATGAGAGTTAGATATCAATTGAGAATCGTGAATGCTACTTCTAAGACAAATATTTTGACTATAGACATAGAAAGTCGAGATTAAAAACCCTCAGTATAATGAAGATAATTGCAGTTTCGATTGAAAAAAACAATCGGATTTGCCATTATTATTGCAATTTCACCTGCATAATCGAAATCGTGGCAATTTTTTCATTCGTTATTGGAAAATCATAGGTGAGAGAGCAAGGAGCAACAGAAAGTTGCATCGCCTTTTGGAGAAAAACCCAATTTTGATTAATAAGTGTTATTGAAATAATATAGAGAAGGGATTATAAAATGAATAAATATTATATTGTCATAAAAATATATTTATTAGTAAGTAAATTAGTTATGGGGTAGTTTTATTTAGTCTGTTTGCAGCGAGAGATGGATCATACAGGATCTAGGACCCTCCTGGGGCACACCCAGCCTCTATAAAATATTATAAAAATAGAGTACCCAAAATAAGGGATAAAAATCTGGCGGTTGAGCGTGACCTAGGACAAGTCACCTCTTTGCAGAACCGTTGTCCATGAAACAGTACAGTCTCTACCATGTACTGAACCCCAGACCCTTCATGTGTTGTAGTGGTACAGGTTTCTTTTTTTATGGGGTAGTAGTCAGTCGGTAGAGCGCTAAGTTGCGTTCCGATTTTGAATTGGGAGTTAAATTATTTAATGTGTTGAATGGACCCTGTGGAATCTGGAGACAGACGCATACCCAAGCTCAACAGTAGATTCTCTACCATGTACTGAACCCCAGACCCTTCTTGGGTTGTAGTGGTACAGTTTATTTATTCATTTTTTAAAATCTTACTATACTATAAATAATAAAACAGTATCTCTTACCCGGTGTATACTAACGGTTAGCAATACTTCCACAATCCTAACTTATGAACTTACGACATAGGAATTTATTATCAAACAATGATAAGTTAGATAAAAAAACTATAACAAATAGTAACGAGAAATTACAATCAACAACTTTAAAACATAGGATCTTAAACAATGAAAACCAATAACCATGTGTTAAAGTAATGAAACAGCATTACTGTTTTGTTTGTAAAGTTTTAATTAAAGAGCATAAAATGAATCATCAACCTAATTTAAAATAATTAAATTAAAAAAAATTATATGTATCCAAAAATTATTTGGAAACAAAAAAAAATTGAGAAAAATAAAGTTGAATAAAAGGCGTTGATGACCAATGTAGTTTTACGTTGTTAATGAATAACAATGAAGTAAAAATAGCTGTTAAATTAATAATTAATTAAATTTTAAAAAGCCCCAAGAACTACTCAGAGCCTCTGATGAAGAGATGTAATGGCCTCCTCCTTGAACACGACAATGAGCGAGGAGGAGGAAGTGGTCAGCCGGAAGTGAATGGGTGGGGCTCAGGATGCCAGGCCCATCATTGTCGTCTATCACGGCCTTCTTCATCCAGTCATCTTTATTTACACACTTGTTTGTTTATATAAATAGGATATACAAATATATATATATATATATATATATATATATATATATATATATATATATATATATATTAACATTAAAAAAAAAATTTAAATAATTAAAAAAGAACCATAAATAAAAAATAAATCACGAATATAAATTTGACGTAAGTCAACGAGATCCCGATTAAAGTAATGTTCAATGAACATACTTCCCCGTGTGTAACTCGAAAAATTGCGAGATCACAGGGATATATAGGATCAGTGAAGAGAAAAGATTTGTCTAGCTGGAAAGCGTGCCTTGGTAGCTCAGTGGTTAGAGCACCGCGCTAGAAACGCGGGCGACCCGGGTTCGAATCCCGGCCAAGACAAAATCTTTTCTCTTCAAAATGAAAAAAAAACATATTTAAATAATTAAAAAAGAACCATAAATAAAAAAAAAAATATATATATATATAATTTATATAAATTATTTAAACTGAGAACAGCCACAGAAGACCAACGGACGGACCCCCCTAGGACTAACCCATCCTCTATAAATGGGGTACCCAATATTGGGGGAAAACCTCCTGGTTGAGTACAGTCTCTATCATGTACTGAACCCAAAACCTTTCATGGGCTGTAGTGGTACATGTTATTTTTTTTTTATACAAGAAATAAACAATAATAAAAGTAAAATTTAATCTGAAGGGAGTATTGTCTCGACTTTGAAAACTAAATAAGTAAAACAATTATATTTTATAAGTAACACATATCACCCCAGAGGTGTTAAAGTAAAGCGGCAACGAGCTATGGAAGAAATTTATGAGATAATTTGGGACATATGCATGGAAGAAAAAATGCTCGAAGATCAGGCAAAAGCAGTGATATGTCCGATATTCAAAAAAGAAGACCAGTTCAGTCTCTAATATGTACAGGACGAGACTCTTCATGGGTTGTAGTATATATATATATATATATATATATATATATATATATATATATATATATATATATATATATATATCAAGAAAACAGAGGATAAATGGCTATTCTACAAAATTAATTATTGAATGACTTTAATAATTATGAGTAAGTGAAAGAATCTTCACTTGAGTCTCTAAAATAATACATTAAATTTTATAAAATTAATAAAATTCTACATAATCTATATTACTTAATTGATTTTACTATTATTTACAACTGAGCTGTACCACACCTGCTAACGATGATTAAGATCCTATAAATTTTAACGCTTAGAAATTCTATTTACAAGAGGCGCCAGAAAAACAAGCATACATAATAAGTGAAAAGTTGTAACAAGTTTATAAGAGAGAAGGACACTGAGATGATTGGATCGCGAAGAAGCTTACCCCAGCCCAAGGCAATTCAAGAGTTAGCCAAGTTTTGACAACAACTTTCGCCACAGCTCAGGAACATCTATTGTCTCCAACTTTATATTTTTTCCTTTCGAGAATATCTATCAATTCTTCTCTATTTCGGTATCTGGTAATCCGCCAATGGCCACGTGACATGAGACTGGGGATTTATCACGTGAACAATTAAAATAATAAAATCTACAATGAGGAAAAAAATATGGAAATGATATAAGATCTGTGTTATAATTAACCAGCTTATATTTAATTGGCTTTAAGATATTTTTATTTATAATATTGCAAATGGTTATCTAAAACCACTCTTCCAGGTATCAGATACATCATAGAAAATAAAAATATATGACTCAAAATCAAAAGGAACAACCCTGTTTCGTGTAACGCGCACGATTGCTTTTTCTTCTTTTATATCAAATAAAAAAAAAAAAACATTTTTATTTATTTTTTTCTAAATTTTAAACCTATTTCGTAGGTTTAAAATCAGAAATCAGCGTATGTAAGGGAATCGATTGTAATAGTAAATAGTGATTTATGAGGAAATATAACTGATTTTAAGTTTTTCATATACATAAGGTTTCCATAACATCTAATACAGATACAAGGGCTAATTAAAAATTAAGTAATTTATAATACTACATACTTATAATATAAAGGTATTAAAAATCATCATTTCATGATAATGAAACAAAGCTTTTGCGAACCCAAGGTTCGGGACTAAAATATTGCAACTAATTTAATAGATTAGGGTTTAATATAGTAATTATTAAAACCTATATAAGTATTTTATAATTGATATCTATAAACATTAAGGCCTTATTAAAATTTACTAAATATACTACTTATTTATGAAACGAGGTTATCTTAATGTATAATAATCGTTAGAGTCCACAACTATTTTAAGCAAAAATTGAACTCCCCCATAAAATAATTTAAATTATTGGAAGTTATAATACATTATTTTAGGCTTGACGAATGAAGACATTTGTGCTATATATTTTTATTTTGAGAGATAAAAGAAAGTCAAAACAGAGTGGGAGCATTTTATAGAAGGTTTATTTGTTTTTGTTTTATAACGGGATAACTCGAGTATTTTAAAAATTTTAATTTTATTTTTATAGACGAAGAAGAATATAATTTAAGCAATAAAAGCCCAGTTAAAGAGGACAAAAGAGTTTAAGAACTGGTCGAGACTATGTTAAGAATCAATTTTCCTCTAAATATACGAGGAGAAACCAGTAGTGAGATGGGGCCTAGCAGAGAGCACACACGTTGTTCAGAAAGCTGCCTCCAAGATGGTATAGAAAGCAAAATTTCTCTGCAGCGACCTATTTCTCAACGATTTAGCATAACTCGCCACTGTCAATTTACGGCTTACTCAGTATTATCATCTGGATGAATTAAGTTCTATCATGCAAAAGAATATATTAAAAAAAGACTGTATCGCAACAAACCATGAAGGGTCTTGGATCAGTGCATGGTAGAAATCCATTTTTTAAAAAAAGGGCGAAGTGAAAACATTAACCGATTATTATTTTACTTTTAGAACACTTTAAACAGAATTTAAGACTTAGAAAAACCAACCTTCCCATACAACTGTCGTTTCAGATAATGTTTAAAAGGGATTTACATTCCTTTTCGCTTTCACAGCCTGCAAAAGTTATATTATGCCATAACATGGCAAGAAAAACATTGAATGTATCACACGTTGGTTTTGATTCAAAATCTAATACTTCCAAAGAATGCCAAACTTGCAAAGAAAGATGGCTTGCTGAGATGTTATCGAATCGACAAAGTATCTTGTTCTCCTATTTCATCAGTATAATAAAAACAATGTCCTTCTAGAACGTAAAAATACCTGACTTCTCATGAATATCATCACATAACATATGAAGAATTAATTCATAAATCTAAACTTGTAACCTTAGGTAAATGGATTCCAACAGCCTTTGAAATATTCCATCCGAGCAATTAAATAAACCACTACTGTTTCTTGGACAACGGTTGCGTAGAAAGATGATTGACGGAGATCACGCTCATCCACCAGGTTTTTCTCTAATCAAGGGTAGTATAAAGGTATCCACTTTATAGATGTTGGGTAATCCCTAAGAGGCAATCCAGGTCCCACAGGGTCCATACTCGGGTGTTGACAGACCTTCGGCACGCTAAGTCAGCACTCTAATGCTGAGCTACCTCACTCCCTAATTAAATATACCTTTTTTTTTTTTAATTCAACTAAAATTCTTTAAAGATTCCGGATGTGGGATATAGTTATTACGTTAGGAAAGACCCAGAAAGATACCCAGCTTGGATTCTTGCCTGTTATTTGGGAAAGGACCGACCGGGAAGACAAATTGCAGGGTTCAAGACCTCTTTTCTCTCTTGTATGCATTGGGCGGTCACGGATGGCAGTTAATGGTCCCAGGGGAATCGGAGAAAGGTCACTACTCTCTATTGGAGGACTCTCAAGAACCGAAGAAGTACTTCGTCCTGTGTCGCAAAATGGCGGAAGTCAGGGTCATCCTTGACAGGTGTCATTATAAATAAATGTTGGCGATACATATTCCAGTAATCTGCTTTCACAAAATTAGACAGATATTATAATAAATTAAACAAAACGAAATACTAATCACAAACAAGTTCAAAAGAAGTGGTAATCAGATTCTCGGAAAACGTGAAGCAGAGATTGAGAATCATTACTTTAAATGAGTAACTAGGAATTATCAATGACTCATTAGTGACATAGTTTACGATTGACAGGCACGGAAAAAGGAAATGCTAACTAATAAATGATAAACAATGAGCCGGAAATAGAAAACCAGAAATTAGAAACAAGACAAAAATTAAACACATACACTTACTTACTAAAACCAGTTTGGACATATGCATTGCATCTTTATGACAACACTAAAAAGACTCACAGAAAACGATGATTACAAACTTTCCAATCAAAAGTACTCAGACTTGTCGCAAAAGCACCTTGGTATGTCAATAACAAAACTGAAAATACCAACAGTTGACGAACACATACGAACATACAACGCACGTTTTCAAGACAATACGGACCCACTGATAAAACAAATGGTGACGAATCTCATGCCTAAGCAAACTAGGAGCAGATTAAAAAGAACATGGCTGAGAAATATGTTACCATAAGAATATTAAATCAAGGAGAAATGCTGCATTCTTCTTCATGCCTCTCATGTAATTTTACAGACAAAAAACTTGCTGATTATCGATTTGTTTCATAGACAGGTGTGGATAAACATAAAAAAGAGGGAAAAATTTTCTGTATTCAGATACTTGCTTTAAATTTAAAGGATAGATTTCGAAATTTTACTGTAAATATAGACTGCCATCGCTTCTTTACTGGAACAAATACGATTCGTAAATAAATATTATAACGAAGGCTGAAAAAATGGCCACATTAATAATAATACCTAATGATTGCGGTTGGACTGAGTATTGAGTACCTTCTATACATAATAAAATGGACCTCCATTTCCTTTACTTCAGTATTTTTTATTAATAGAGAATATAATCTATGATTCTTGACCGTGTCATGGCAGAAAATTATGTTCACCCATTCAGGAGGTTTGATCAACCAATAATTATTTTTCACAAACTACATACCCAATGGTTATTATTAAAATAATAAATGGTATAAGCAGTTAGCAACGAAGACAACCTCAGATGAAGTGGAAATAAGAAGAGCGACCAACACCAAAGCGACAGAACAAGGTCACAACAGAATGCATCTAGCCCTGCGCAACCAGCTCGGGCCGGACGCGAATTCTATTTTAACAGTCAAGGTCCTGTATCGAGGTCTTTAACAGGGCTTAATAAGGGGACTTGAAAACTTATAATATTATAACTTACTTTATCTATACATATTATAAAAAAAGTCTTCGGCAGCGTTTGTTCGCGGTAAGCTCAATAGCTACTACACGGATTTTTATGCGGTTTTCAACAATAGATAGAGTGATTCACCAGGAAGGTTTAGATTATATAATTTGCCGAGGGTTTGTGTAAATGGGTTGGAATATCGATGGGTTTCACCGAAGGCGTGCAATTATCTAACGTGCAAGATAATAAATTCGAATACAAAGAAATATTCGTTTTTGTTTTTATTTTATAATTTCTATATAATAAAGTGCATTAGGAAGAAAGAAAATCAAGACTCCCAAAGAAGCCTGACCAATGATATTCACGTGGTCCTTAGTGACCGGTACGTGATTAAAAAAAATACATAACACAGACAAATTATGTAGGCATAATATGGCTTATTATCCGAGCAAAGCTGGGGTGGGTCGCTAGTACTTTATATGAAAGAGCATTACAATCTAACACTTTTTTAAAAATAGTTATGAATATAAAGTCAAAATAACAACGGAGTAATATATTATTATTATTTTATATTTATTATGGTATTAACCAGTACAGGTGCAGTAGTAGAACCGTTTTTAATACGGATTATTATACTATATTCTTGTAACAATTTAGTTACATATGAACATTACCAACCTTTTTTTAAATAAAGTTACTTTGATTTGTATCATATTAGAACATGAAGTTTTATGAATAATAGCATAAGTTAAAATCAATAAAGTGTCAAGCTTTCAAACATTTTCTAATGGTTAATAAAAGAATTTCGATACCATTAGAAGAGGAATAATTTTCTTTCCTACTACCCAATTATTATTTTTTTAACACAGGGAATTTTCAAATGCCTCTATTGAAAAATTACGTTGAGCTATGAGCTGGGTCCTTTGAAGGAGCGATATGTAAGATGATTATACTTTTTATTTCTATTTTTTGTAATTTTGATTGATAAAGTTCATGCTTTCTTAAACCAAATGGCTTTCATAATCTTTTCTTTGTACTTCCATAAATTTTCGTAGTCAGATTCTGGTAGAACATAGATCCATTTTTTATTTCTTGAAAAAAAAAACGAGTAGAAAGGTAAATAAAAAAACAACAATTATTTGTGGGTTTCACCGATTAACATGCCCCGTCAACTGCAGAAAGTGAAGTGACAGTATGGGCGTGTCAGTGAAAGCTCAGAGTTTTTTTTAAATATATTAATTATAGTTTAGTCATTAGATTTTAAATTTTAATATTAAAGTATTCATCTTACATGCACAACAACAATAGTAATGTATACAGAGATGTAAGTTAGACTGTCTTCAGATGAAGAATGCATTCCTTGTACGGCACTAAGCCTTCTCGTATTCAGTTACTTTTCTTTTCTAGACTATCGGGTTTACACACCCAAGGTATTTGCACCCTAATGAGTTCTTAGCAGCTATTTTTATTGATGTTAATATCCCTTCAATACAATGGATTAGGAATCAACGGGTTCATCAATTAACAAAGTTTGGTTAATTACTTCTCTTGAGAGTGGAATGTTTTCTCACCGGAGTGTCCCAATTAATTTTTGAAACCTACCTTTCATCAAAAGTATACCTTCAAGCCCAATTTCCAATCACCGTTATTCATCTTGATAATCTTTTATTAAAATACTGAAATTTGGTACAAACATTTTTTTATCTAATATTATTTTTTAAGCTTGGCATTTTTCCTTTTTTTTTTATCTTTTCCTATAATTTGGAAGTTCAACTTATTTCTTAAATTATTTTAAATGAATAATGAATGAAGATGGTAAAACAAACTTCAATCCACATTAATAATTCTATTATTGTTTTTAAATATTTAAAAATGTTTCCCATAAATAATATTAGTATAAATAATATTTCCCATGACCGAAACATGGAAGACCCGAGTTCGAATCCCGGCCTTGGGCATATCTTTTCTCTTCAAAATAAAAATATTTAAAATTATAATAATTAATAAAAAATAAAATAAAATATATTATTGTTTGTTTTTTTTTTAATAAAAAATCGACTTAAAATAGTTGTGAAGTCAATATTTTATTTTCTTGAGTCCTAAATGTTTACCAATAATACAGTAACGCTTAGTTCCGAACGATATAAACCAATAAATTCCTAGAAATGTTCCAGATATGAAAAAATGTTTTTTGTAACTTTGTTCCAGTAAGTAGAATAAGGGTTCAGTTCGTTTTAGAGACTGTACTGTTTCTAGTACAACGATTGTGCAGGGAGGGGGATTTGTCTGAGATTACGCTGAACCACCAGGATACCAATTTATAGAGGCTGGATAAGCTCCAGGAGAGCTACGACTCCTCCGGAGGATTGGTCGTAACCAACCTCGGCTGTTGAAATATTAAATGAAGCCGGATTTGTATCCGAGATCATCGGAACGACAACTCAGCGCTCTACCACTGAGCCCCGCCGCTATTTAAGTATAGTATATCTAATTGTTTATGGCAATTTAAAACACTTAAATTAAAACAAGGAAAGATAAAAGGAACAAATAAGACAATACAGCGAAATAATCTAAGTCTTTCGGGCAAAATGAAGTGGCAAGTGGTTGGATTAGTTGAAGGCTACTTGGATGTAATGGAACTAGAAACTAAACATTACAAACTTACTGACAGGGACTGATGTACGCTCTCACCCTAAAGGCCATTTAAGAAGCCCATGCAATCTATCCCCTTTCGTCACCCCCTATCCTAAACTTTTCCTCAGTAATCTTTTACATTACTTTTTTTATATTTGATATATACAATATAAATTATTATCCTAAAATATAATTATCATAAAAAAAATTAATCTTTATTTGTTGATTTATTCCCAATCTACGTAGATTAAAAAAAAAATCCGCAGTCTGATATTCAATTGAATACGATCGAATTAAAATTAGATCAAATAGAAATTTATTAATAATCTTTGTTCCACTTTTTGAGAACTATGTAATTCGTTATTTTGAGTGCACTTTTAGGAAATATTTATGCTTTATAAACAACGGTGTGATTCTTATTTATACGTTGTAATGGAATAAATAGTCAGAATGTGGTATGTATAATATATATTTTAAGTGAAAATTGCGAAGGATTTGAGGGGGGAAACGAATGAGCTCGCGCCACCGACATGCTCCAGACTGGCGACGCGTAGCGAGCGGTCTGTGTATGACTTTTTTCAAACAAAAAAAGAAATATTTCTTAAATCAACTCTAGTTTAAAGATATTTCGCTTTATACAAGAATAATAATATTTAACAAAAAGGTCGTTTATTAATTATGGATGTGAAAACCAGACTAATCTTAATAATTTAATTCAATTTAGATTATGGAATTTAAAAAAATTCACGCTATTAATGATTAATAATTCCAAAAAGAAGTTATTCCAAAGTTTTGAGTTTTCATTCAAGTCGGCAGTCAGCGTGATTACCTATTTTAAATTTTTGTTTTATTATTTTAATTTGTTCACATTAGTTTATAAACTAGAATATAATAATAAGGCTTAGCGAACCCAAAGGCTCAATGCCGATACCAACAATCTCTACTTAAATACTTTAATCCACGCCAGATCACTTTCTTAACTCAATCCTTCCACCTACCCTCAGCATACACATCACTTAAATATGCTGTTTGCAAAAAAAGAAAAATATTTTTTTTTATGTGAATATATTACTTTTCAATTTATTGTTCACTAAAAATATACTTTTGAAAACTGCCGAAGATTGACTATTTGTTTGACTTACTTACCCCCTTTATCTGGGTCTGAATATGACTATGGGTCTGAATTTCCCAAAGAATTATTATTATAATTTCCTTTCCACCACAGCAATAGATAGCATTGAGAAATATCCTACGACAATAGAAATGAAATTGAGTACGGTAATTTTATTATGGAAAGGATTTAGCGAGGGAGGACAAGCGCCCACTCTCCGGCAGATTGCGTCAGAGTTCTTTATATACACTTCGCAACCCCAGGACTCCAATAAATTTATGTATATCTATATCATAGTGTTTGTCATAGTTTTTGTCCTTTACTAAAAGCTCGCAATAGAACGGCGAAGAAAGGAATATCCTGGATGAATGAGAACGAAAAATAATATAACCTAAAGAGGAACGAAAATGCGAAAAAATATTGAATAACTTGTTATATTATTAGGCCAGAGGGTTAATAATTTTTACATTGAAATATGTATGTATGTATTTTCGGATTCTCTTTGACTATTCTTTACAAGAGCATCCTATAAAAAGTCGGGCAGCGTAATAAATACATTATTTTTCTAGCCCTATCGGTGGTGTCAGTTAGTCGCTTAGAGATATGTCCCAAGGAGCTTTACTTTTCATTATTCTCGAAAATAAAAATAATTTTACAACTGACAGTATATAGATTACTTACACTTACTGCTTAGCTTTTATCATCATCTACACTTCAAAATGAATGTTGAGGTGTTCATCTTTTGATGAAATTATTACCGAAATATTCATATTTTCCATAATTACATTTTTTTTTTCAAACAAAAACTCACGATAATTTTTTTCAAGGTTATTATGTTTATGAAATTTAAAACTTGCTGCGATTTAACTCGAAGCTATCACCTGCTTCCTCTAATATACATCAGTCTGATGATACATACATGAACATAGATGAAACACTCTCAGTCCGAGCTAGACGGTCCAACAACGTTAATTAATTTGTGGGAATTAGAGATAGAATATATTATTCTAGACGGAATTCAATTCTAGATAGTCTAAATAATGTCTTTAATTCAGGACATTAACACTAACAGTCCTCGGCTGATCCAAAGAGACACCACCTTAACGTTAGTTGACCGGCTTTGCTGAACTGAAAGTTTCTTATCTACAATATATAATTACTATTTAGGCCTGGAGTTTTGGTACACTGGAGGTTACTATAGCCCACATATATACTAAACTTATTTTTCATATCAATATCGAAAAAAAGCAACACAAGTATAAACCATACATTTGTTTTAAATAATGACTAAAATAGAACATGTAGACATATGGCTACGCTCCCATTCTCAGATATAATGCAGATTTAAGTGAGTGAATCTGAATTGTTAGACTTAATGGGGTGATAAATTTGGTAATGACCCGAGAGAGACAGGACTGATCTGGATGAATGAGTCACGAACTTAATGTCTAGATAACGACCGATCGCAAACCACAACTTTTTGTCAAAGCAGCAAGACCTTCAATGGTTCACGGGCCATGGTTTGGCATTGCTACTGCGATTAGCCAGACTTACCTGGAATATTATTTCATTCCGATTGCTACAGTTGAGGGGTTTTCTTTTGTTTTGTATTTTCCAAATATCATTTAATTCACTTTTTTATTTGATACTTAATATTTCTAATGCTAAGCTCTTCATTTTTCATAAATATTGAGACGCAAAAAAAAAGGCTGCTCTACCATATCCCATGGTGATGGATCATCATGGTAGAGACTATATTGCAGAGTTTCGCAGTGAGGTGACTCGGTTGAGATCACGCTCAACCGACATTTTTTTCCCAATTAAGAGTAACCACATTATAGAGGTGAGTATAAATTCATAATAAAAAAAAATAAAAAAAATATAACTAATATTGGTTAATATAAATTATTTGCTGAATAAGTAAGAGTTTATAACTTTTTACACTCAACTACTGTATTGGTTATTCTTGGCCAATACAAAAGTAATTTTCTAAATAAAAATAATAATGAGGTATTGAAGGAATTTCTCAACATCAATACAACGAGAATACGGCTTAGCAAACCCAATGGCTCGATACCAACACCTCCAAACTCATCCACAAACCTTTGTCCATAGACAACACCCAAACGCTAACCCGAACCCTAATCCTAAATCGCACTTCAACATGATCATTCCTCTAGTATCTTGATCTTCACATCGGCAGCAAACTTTTAAAAAAAAATCAAAAGTAAAGATTTTTACTGCATTATCATATGAGGCGTTCAGGATCAAAAGCCGATAACTCCATAATTTCAAAAATCAACATTTTCCCATTTTTCGCCAGTTTAGTTGAGCAATTTTGTCTATCACGGGACTTTGACGCTTTGAAGGCTCATAGTCTTCGTCCGATTTTGAACCTGAAGTTTTGGAAGCATAAAATTGCTGAATTTTCTTGCTATTTACCTGTATGATAAGGGTTATTTAGTTGATTACGTCGAACGTACAAAAAGGCTCCCATAAAACTTGAACAAAGTAAATAAAAAAATATATACGGATCTTAATTTACCATAAAGTGAGCTCAGAATAAAATTTACAACATAATAAAGCAGAGGAAAAGGTAAGACTTTAATTAGAAATTCCTATAGATTAAATTGAATCAATCCTTTTGCAGGGCAGAGAAGCTATCCCGGAAACGAAGCATGTCAGGGACACAAGAATCTAATTGGGCATTTTGTAACCTTTGAACATTCTATATCATAAAGGGTGAAATGTCTTGTAATTTAAAAATTTAATTGAATAATTATAAATCTGACATTTTCTGTATGAGGAAATTTTACATTAAGTCGGAAACAATTGAAGTCGGTTATATTGTCGTTAAATGTGTCCAGACGCGTGGGCCAGCGACACTATACATGTGGGTGTCGAAAAACAGCTGTCTGTTGCATAATGATATTCTTAACGGCGAACGGCAAAGTACTGTTTATTAAAAACAATAAATTATTAAAGATTGGTTATCAGAAATGTGCTTATTACGCACATCCCTGTAAATGTTCCTCGGTGACTAAAAATAGGCTTGGAGGATCCCATAGTGTTAAACTTCGATGGATTGGGAAGTTCTGCAGCTCCGGTGAATGAGTGGTCCAGAGAGTTCATTGTATTGAGTGAAGCGAAATCGTGTCATTTCCATCGTGCATAAGTGGTTAAGTCACGCAATGGCTTGACCAAATGGCTTGAAATTATTGTTTATATTACAACTCAATTTCAAGTCAAGCTGAATAACCTGCCAGGGCGGCTGGTAAACCCTGCTTTGGAGGCTAATCTCCCATACGTGTGAATAACAAAGAAATTTGAAAATACTCGTCGGTCTTATTTTCGCAAAATCACACGAACAATATCAAGCAGGAATTTTTTTCGTACTTGTTTTGTGTGCGTGATCAGCTGGATGAATATGTGGAATGAGGTCCAAAGAGAGTTAATCGTGCCATTCAGCAAGCCTTTGCCTTGAAATGGAATATAAGTGATAACTTCATTTCAAACAAATGACTGGCTTAGCCACTTATGTACTACAAGAATGAAACGATTTAGTTTCTTTAGGTATAAAAAAACCATTTTGGTGAAAAATAGCCTTAACCACTTAATCATCGGGGCTTTAGGTATTAATAGGTATTTCAATTCTGCCTTGAGACAATAATGATAAATTATCTTGATAGCTTTATTAGGAGGACTGAGTGAACACTGCTTTGGAGAATAGTTTCCCATACATGTAAGCTTTGAAGAAAGTTGTAAAACTTGTAATTTAAAATAATATCATATGCCAGTAAATAACTATTATTTACACCTTAACGTATCCGCATAAATCCAGCACAAATTTTTTTTATAATTTATAAATTATAAAATTATTCACCGAAATGGGATGATATGTTTATAAATGTTGTCAAAAGTAATGACATATATAAACGGAACATTCCATCTCCGAAATTTAGAAATAATAACCAATTCCCTCTGGATATTAGAAACAATGAACTTTATGGGCATGTTGTAAGTTGGTTCCAAGTGTCATTCTTATGTCAGCCAGTTATTACAGTTGGCATTTAGCCACGATTGCTCCAATTGCACTATCACTCCCAGAAATGGTTTCTTGAACTATTATAGCGCAGAGAACAGTAAATTCCTATCAAGCGTTAGAGATCGAATTAATAGAATTAAACTGTAATCTCACCCGTTACTGATAATGAGACACGTAACGCCGATTTCACACTTCACGCATAGACAACCATGCCTTAGGAATCACTAGTAATCAGTATTGCTCCTTGAGGAACTCCTTCTTCAGTTACATAGCAAGATAAACGATACTGCTCCCAGTTGCATAGCCCATTGCACGCTGCTTAATCGGTGTATACGTAAAATAGATTAACTATCACACACTTAAACTTCATTCTCAACTGTTAACAGATTAAATAAAATTTGCAAGGAATCACACTTGAACTCAGGACCTCGGCCCGACAACTCAGGGCTCTAGCACTGAGCCACTCCGCTCCCAATAGTATACCATAAATGTTAACTTGAAAAAAAAATTAGTCGACATTAGAAGGTTGGAAGTATTGGAGTTAGTTAATAGACACCTATTGGTTTTACTCAATCGTCTAAAAATAAATTATATATTAAAATTAATAATATATAAGCATTATTTAAATTATACCTACTCTTAATTAAATTAATAATACAGTAGTAAGAGGAAGATTAGTTCTACTACACCAATCTAAACGAGAAAATCGTAATTCTTAATTTTTTCTTAATAATTTCCCCTTCCTCCCATACTTTTACAACTAATGTATGTTATTCTGTGCATTATTATAATTAATTTCCAAGTTTTATTATATCTACTACTGCCATTCTTTCATTTTAACTATTAATTTTAAGATTTTTCTAATTCTTTTACTTACATTTAACTTTTATCATTATTCTTATTAACTTATATCCAATTGTTTTCGTTAATTTTTTTTTATATTTTAAATATATTAATTTTCTGTATATTCCATTTATTTAATAAATAAATGGAATATACGGAAAATTAATATATTTAAAATATATATAAAAAAATTAAACGAAAAAATTATTAAGTTTTATATATCTTTTGTATCTTGTTTATTCAGACATGAAGAAGACTATAGCGTGCGTCTAATCGTCGGTGTCTAATAAATTGTTTCACGATTTAAGAAATCAATGTTTTTAGTACAACCCAAACCATTTTCAACTTAAAGTAATTTAATATATACACATATATGGTTAAAAACCATAGAAAAGCAATAATACTTCAAACAGCCTTATATAAAGCTTAAATTACTATTGTGTTATTTTTACACATGATAATTATACTAAGGAGAAAAACATTTCGGATAGTATTTTCAGTCATACGTTCCCACGCTTCCGACTCATGGTGGAAAAGCCATCTGGTCTAAAACCAAAATAATCTAGGTCTAAATATACAGATGACCTCGTAGGAACTTCATGGGACCAATTTTAACTTCCAAGAATATTTTTTTTAAAGATCTATAAAATGTGTAAGAACAAAGGTTAATAATATGCATGTATTAGTCCCTGAGGCTCGCGGTAATTATTAATAATTATTTATAATTTCTATTAAAATTCCTTCACTGTGTACATTCAATCTGGATTCGGTTTAAAATCGACACTAAGATAGAATGAAAGAGCCAATTCCCTGCGTCCGATTTTTCAATCATCAATACAATAGGCGCCCTTGAGCACGGCACAGATTGTGTCCATTCAATCTTCCGCTCGAGTGTGGATCTCGATTGTATGGTAGTATATCGATTTTGTTTGTTTATTATTTCGTATTAAATGGTTGGAGGATGCGGAGGAGGACTATAAGCTGCTGGGCGTACAGAAATGGAGAAGAATGGCGCAGGATCGTTCGTGGATTGGTTGATGCAGGATGGTTGGTTGACAGTGGTGGAGGAGGCCCGGGTTCTTGCAGGACCTCAGAGCCAGTATAGTAATAATAATTATTATTATTTCAAAATATATAGCAAACCACGAGTCAACTTATTTTCAAAAAAATCTGAGAATTGTTGTATCCAAGATAATAATGGGCTGTATACTATATATATGCAGCTCTGGTGAAAGTCGAATTTCGTCAAAGATGATTTAATTTTACTGAGAAAAGTAGAATCGAGTCATCTTGGACTATTTGGTATGAAATGCAGTCACATTAAAAGCAATAACTTCATTTCAAGGGATAGCCTGAGTTAAGTCACTTATGCAGTACGGGAGTTACAAGATTTTCCTTCCCCAAGAGTACCAAGATATCAAATAAATTAATAAGAAAATTTAAATAGACTGATTAATGCACAGGCATAATAAACAGAAAAGGGAAGAATAGATATTCCCTTAAATATTTTCTATATTTTATAATCTGTAATAATAATCATAAATTCTTTATTAGCTTTAATGTATAACTTTGTATCCATTGAGTCTGGCCCACTTAGTGTTAATTTTTAGTAATTAGTATATCGTCACTTAATTACAGTTATATAATATCTACAATATGTAAATATTTTACAATAATTAAATAATCAACACTCGTTTAATAAATAAATAAACAAAATTTTTAGTCAGAACAGAACAGTATCAATTATAACAAAAGAATAACAATCTTCCAAACAAATAACGCAAATAAGGCATATACCTAAGGAAATAGATAAATAAAATACAATGGAATTAAAGTATTTAGGTACTAACCCGCTGATACTTTATTGTAACAGTTATCTTATTCTTTCTATACATTACAATCAAGGTATTGTAGAAGTACCCGAAACCATAAACCACAATTTAAAGCCCGGATTCCGAATTTTTACATATAAACTGAAGATAAAAAAAAAATGTTGTTTAATTTTTCCACGCTGTCCATAGTGAGTACATTTTGAAGTGATAATTCATCCTCATGCTGGACAATATATTTTTGCAGAAATTGTTTCCGTGTGTTAACAAAAAATATTTTATAATCTGTATACATGAATACTCCTCTACAGATGGAGTTGGCAACATAGCATTTTCTATATCTTTGCGGTTGAGTAGGATTTGATAGACTATAATAGACTACCAGAGATATAATTGTTACAGTCTCGAGTGATAATGTTCGTTATTATGATATAGTACTTCTGCATTCAAAAGAATTAGTTTCCCAATAAAACGATCAAATTCGAAAATAGAATCCACATATATCAAGTTCGTATAACGCCCTTTAGTAGTGGTAGTGGCGTAAAACCCAAACAAAAAACTATCAATTCCGGTAAACTAACAACGAAGCTCTCCCGCGCCGAAGCATTAAGAGCCAATTACTACCAATGAAAATTACCGCTTTTTCCGTCTTCGCCGCAAGTACCATCAAGGCTCAATGGCTAAGAAGAATCCGATAAACGACGGAGCACCAGGAATTGTGCCGTTGATTGCGGATTTCTCTAATTAGAATGCCACTATTAGGAGAGAGGCCCTTTCTAGCCTGCTGCGAAGATTTCTCCCTTTTTGTGGATGTTAGCGAGATGCGATAGATTATGGCGAGATTATCCAGGAAACGCGATAATCTGTCCTGGGGCTGACGGTGAAGAAAGGAGCCGGGAATCCTTCAGGCCGATTACGGTTCTGGCGAATCAGGCAGCCCTACGGGGGTTACTAGTAACGTTTTATGTCCAGTTAGCTACCTAAAATTATCCTAACAAAACTTCCACACATATGAGGAGTATGTTACATCTTAGTCATGGATTCCAGAGAATTACTATAACGGTGAGGGAAATGAAATATAAACCGTACAAGAGGCGACTTCAGTGCTTAAGTACAGTGCTGTAGATGATGGTACTTTTATTAAGTTATTTTTAGCAACCACAGTTACTTTATCACAAGGACAGTATTTATCATCTTCAATAAATCAAATTAATTCAAAGAAAACAATATGAATGCTATATGAATTAATGAGATTACCAATGCTGAATTGAGGAGCATTCACCCTGTTAATATTATTCAAATGATAGTGTCACGAAGATTAAGATGGGTTTGAAAAGTGACTGGGTTTACTTACGAACGAATTCCTAAAAAAATAATAAGCCCTGTCCAGAGTGGTATAAGTCTGAGGGAATGGCCGAGGCGTGGGTGGAAGGATTACTTCAAGAGTGATCTGGCGGATTTTGATTTGGATGGTGGTCCGTGGTCATAAAACAACATGACTTCAAAATTTTTCATTCATAGTATAGCTTTCTTTGAATACTTTGAATATAAAAAAAAAACACTAGAAATTTGCAAGGACGTGGACTAATTCAAAGAGAAGAGATTGGTGTCTTTTGGACATCGAACGAAGATTAGTTATTTATTATTGTAGTACAGATGGAAATTCCAATTTAATTATATTTGTAAAAAAAGTTTGCACTCTTTAATAATTTTAGGCCTTTAAAATTCTGTGGGCTTTAAATCAATAATAAAACAAATAATTGTTCCTTTATTTCTTTTTTTATCAGTTATTGTATTTCTTGAAACTAAGAATTTACTATGATTTATATTATAGACCTATTATATCCAACAACAATACTTAACAATTAGTATAATCCATAAGTATATACCACCCACTCTTCATACTTACAAGATCTGTATCATTAACCTCCTGCCGTTACTTTTAACATAAAAAGTCGGCATAATTCGTGAGAAAATGTCTTTGAAGAATAACAGCTACTTTCAAAGAACGGTTATTCTTTCCTCTAAAGAGACCAACCTGAGGGCTAATGCAGGTTTGATGGCTCAAGAGCTTGTAAGCATCTTGTGCATCAGGCCAAATGTTCATTGCCGTAGTTAACAAGGATGCAATGAATAATATCAGTCGTGGCTTCTACTATAATCCGAAATCTATCCTGAGGAACATAAAATATCCTCCACTAAAATGTACATATCCCGTATGTACGTATGGTTAGGTGATACGATTGTCTAATATAGTTCATACATACAACATCAGACCGGGATAGGTGTACTCGCATATTGAATCACCTGCAATACTAAGAGAGCGAAATGCAGAATCATCACTCAACAACAAAACTATTTGGACAGTCGGATGACTCGCTTCTGTGACGACACAGTAACGCCGTCAGATGATACATTCCGTACTAGTTAAGGATAATTTAGGCAATGAGGAGGAATATGAACATGAAGTCAGAGCACTCTAGGAGGGCATTACACCGTATCTAAAGCGATTCCTAATTAGTATTACAGAATATAATTTATAATCCTGAATATAAATATATAAGAACGATACACGCCATTTTCAAGTATTGATGATTCGTTATTTATCTGATTGACCTAGAAAGTTAAAGAATGGCTATTTTTCGTTTTAACTGGGCCTGTATGCGTAAAAACCATCAAACAAAGTTAAATTAACAACTATATTGTGATACAAAAAGTAAATAGATGGATACATAATGACAAGACAAAAAGGCAAAAAGACAAGTTCTATTAGATATCGGGTCTATAAGCTATAGGAGGCCAAGAAATTTAATTCAGAAGGTCACGAAGCCATTTTCTTTTCAGACACCTCGGAGTATTATCAAGAATTCATGAAGTGGATAGGTTTGGAACTAGTGGGAATAAAATTTGTCATGAAAGCGATGATATCGGGTTCGAGTCAAATCAGCAAAAAATGGGACATAAAGGTCCATACGAATAGCTTTATTCGTAACAAAGGAGCACTGAGGATTTTGGATTATAAGTATTGGCTACGAGAGGAATTGAATGGCTTGCTGGATAAGGAGACAATTTTAAACAAAATCATTTAAATGTAGTACGGATGCTTAATTGTTGGCTTGAATATTTTCAATTACAATATTTGGAATTTTTCAGCATATCTCATATGCAAAATTTATATCATATTATATTTTCCTTGTGTTATTATAAAATATTTATTCAAATTTACAACTGTTTAATGAAATTTCAAGAAGTAAATGTAATGAATAATGAAAAAAGTGAGTTTACAAAACCCACATATAGTCAGAAGGTCCCGAAACATCTTATCTTCAGAAGTCACGATAAAGCTGGTGGGGTCGATTTGAGGAAAATCGGCAACATTTAATATAACTTGAAAACTTTATCCTAATGCATTGATTGAGTAAATTATTTTTAAAAATAAATCAGTAATTATGGATGTATAATCTAATTGTATAATGGTAAAATAATAAAGTGCAGAAGAGAACGAGGAAGACAGAACCCTTCCTAAAGACGAACATAGCGACTATTGTGCGGTAGCTGGAAGAAGACAAAAGTGAGTCTGTTCTCCGGAGGTATCCAGTGAAAGCAGTTCTCCAGCAGAACTTGTTCCTATCTCGAGAGCGGCTGTAACACTAGCACCGAAAGATTTGATGAAGCATTTAAGGTCTAACAGCCCCAATAGATATTTTCGGAGAAAGTAGAAAAGGCAATGTCTTATAAGAGTACTTTAAATTATTTATATTTTTTTTTTTAATACAAATAATATTTACTATAATTTTGTGGTGCAATTCAAAACAACAAAATAATAATATTATGAACCATGAAGATATTGTTAGTTTAAACCTACTCATTTATTTGTTTAAGCATTCTTAAGGTGAAACCATAATGTCTACTTTTGGTATTAAAGTGAATCATTGCTTTGCCAACGCTTCTAAAAGTGTTTTTATACGAAACATTTTATTCTGGGGTTGACCTGCGGTCTCATGGTTAGCATAAAAACCTACTATGACCATGATAGGGGGTTCAAAGTTCGATAAGTGCGATAGGATTTAGTAAAAAGTGTGTAAAGAATCCTTGGTTATAGCATCCTTTGAAAAATACATAAACTGGAGGTCCCAGGCCTATATGATGTCAGTCAATCGTTAAAGATCCTTATCCTAATTATATCCGGATATGGAAAATTACGATTTCCACTGGAGCATCCGATTAGCTATAGCAGCATAAAGAGAAGTTAAAAGAATAAACAACGTTTTATTCTTTTTCCTCCTAACACAATTGTGTTACTAATACTATTATCAGCAATCGTACAAGATTTGTTAATTATTCTGAAGTATGCTAATCATAATTATATAACATGGCCCAACTTCCCAAGGATCCCTATCCAGGGAGTATCCCACAGGAAAATAAGCGATGGCCACATGGGAACTGGAGGAGAAACTGACAATAAGATCTTATTGACGACCATCATGTATAATAACGGCAAAGCCAAATATAAACAAACGTAGAAGTGTCCGTTTATTTAAAGAAATATGGCAGTTTAAATGCGAGTAACTCCGTCCGCTGAAAAACTTGAAATAAAACATATATTTTTTTATTTGAAAAGAAAAGATAGGACCGGGACTCGAACCCAGGTCTCTCACCTCTCCATAGTGACGCCTCAACCATCTCGGCCACCCTGGCTCGCTTCACGGCCAGCCATATTCCCTCTTTTTCTGACTCTTTGGCTGGCCGTGAAGCGAGCCAGGATGGCCGAGATGGTTGAGGCGTCACCACGGAGAAATGAGAGTCCCGGTCCTGGCCATATCTTTTCTTTTCAAATAAAATATTTGAAAAAAATTATATCATATAACAATAAAATAAACTATAAAACTTATAATTATACTAGAACCCGGAACGCGTTAACTCATTACCTCCATTCTTACCTGTCATGCGCCAGGGTCTGCCAGGCTCCAGTATTAAAAAATACCTGGACATTGACTTTGATCTAGTCTCCCCGTCTCATTCGTAGCCTCCCTCTCATTTTATCTCCATCCACACACAGAAATATTTTATTTTTTTTTGGTGTCACGGAATATGGCCGGCCCAGCGAAGTCTTAAGATTCTTATGAATCGAACTGCAACACACTCCTGAAAAATTTGAAAGAGCTCTTCCTTAAGTGACTGTATTGGTTCCCAACCTTCACCAAGGCCGAACATTCCTCTCAAGATTTTTCTTTCGAAAATCCGCAGGCTGTATGCATAATTTATACTAAATAAATGTACTCTTTGTAAACTGATGCACTGATATACTTTGCATACATCTTTGCACCTCAAATTTGCCAATAATTTCAGAGAAAATAAGATCTTGAGCTCGAATAGCTAATTTAATTCTAAGCATATAGAAATCCAATAAATTCTAGTGTGACAGAATTTTACGCTTCCTTCAACAATACAAAACATAACCAACCAGATTGTTTTGAAAAATATCCAACAAAGGTCCCTCGTTTTAAAGCTGTAGATAGAACAACTCTCTACAGCGATAAGGAAGCTACCTACAGTACAGGATCTAGAAATGGTTTCTTCGAGTTGGACCAAGATCTACGAGTATGAACATTAATTAGTTGCAACAATGATTGCTAATTGTCTAATGACTCTCATTAGCGAACTTGAAGACTCTCCGGAAGGGCGGCGAAGGATGTATAAGGACTCTGTTACACAGGACACCGAATAACTCGCTATCCTTATAGGCTCACAGTTTTCTCCCCACATCCTTCTCAGGACCGGCCTATTAGGGTCGATACAGCTTTCCACCGACCAGTTAGCGAGTAAGAGTTTCCTCAGCAAAACGTTTCCCAGACCGCGCTAGCCTTTTCGAACGTCAGGAGCACAATGGATTCGATTGCCTCTCGGTATTCAATAAGGATAGAAAGTCGAATGTACGGCTCTGAATCAATGACCGATTCCTTAATTATTATTCATTAAGTAATTATAGAGAAATTAATGGGTTTAAGCCTTCGATAGCTATTCTTTTGTTCATTGCATAAATATAAGAAATAGAGATTCTAGCTTCTTTTTTGTATAATAATTACAAATGTTTCTTTGAAAGTTTTTTGGAGCGATGAACAAAAGGTAAAAGCAACAAAATATTTTTTTTTAAATATACGGCGCTAAAATGATTAGGGATATTGCTAATTTCATAACATATTACTTTACTTATCATTTATATTATTATAAATTTAATAACTACATTAATGTTTAATGTAGAATAATTTCTAATAAGTATTAATGCTTTTTATAATAAAAATAATATTAAAATGTTAGGAAAAGTAAATACAAAAAATTATCCCTTGCAGTTTAGTTCAATTGCAACATCGCTAAAAAAAAATGATATTTTCTTTATATATCTTAAGAAGCGAGCCAGGATATCCGAGATGGTTAAGGTGCTACCACGGAGAGGTGGGACACCCGGGTTCGACTCTTTTCTTTTCAAATAAAATATTTAAAAAATATATATCATATAACAATCAAACAAATTATTAAACAAAATTAATTAGACTTATTTAACGTAGTGCCTACGTTTCAACCCATTTTTTAGGCCACATTAACGGCAGAGGGATGAAGATTCCAACTGCAAATCTGCAAATTTTTTTAGCACAACAGTTGGTAGGTATATTGAAAAAATATATCATGGACCTTTTTTATTATTATTATCATTAATTTTATTCCCGATCTAGTAACGGATTACATTTTGGTTTGTTTTCTGAGTTGGTTAATCTCAGTACTTTGTTCCCTTCACGGTTGAGCAGCTGAGTGTGAAACTGATAAAGCCACCCTAATAAGAAAAACAATGAAGATAACCAACCGCTCTTGCAGGGACTTTGCCCAGTTCGGTTAATAAATTTTATTACAGATATCGATTAATATTAATTATACTGCTCGATAACCGCTGTTTAAAAATATTTTATCAAATTCAACTTAAAACCTAGAGTTCTGAAAAATATATTTCAGATCTCAGATGTTTCTTAAATAAATAAGACCATAAATTTAAATAAATCAATTAATCGAACAAATTAAAAGTATATTGTGTCAATATTGTCATCAACAGAGAAAAAACTGTAATTTTAACATTCTTCTGTAGGTTCTCCTAAAGAACTAATATAAATAATAATGTAAATAAATAAAGAACTCAGGACAGCCCAGGAGAAAACGTCCTGCAGATAACTATTGTAGCTGAGGAGACTGATTCAGAACATTATTAGGAAGGGAGCGCTATGAGTGCCACGATATAACTCCATGGTTTTACACTCTGCCTAATGTTACCTACTCATTGTAGGTGAACTGGATGCATGAACCAATTACCATATGAATCAGCTCTTCTAAAAACTCATCTATTTGGTATCTATCTGGAAAACCTAAACAGGGATTGACTATAAAGTCCGTCTACGTTCGGAACTTTATTTAAATATTTCCTGTTATTTTAAATATTGTTTAAATGAAATCTATTCCTAATCAGACACTTTGCCGACTTGGAACTTACTGTCCGGTATTATTCCATTCTTGCCTAGATGTTTAATCCTCCCCCGAAAAAATATTTCATTTTTCGACACAAAAATATGTTACGAATTCGAAAACATCTGTATTGAGTCAGACAAACAACTAACTCTCTAGCACTAACATTTCAATTAGCTCAGTAACTGGAGAAGGACGTTAATTATCATTAAGCCAATAGCCAATAAAAAAGGAGACATGTTCTCGATCCAAACGCATCTAAATGATGGCGTTGCGTCACAGTCACGTGGATGCATAGCGAGCTGATGCTGTTCTATGTATAGACCTAATTACTAAGAACTGCTCAAACTGAAGTCAGTGCCAAAATTTAACAACGTAGCTTCGCATCCCATCTAAAATTAGATCGTAGTTATTTGTCATAGGTTGAATCCTATAATGATAACAACTTGAATCAAGGTAAACAACACTTTTTTCTAGCATCTACGACATTAGAAAAGGACAGCGTTTATGATGTAATAGCATATATTAGCTTTATCATTTTCAAAGTGAACAATCCAACAATGTTTATTTTAGACAACCACGTTCTAATGTAGACAGTTAACTTTCTCAGACTGACAGTAGTCACAAAAAAATCTCTGCGTTTTTAAAGTTAAATCTGACAATAACTGATTAATCATCGAAGACCTTCAGCTCTCTAATGAACCATAATAGTCAAAAGTGAAAGCTTAGCCAACCTTGTGGAAACAATTCCCCGTTTAAACGGTCTCAATAACGTGAAGAAACAACAATTACAGGCTTTAAATAAAAAAAAAAAATATATCTTGGATCACATTGGCAAAAAGAGAGAGAACCTTTACTAATTAATTTATTGCGGTTAGTAAGAAGGATTTGAACTTCATAATTTCGCTATATCATAGGGATGTTAATAGTTTTTACTTTGAAAAATTAAGGCAGATTTTAGAACTATTTATTACGAGAAAAAAGGAGACTGTAGTAAAAGAAATAAATAAATGAATTTAAAGTAATAACGTTTTTGTTAAGTATTGCACTTTGCACTTTGTGGGATCCTAAAGTTAAGATTATTTCCACACCTCGGTCAATAAGTAAAAGAGTTGAATTTTCTCCAAAAATTAGTTTCTTGCACTTAGAGTAGCGGAATCGTGTTTTTTCGTTATGATTACGTTTGGCTTGAAATGAAATTATTGCTTAAATTATAACTTCATTTCAAGCTAGAAACGATAAGAATGAGGCCATTCCGCTTCCCTTACTCAATACAGTTAATTCTTTCTGGACAAAATTCGACATAACCACTTAGTCACCCTAGATTCAGCCTCTATACAAATATTGTGGGTGTCCTTAATTGGGGGAAAATACCTGGTGGTTAAGCGTGTTCTCGGCCAAATCGCCTGCCTGCACAACCGTTGGCTTAGAAACAGAATAGTCTCTGCCATGTGCTGAACCCAAGACCCTTGTAGTTTATATTAGTATTCTTATTTTTTCTTCTTATATTTATTTGCTTAACATTTGAATAAATGACTTCTAAATAATGGAGCAAAGTGGCTCAGTTGCCATACCGAAGATTCTAGGTTCAAATCCCGCTACTTGGCGGCTTTTATTTAATCTACTAGCAGTCGAAGATGGATTATAAAGGATCTAGGACCCTCCTGGGGCTCACCCAACTTAATAAAACGGGTACCCAAAATAGGCGGAAAATTTGGGGTTTAACGTGATCTAGGACAAATTACTTCCCTGCACAACCATTGTTCAAGAAACGGTACAGTCTCTACCTCGTACTGATGGGTGGTAGTGGTAAAGTATTTTTTTTTTTGTGCAATGCATAGAATACTGGTATAATGATGCTATTATGACTGACTCTTGTTATATTTTAAAGATATTCCTTTCAAAGAAGCACAGAAATGAATTGTATCATTATCTCAAAACACATTGATAGATGCCCAATTGGACACATTGTTACAGGAATAGCAAGAGGGACCATCTGACCACTAACTAACACGTCCTTCGGCTACCCACTGATGAAAAACAACAGCTGGCGGGAGATATCTACAACAGGAAGCGGCAACAGTTATGCTTAATGTACTCTCATGATTGCACGTACCTCCACATGCTACCCAACAAGGAATAATATGTTTTCACAAAAATATGACCACTAAATAAATTATTTTCTATAAAAGATGCATTCATAGAATTTTATTAAGGAGAAGTAATAAATTCTTAATGGAGGACTATGAAAGCTAGGGATGCAGAGTAGAAATGACCATGGAGAAACAGTGTATCTCCAAGTAGTTTTAAATTATAGACGTTCGCATAAGACCAATTAGTATGAAAATTCCAAGAATGACTTGTGAAATTAAAAATGACTATATAGTCGAAACGTCTTTGTAAAAAAGAAAAATTATGATTGGAAAATGGTTTACCTCATCAATTAAATATTATATAAATTAGTCCAGTTGAATCCATATTATAATGCTAGGGAAAAAATAAAGAAACAATATATCCTTGATAATGAAGTCTAAAAAAATATATTTTAAATTAGATAAAAAAAAGAAACTTATAGTAGAAACTGGATCGTATTTCCTTAAATCTTTATTTTAGTCAATTCTACTGGAAGCGTCTGTTGGTTTTTTTAAATATTTTTTTTACATTTAATAAATTCGTTTATTTCTCGACTAAAACAGGTCTCAGAAGTAAATTTAAATTTGAACAAATCAATATAGTCTAGGCATTTCATTTTAGATTTTTATATATTTTTAAAGTAATACCAAACCTTTAAAGTAAAATTAAGTTAAATATATTCTTTTTTCATTAGTTTCATTGAAAAAAGCCCAGAAAGAAAAATATATCGGTGTTAAATAGCAAGTTATGAAGAAATTACAAAAATTATTTAACATTTTTTTTTTTAATTGGTCTCGAATTTCAAATTCCCGTAAAGAATATTTCTCAGAAGTATAAAAAAAAGTTTGATAAAATGTAGCTTGTGCTTTTTTGTAAGGTCGATCTCGAATTTCATATTTACATATTGTATATTCTTCGGAAGTAAAGAAAAGGCATGTTTTCTTTTCTTTTCTTTGGCTTATACCGCTACTTGAAAATCTTTTAATATTACGATAACTCTTAATATTAAAAAAAAATAACCTGCTTTTCCGTTGTTCTTTGAAATAGATGCTAATTGAAATTAGTTTGATGATTTGGGATCTATAAATTGTACACGAAAAATTTAAACAGAACTAAATTAAATTCGCAATCAGGAAATCCCCCTTAAAAAAATATATAAATGAGAGAATTTTCAAAAATGCTCCCAAAATTGTCTGCCCTCCCCCTGACTGGAATATAAAAAAAAGAAGAAGTAAAAAAAAAAAATGCATTCTAAAAAAATTTAAGCATTCTAGAAATATTAATTAATCTAGACAGTTTATTCATAACTAACCAATAATTAGATCATTTTAAGATATTATTGATTTAAATTACTTTGATAATTCAAAAAAAAGGAAATGATTAAAATTCTGTCATCAGTATATATGAGCTGTTATATTTGTCCATTCGGATAAAAAAAAATTGTTCATTTTTTCAAATGGTTTCGATAATTATTATAAAATTTAAAAGATGAATAGGGTTTAAAACGCCAATATTTGCTAAGGACTAAATGATAAAAATATTTGCCCGTTCGCCTATATTTTTAAAGCAATTCAAATTTAAACAATAATAAGTGATAGAAAATGATCCGGGTGGATGTCAATAAATATCTCAAATGTAGGGAGAAATGTTTATTTTAATAATTTTTTTGAGAAATTTAGTGACCTCCGCCAATAATGAATTCACACTATTTTCAAGTATAACAGCTCATATATTAAACGTGAGAAGAGGTAAGAATTGCTGTTGTCATGTAGTTTACAATTTCTAATATCTTAAGTTGAGCGATATTTAATAAAAGTAATAGATTATAAAATCATTGTGATGTAAGTATAACTTAATTGGTTTATTAAACCAAAACTAAAATATTTTGAATACCTATTTAGGTGCCCTTAGTAAACCTCTTGACTTGCAAATGAAGTTATTTCTCTTGAAAAATTAAAATTCTTATCAGATTATAATATTAAATTGATAGCCATTCTTTCTTAAATTTGTTCGCCTTTGGGAAATTAACGTCCTTGAGACTATCCTCAGATGGGAACTAGTCTATTCTTCTCTCGAAGGAAAACAAGCAGCATCTGAGATGTTGTTTATTTGTAATATTTAAATTTACAGCGTGATGGAATGTTTAGAAAATATAAACGTTGTTGGTATAAATTACCGAAGAGGAAAGAGTAATTTAATTTAAATCAAAATGTTGTGTAAGACAGGAATAGGAATATTTCGAAATAATTAGATAAGGCTACAATCACTGGGGCAGAGATCATCTTATGACTGACGAAAGAACTTAAGATAAATCCGTGATAAAATAATTAAACAAATTAAATAATCCTCCACCCTTAAAATATTTAAACTATATTGTAATAACAAATATTCATAAGAACAAAAACTCAAGAATCGAATTGAGTAGTTTATAGAGGAAAATTGACATCTGTATATGGATATAAGTATTTGAACTATTTTCTTCATACTCTATATGATTTTTTTTTATACATAAGCTACTTTATACATAATATTGTAATAGTTCTTGAAAAATTGAAAAAAATAATAAACGAACACTAAAATAGAGCCAAAAACTCAAAAAGAAACACTATTATTTATTATAATGCAATTGGGAAAAACCACAATGCAAAGCCTTATGTTTCAAAAAATATACACCTACTTACCAGTCGACGTTTCGCCTATTCAGGCATTATCAAGACACCAAAATCAAAAAGGGGTTATGTGAATCGCATCTCGAAGAAAAAAGTGCAATACATCCCAACGATCAACAGCCCAAACATGAGACAGCACCCTACCACCAAGACGTTCAACATACAACTTTGGTGTCTTGATAATGCCTGAATAGGCGAAACGTCGACTGGTAAGTAGGTGTATATTTTTTGAAACATAAGGCTTTGCATTGTGGTTTTTCCCAATTGCATTATAATAATAAACGAACTTTTGTTGCAACCATCGTAGTTAAGCTTTCGGTAAATCGAGCCGCGATAAAAGCAAAGTAAATCTTACAATTCAAAAATATAACTATATACAAAGATTATGGACAATTTGATTTTTGAATCTCAACCAGAATGTTGAGCTTCACAATCTTTATAAATTTAAATATATCTTCAACTTACTCGCTGGATCCCAAGCTTAAATAATAAAGTTGATCTGTTAAATTGGCAGAAATCGTTGCTTTGAAAATAGTTCAGTAACTATCATGTATTGAACCCAATACCTTTGGAGGGTTGTTGTGGTTTAAGGATTTTTTTTAGTGACTTTTAGCATCCCATCCCATATCCTCCACTTAAGAGACCTTCAGGAATACACTAGCTAAACAAAATTTAAATTATCATTAGAAGAGAAATAAGAAATTCACAAATACCCTAAGCAAACACAAGCTCATTGATCCTTATCATTTCCTTAATCAAAAACCTCTTAAAGGTTTGTAGGTAAAGGTTCAACTTAATAAATGGCGCAAAGTTTGGGAATTTCACTTTATTTACTCAGTTAATTGTATAATTAGGACTAAATAAAATTATGCTGAAGAAAATAAAAATACAATTTTAGGTAATTATTCCATAGGTTATCGTTTCGAGTTGAGTCACAAAAAATTTAACTTTTCATTTGTTCCCCTTTTAATAATATTTTATTAATACAAGTTATCATAAAATACAATATGATTATGGGTAATGAGTAGATTTCGGTAACCATTTTATCAAGAATGAACGTTTCCACAAAAATGTATATCATCTATACTTCGAAATGTTTTCTTGATTCTTTTATTTCTTGATGGAATGATTACACATTTTCCATAATCTCTTTTCCATACTAAAGCTTCATGATAACTTGTATTTTTGGAAAATATTAAAAGGGAAACGAATGAAAAGTTAAAACGTTTTATGACTTAACCCGAAGCGACAACCTGCGGACTAATTACTTTATTTTCAATAAAATATTTTTATAAATACAGATAGGCTCTTTTTGCGAGGAAGATAAGCGAGTGCCATTCAGTTAACTGGAACAACATCAATACACCTAAGTTATTCAAATGAAACTGCGATAAGTGCCAAGCAGAGAGGATTTAATAGGGGAAAGAAGTAGGTACATGGACTGCAAGCACGGAGGAACGTCGAGGAACGGACGACCTAACGGGCAGCACGCCACCAGGGCCATCTTCAACCAGCTCAATAACAACTGCGCTCTCTTCCGTTTCTAAGAGCTAACTGTCATCACTAGGAGGCTATGCCAGGTGGCAATGTCGAGGACTCGATGGTGCTACTCAAGAAACGGGAGCATGAATAGTAATAAATATTTATAGGCAGACATTATACAAATACCATTTGGTACATATTGTATTTGTGATCTTCTTTGGCAAACTTCCCTCAAGTGATTCAAGTTGAAGCGTGGATGGAGAAACCTCCCATCAAGAGAAGGCAATCCTAGCTTGTTCCATCTCTCTGTAGCAGATCCTTGCTCCAGAGACGTTTCAGTTTTCTTGTCGGATTCTGTAGTAATGTGTCTGTCAGTAATGATTATACCAGTAAGTTTGGATGTCCAGACACCAAGTCATGAAATTATTCAGGTGTTTGTGCAATGACATATTATTTATATAAAAGGGGCAATGAGTAATATAACGAAGGAATTTTGACTGAAAGATTTTAATTTAGAAAATTTTGGCATGGACCCATACGAAGCATAAATAAATAATACATGAACAAGTACAAATTCCTAAGTAAAGATGAATCGACAAATAACTTCTACATGACTCAAGTAGTCAACTGCCCAGTTCATACTGATGAGCGTCTTGATGGCACGTCATCTGAACCAAATGAGTATCGTGCACTGAATATTGATCAAGTGATTCGATAAGAAAAATAACTGTAAAGAAAACTATATTAAAAAAAAACAAAAAAGGTTATTAATGTATGTTGAAAATCTGAAGGGAGAACTTTTATTGCACTTTGTATCAGATTTGCGGCCTTCAGAACACAATTATGGAATTTAATGTAAAGCTAATGTTATGATAAATTTCCCGAGTGATTTGAACAAATATATAATTGGCTTATATATAAGAGCTGGGCAACCGCAGTTTATTCTACCAACAAAAGAAAAACAATTTTCAGACCAGGAAATAAGATACATCACATCCATCCTGATATACATTTAACAGAAAACAATGAAAATGAAATATTGACTAAAGAAAAAATATAACATCTGTATATTTCCTCATTTGAACTGGTGTAATTGGAATCAATTAAAATTAAATTGATTGATAGCCATTCACTAATTGTTTTGTAATTGAGGCCAGTTACCACTGATGGCATTCCAAGACAAAAACTAAATTTTTAAAAGGAGGAGCTTTAAAAAATTAACTGATTACTTTAATAAGTCCAGAACTTTCTTATAAATACACAATCAAATCTAAACGCTTCTTCGCAAATCAATTTCACCCTTCGATTTCTTAAAAAGAATCAGTGAACTATCTCAAATAAAAAAACCTATTGAACTTTTTTTTTTACTGATGAAGGCAATGATTCCCACAATTTTTAAATGTACCAGATCTTGATATTGTTTCTGGAATTAGAGCAATATATTTCTATCCAAGATACAATAAAATTATTTTCACGAAGATCTTCCTCGATACATTATAACATATAATATCATGAAATCTACAAATATCAGAATGAAGAGTATTTCACATCGGTAATAGTCCATCCGATCCTCATCTAATAAAAGGAATAAGCTAGTCTTAGTTTTCTAATAAAATGTTTCTTACTGATTCAGAATTTACATTGCATTCTACGCTAAAAATCTTCTGAATAAATTCATAGTAATGCAATGGGCTTTACAGAGGGAATTAAAAGTTAATTTTAGCTTGAGAAAAATTCGAATCTTATAAGATACGAAATTATCTTGTATGGTTGTTACAAAACAATGTCTACATTAATTTATAATATTTTGCGGAATTTACTAATTACAACAATAAAAAAGTGTTTTTGGTACACTTTGGTTTCATGATAACCTGCAGTGTCTTCACAATCCTAATCAGCTAAAATTTTCTGATACTAAATCATGGCGATTAACTTATGATAAACAGGTCGTTCAAAATAAATCACAATAATGTATTTTCTCGATATGTTCCTCAAGGCAGTATTCTCGGCCCAATCCTCTACACAGTTTATACAGTTGACATCCCAAACTCATCCTTATACTATCCTTACCACATACGTGGATGACACATGTCTATTATCAGCCAACACTGATCCAGTTATAGCATCCCAAACTCTTCACTCCCATATCATTGACTAAGAAAAATGGTGTCAAACCTGAAGGATTAAAATAAATTCCCACAAATCTCGCCAAATCACTTTTACCTTCCATCGTAAACCGATGACTTCCTGTCCTCCTGTATTTTTTAAAACACCCACTACACCACGGTAGAATAGGTCCGGTACTTAGGACTACACCTTGACAAAAGATTAAATTGGAATCCTCATAATAGACTGAAATGATGTTTCAGGCTACTTCAACATTTACTAGATAAACACTAAGCTATCAATTAATTACAAAAGACTCATACATGACAATCATTAGACCCATCTTACAGAATAGAGCTTTGGGGCTCCATTAAACCATCGAATTCCTCTCGTATTCAATCCTTACAATCCAAAATCCTTCGTAAAATCCTCAATGCTCCTTACCTTGTTACGAACAAAGTAATCCATAATGACCTTAATCTTCCATTTGTTGTTGATTTGGCCCGCATCCGATATCAATCTTTTCATGACAAACTTCACTCCCACTCAAACCCACAGGTTTCAAACCTAGCAACCTCTTCAATTACTGATAATCCTCCGAGGCGTCTAAAAAGAAGGCTTCGTGATCTACTAAATTGAACTTGCTATTTGAGTACTGCCACTGAGTAGTGCCTCTACCTGCCATTACATCTCATTGTAAACATTCATTTTATTTACTGGATGTATTAATATAATACGGTTGTAAATTACATAGAATAAATTATATTTAAAAAAATTATGATAAAAAATATGAAGCATTAAAAAAAATTCCCTGCCTAAAATATACTTTGTGTTTGTAAGAATTTATTTACCCCTATGTACATCATCTTCTAACCCCTTACGTTTACAAAGATATTAGTGTATTTAATAAAAAAGTGAATAGAATTATAGACCAAAGAAGCAAAATAAAAATTTTAACACATATCGACTTGGCTAAAATAGGTTAATTTATTCCTTTTTTTATTACTTTGTTTGCGATAATTAAAATTTCCAATATATTTTTTTTTATATTGTATAAGATACTTTTTTTAGCATAAAGGAATAATAAACGAGATAACAAGACAAATAACTTAAGTAAAATCAAACTCTACAGAAACACTTTCCTCAAAATCTTCCGGATGATCTATTGTAGCCAAGAGCCTCCCGAACGTACACAGCTCAACGTGTCGTAGATCTTTGTCTCGGAAAACCTTTTACAGACGTGGTGGAAGTGAAATCTGCTTTCCTATAGTTCCGTTTTCACACCAATTCCTTGTACACGGATACAGGAGGTTTTAGGATTCCTATCCTAAAGAAAAATCCTTCCTTATGGACTGGGTAAGTATGGCTATACAATCATATTGGAAAATGTTATATTGAATAAAAGGTATGTAGCTTTGAAAACATCGGAGTAGTGAAAACAAGAACGTGTCGTGTCTTCACACATCTTTTAAGAGCATAATACGTTACGTAATGTCAAGCATAGTAAAGACAGGCTGCAGAAGATATATGTGCTGCGGGCAATACTCTTTAAAATAATTGCTTTCATGTATCTGAGTATCGCTATGTAAATTTCTGGTCAGTCATTGGAAACAGCGCATTATTTCACACACAGCATGCAGTCGCTAGGCGATGGGTCGATAATCATTCTATAATGTGGATTATACGTTCGGTTTGATAGAAATGTTGGCTGTTTTATTTGTTTACTCTGACACTTTAAGAATTGCATTAGGAAACTGAAAAAAAAAAAGAAAGTAAAAATTCAATTAATTTCCAAACAAGCTCCTTTTAGTAGCGAATGGAAACAACATATAATGATTAAAAATCATTAGTTAATTTATGCGTCGCTAAGAATCATTCAGTTAGCTTTACTTGAGAAACGATTAAGTTTATTCAGTATAGATTTTATTTAACGGTAGCATGTAAGTTCATGAATAGCGATTTTTGCATTTTCACACAATTACCATGCAAAATAACGGATTAGCTTAAGTACCAAAGAAGTTATAGCTGTGCATGGACAATTTTTCAAATTCATATATTCATTCTATTACAGATACTTTAACTGTTATTCTTCATTCTTTAGAAACAAATGTTAAATCCAATTTGCGTTTTATCAGCTCGTCGGTTTAGGCTATAAGTTTCTTTTTTAAAGGTATGTGATAATTTTGGCATCAATATAACTAACTCAAGAAGGTATGGCGGATGACTATTTTTAGCTGAAACCCGTTAAATATAAATAAATATTTTTCGGGAGGTCGTTACCCTATACCTTTACAACAGTATAAAATTCCTCAGTAATATTATCAATATATTAAACAATGTAAAGGGTATTTAAAATTATGATTATTAGATGACCTTTAAGTAATATAGATTAGGCAATAATATTCATTCATCAATAATTAATTGTTGAGATTATTCCACTGGTCAATTTAATTGACTTCTGTCAACGGTTGAGTGGTTTTTATAATAGACTTTCTGAGTATTACAAATTTGTTTATATTAGACGATTTTTTTGTTGTTTTTTAAACGTTTTTATATTAGACTTTCGTAGTACATAAAATTACTGTCCAATGAAAAGAAGTTCGTAGGACTGGTGGGCTAATAGTTTAACCAAATCCCAATTTACAAAAAAATTACATTCTTGTTTAAATAATTCTTAACAAAGATATAAAATTAAATGTACAAGAGATACATATCAGGTTAAATGCGGTTACTAAACTATTCAGAAGCTATTTGAATTAATTAAACATTGCCCCCATCAGTTGTGAGTTATCTAGGTTCATGCAACAATTAGAGTATTCTCTTCAACATGCGGGTTAAGCCACTACTCATAACCCCAGTGGATATGTCTGATAATATCAATATTGTAAAGCGGTGAATTAGGAGTTCAACATTAGTTTATTGATAATCTAGAAAGAAATATCCATTAATTTACGCAGTATAATTTTAAACAATCATTTAACAATGAATATATTTAACTGAAATATAAAGTGACCAGAAAAGTGACAGTTCATTCAATAAGAACGATGCCTGTAGCTCAATAAATCTAATGATAATAATAATAAATATTTATATATATATATATATATATATATATATATATATATATATATATATATATATATATATATATATATAAAATAGAATTATATTTAGAAAAAACAAATAAAAATACGCAAAAACAGACTAAATATTTTCTAGTCATTCTATTTTAAGGTAAATAAATTTTATATTTCAATAATGTTTTAATGCATCAGTAGGGTCTTCAATTAATATTTTCACTGATCGTACGGGATTGCTGTAAAGTTATAAGTATTTAAAAGTACAGAATACAAAAGAAACAACATTCCACAGTGACTGTATTGATTTTAATCGGAACTACTCAAATAATAGATATTTTTGAACAATAATGGACGGGAATCAGAAGTTTATTTATGATAGTTCTGCCCACACAACCTAGAGGGCAGGGGAAAGGTGGAGTGCCGAAGGCTGAACTACACTACTTACGTTCTTATGAGTTGCATATAGTTATTTATAGTTTAAATAGCAATTTAGCAGTCTATAGCGGATATCCTTTTACTAAATCAAACAAACCGTAGTTTAGTACTTTTTGTTTCTATTTTATTAAGTTTTAAACAGAATATTATTTTCCATATTTGTGGACATATTGTATGCAATTTATTTTTAATCATAACAATTAAGCCTTACTCTATAAATAAATAATCCATGACTTAAAATATAGAATTCATAGAACAATTTTATTGCAATTAAATAAAAAATCTGTCATAGATTTACATTGGTTTATCGTTTATACACTAATGGAGTTCTGGGGTTTAGAAGGGGAATTTGCAGATTTGTAATTTTTCATAATTGAAAAAATGAATACATTAATTATCCATCAGCCTTGAATGGATTCCTTTGTTTGTCTTTTATCCATAATGAGGGGAGGGATAGATTTTCGTTCGAATGAAGTTAGATCCAAAAATTAGCTTTATTTATTTTATTTATAGTTTTTAATAATTATTTATCACGTCAAATCGATCACGTAATAATAATTATGTTATTATTAACATAAAACATGTAATGTATGAAATGTAAAAATATTCTACATGGGGAAACTTTATGATAAAATTTCAATTTGTTGTTCAAAGAAACTAAATAACGCCATTATTCTTGTCGATCTTGACGACATGTTGCCGCATGGTACCGTGAACCTTTCTTGTTAGGAATTGTCCGGTGCGTGGATGAAGCAACAGCGAACAATGGCCGGCGTGGGTAGTGCCGTCCACTCCTGCATAGAGGCAACACCATCGTAACAGTCCTCGACAATGGGACCGAAACACGTAGGTTGGAAGCTAGTAGAGATAAGTTTTCAAGGAGTGACGAAACTGATAAGATAGTGGCGAGTCAATGTCAAGAGCAATCGTTTCGAATTCATTCCGGTAAATATCTTTATGGTAATTGTAAGCTGGGAAACGGAAATTATTTTCTGCCTTTCATACGTTATGAACAAGATTGATAAATTTAGAAAATAATTTCATGAGCAATAAAAAGACATAATTCCATTTACTAAAGGTAGAATGTGAACAGAACAATTCCTTTATTAATGTTGATAGAAGCATTTTCAAGGTATTTTCCTCACAACCGGGAGTTATCCAATTGTTCAAAACATAATATAATGTGATAATTATAGCAGATCTTTAATAACTAGCTTGTTGGTTACATTTATTTATCTTCATTATAATAATTAGCAATTTTAACTTCACCGAGATATATATATATACTTAATGCACTTAAATATAATCTGTTATTTTTAAAATCATCAGAAAAAAATTGTTATTTTTAAAAATAATTTTAATGATTATTATTTCATAACAAAATTTAAAAGTTGTATTTAAAGCATAACGTTTGCCCACATTTTTAAATTAATACAAATGCAAACTCTTAATAAATCTCTCAATACAAGAAAAAATCAACTTGTATGAATATCAAAAATAGAAGCTAACATAACTAATATAGACACACCTCATTTTCTTAGTTTATGAATATCTTTATATTCATAATTTTTCATGTTATTATCTAATAAAAATTCAAATTAAAAATTATAATTCAATGATTGAATTATAGAATAACTAACACTTATTAATATAATTTAATCAATAATTTTCCCCTTTCATAACCATATTTTGAGTTATTTTAACATTCAAAATATCCTGCAGTATAAGCAGTTTTTATCAAAAATTACTATAGTTTATTTTACGTATTAATGTTAAATAGTTTATTTATTTCACATAGATTATTGCTTAATTTCGCATACTTATGTCAATATAAATTTTATTATAATCAATCAATCCACTAGATTAATAAATATGGTCAGAATACACTTAATAGGCTTCATTGTTCAATTTTTTGTACGGGAAACAGATTTTTTTTCAATTCTATTTGCTCAAAAAAATGATTAAGCAATTTTTTCTTAGATTTATTATTAATAATATTCTCAGAAACAATTACACCTTTTTCGATCATTATTATTGTTAGATAACATAATTCTTATAGAATTCAAAATACGATCTCGCTTATTCCACGTGGTCCTCATACCTATAAATAATATATTTTTTGTTCATTTTATCTATTTATAATTTCATTAATTGTTATTTAATATCCATAACAAATCATACAGAATGGATTGCCAAAAAAATAAGGGTACCAACCTATTCTAGTCAGAGTAGAAAGTCGAGATTCATTTCCGACTTCCATGAAGTTATTGTTTGTAAATGCAACTTTATAATTAATATTTCAATAGAAAATATCAGGAAAGAATATTAACGATCTGTTCAATGTTTTAAACATTTTTAGTAGGTATCGGAATTCATTTATTTCCCTCAAAATTCAAAATACTTAAAAACTGCTGGAGATGGAGACAATTATCGTTTGCAAAAGAACGTGTTACAGTTAATAGCTTATTCATTAGTGAATAAGAGTTGTGATATAAGGAGTATCTACTGAAATTCTGAACCGAAGAAAGTTGTCAATATTAAACAAAAATATTCTACAGATTATTTACATTATAATAAAAACCAATGTTAGTATTCTGTAGTGTCGGTACCGCGGCGCTAGGGCAATAAGAATGTACACAGAGAGGAAGGAATCGAAAAACCGTGAGTGACCAAACCTGTTTGGAGGAATATTTTGACTGTCATCGTCTCATCTAGATAATGAAATTTACAAATCACCGGTGTGCAGGGGTATGCGGCTCATGTATTTTAAATAGATAAAGTAATGTTAACAACATATAATACATAATAATCTAAAATAAAACATATCAACTACACAAGACAATAGTGAGTATATAATCTTTTAAATACAAGAAATATATTAGATTTAACAAACTGTCTCCAGTTAGAGAAATAAAGCATTTGAAATAAGCATCAATTATTAATTTAGACCCGAATATTGAGTTTTTTTATAGAAAAACATACAATTTTAATAAAATTTATTTTATGAAGAACACTAAGAGCCGACAGATGATAATTAAAAAATGTATTTTATGACAGTTTAAAATAGAATGAGCAGAAAGAGTAAATTAAAAAAATAGTCATTTATAAAAAATTAACGTTATAGAAGGCAATTTCAATGTTAAATACCACCTACATACCAACTGATTTAGTAGTAATTCAGACACAAAGATAAGTCGGTTATAATGCTTATGTAGACTATAACACTTATAATAATCGGTTAATCTGCCTACCAAAATTAGATATAGCATTTTGGGAAAAGATGAAGATATGGTATAATACTATAATAATAAAAAAGAGAAAATCGATTTCTTATTCAAGTTGGAGATGATCTTGGTACGGTTGAGGAAGATCTCTTTCTATGGTTCAGTAACATTTTCCAGTCAGTCTGACACGGTTGTCAACCATTGCACAATGATAGCATCAACCTCAAGCATATTAACCACGGTCAAGGTATTGGAAATATATATATATATCCAGAAAACTAAACTCTAGAGTCCTAGGACAAGCGATCGTGAAATCTTAAGCTCCCCTTATGATAATAATTCTAATAGTAATCTCTGTACTAAACAAATTTAAATAAATTGTTTTTTATATTTAAATGTAACAAAAAATTATCAACAATCCAGTTAAATTGTTTTCATTTATGTTTTATCTGCATTCATTAAAAAAATATTTCGTTCTTACCGGTCAGTAAAGATTTTTAAGAATAAATTCAATTATGTTAAAAAATGAAGAAGATATTTCTTTTTTTTTTTGTTTTTCGCTTTTTTACCATTGAATTTGGGTGCAATAAATTCTACCCGATATAAATTCATCCGAATTATTCAAATTTTCCTATATCATTTGCAATACATATTGATGTGCGTTAGCTTTATGTCCTCTATATACATTATATAACACCTAAAGTAAATAGTATATTTATAAAAATTATAAATACCAATATGATAAAAATACGAAAGCTTTAGAAGATAGTTTTTTATTTTGTTTTTTAAAGAACTTGGTAAACTATTAAATGTTTTTATGTTTGATAATTTTCGTTTTTTTTTTAAATAGAAGAATTAATTATGATTAAATGCTATTTTTAGCAATAATTATGGATGAGAGCCTGGTCTATTCATAGTGGCGCCCAAATGGAGTCAGTTGACATTAAGTCAAACGGTGTGCAACAAACAAGAAATAAATGAACATTCTTAATTTAACAATTAGACGTAGAAATATAAATATAAGACTACGGATGAAGAAATGGAAGTTATCAGGTTTATTTTGTATAAATATTGATATAAATTAAATACGGATATATATTTTGAAGAGCCCTAGAATGTTGCAGACAGAACAAAGACTTACATTGCTAGTAATTAATAGTGTTTATCATCAATATATGTATAGCTGTCATATGAAATTCATCATTAAATGGCCCAACAATGATATAATGAGATATGTTTTAAAAAATAAAATAAAAGAGAAATATCTGTTTTGGCTTGAAGAATATCCGTTGCACTCCTTATTCCGGTATAAAGCCTTGGTATACCTCACTCTTATAGCGAGCTACCACCGTACAGACACTACAATATCACAGGAAAACACAGAGAGAAAGATAACACAGTGCCTACACCAAACACAAGAACACACTGAGGCCGGCTGTGAAGTCAGCGAGGAGGGGGCGCTCTCACTGCTACCAACCTCACCTAGTCACGTCTTCCACATTCCCCAGCTGTATTCTCTTTTTTATATTTATATATTTTATTTTACTACAGTTGGCAATAATGTTAATATAGATTCATATTAGTTTAGTGGTTAACAATTATTAAGAGACGTTGCGAATTTATTAGAAAAATGTATTTAGCACAGAAAACAAGCAAGAAAGAGAATAAAGTAGTTGGCTTTCCAATAAATAGTTCTCCCAATTTAAGAGATTTTTTTTTAGCTTCTCCCTTCCTTTTATTTGCTTCCTCAATAAAGTGGTCAGGTTTTAAAATCTAACGGCTTATATCTCTCAAACCATCAATCATCAAGAGTGAAATATATGAGATCACTTTAATCTCACATTGAAGAAAATTCTCACTTCATCTAATAAATACTAAAAACCACTTAACTGTGCAGATTGCAAAGAATATATAAATTAGAAATATTAAATTGATGATTCTCAAGAACATTTCTGTTTAAAACATGTATATGTTTGTTTAAGTAACATTGTACATAAGTAACAATGATAGAGTTCTCATTTTATTTTGCTATTTTTTATTATTTGATTTTGTATGCCTATCATACATTGATTTATATCACAAATGTCAAATACCAATTATGTACATTCCTCTAATATGACTTGTAATCTATTATTGTATTATATAATATTTCAATAAATCTATTACAGATTTTTTCCTTAATTTTTTTTTACTATGAAGGATATTTTGAAGGGACTAGGTTTGCTAACAGTGCCTAGTTATGCCCTAAAAGTTTTATATAACCTAACTAAATTATCCGTTTGGATTCATATTATCAGCCATATTGACAGTTTTTATATCTATAAAATTGCCAACTGTTAGTTGATAATATTAATAAATGTTAAGCGGACTAGAAATTGAGCTAGCGATTAAATTTTGTTGATCTGTTGGATTGTCTTATTTATAAGTCTGACCTAACTAAAATCTTATTTTCTTATATAATAAATTTAATATCAGAGACTCAATCTATTTAATAATTAAGCTGATAATAATAAAATATATTAAATATTAAATATCTTTCTTATTTAAAAAAAATCTTTATGTTGTTTATTATATTTTAAGCCTTGTTGTACTTTGAATTTTTAATGCAGATTTCAATCAATATAAACAGCAATTTTCAGAAAGTGAGAATATTGTAATTTGCATTGTATACAACAGTAATAAATATATTGGATAATATTTATTCGAACATGCGAAATAAATGCGGCTGTACAAACAGTTGAGATATGGATAACAGTTGAAACCCTTATAAGTCCATTTCACACATGACAAGGTTGCCAGTGAAGTGGTTTTATTGGGGAAAATTCAATTTACTATATCTTCATAATTTACTATATCATAGTTCCGTAAAGTCAAAAAGAGTAATTAAAAATAATATATAAAATCCGTTTAGAGGTTGATTTCAGTTCAAAATCACAAAATCTCTTATATTTTGAAGGTCTGCATTAGTCATATTCACAGCGTGTAATGAAAAAATGTCTAGAGCCAAGGCGAGGGCTGATATGAAATGTACACCGAAGTAGAAAAACATATGTCATAAATAAACTTTTTAAATCAAATCAAATCATGATGAAGTAGATACAAACCAAAAATTATATTAAACTATTAGAATATAATAAAGTGACTAAATTCGGGATTTGAGACTAATTATTCAAATAGATTTCAGTTTAAGTTGATCATAATTTTGTAATTAGAATTTCTATATTAATGTAAATAACGTATTATTTTTCCGCTACAAATAGTAAGCAGTTCGAGTACTAGACGAGTATCATAAAACAAATTTTTGGTCTAAAAATATCTTTAAGTAAATGCTAATTATTTTTAAATTCAGTATTCAAATGTCTTGTATGAAAATAACTTATCCTGTCCCATACTAAGGAATTATAAGAACTGTATTAGTAATCTTAGTAATAGTTTTTGACTGCACCCCCCCCCAACTATCTCCTTTCTACATTTGATCATCCAGTCAACTATTTTCCTCTCATTCATGTATTAGTAATCATTTGTCGGATTATTTTTTATTCCATTTTGCTAGATTCAAAATAGTAAATATTAAGTTATTTATAGAGTATAATTAGAAATATTATATCAGAATTATAAATAAGTCACTTCCTTGGAAAACATTTAAAATAATTAAGCAAACCAGATACGAAACTTCTTAAATAAGCGATACTGCAAAAGTAGAAATGAAAGAAAAAACTGTACAGCTACTAATTGCTCTGATAAAGTTCAGGAATGGTTATACAAGGTTGCCCACTGTTCACTAAATACTAATTATTTATTAAATAATTATGAAGTGTTTTATTTTGAAATGTATCTGATAATGAAAAGCTGACCTCAGAGTAGAATAAATACGAGGAGCCATCTTCAACAATTGTGGGAATTGCAACTGAATGAGTTATTATACGCTCGAGAAGGCCTGTAATAACCTTCAATGGGCAGTCGAAGATATGATTAATGTGTCTCTCTGGGTATCCAGCCACGGCTTTGAAGTATTACTAAAACATTATTCGTCTGATAATAATAATAATAAGCTTTATTTTTTCCTCTTTCTTCTATGTACAATTTTTACATGGTTTTTATATTTACAAGGTTTTTTTAAAAGAAAAAAAGGCCCTTCTTTGGGCATAAGCCTCTCCCAATTTACCCCAGCTACGTCTGTTCCAAGCCGAACGGTGCCATAATACTCCTATGAAGTTTTGTATGTCGTCCCGCCATCTCGTAGCTGGTCTCCCTCTTCTGCTAGCGCGGTGTATTGGATACCAATCCGTTGTTGCCTTAGCCCAATGTATTGGTGCCATTCTTGCAATGTGTCCAGCCCACTGCCATTTAAGATCAGATACTGTCTTGAGAATATCGCGCGTACCAGTCAGCTTCCGTAGTTCTGTCTTCTTTATTTTCTCCCTTCTACTTTTCCTTAACATACTTCGCTCCATTGCACGCTGAGTGATTGCTAGGGATTTAGATGTATCATTATTTAGGCTCCAAGTTTGGCATCCATAAGTTAAAGAGGGAATGATGCAAGCATCAAAAACTTTTCTCTTGTGATGTATGGCCATGTTGCTTTTAAAAATATTTTTGTGTGACCAAAATTTGGACCATCCTATTTTAATTCTTCTATTCACCTCTTTCTTGGATTTATTTGCAAATGATATGAGTTGCCCTAGGTATATTATTTCTTTAACCCATTGGAGTTTGCTGGTACCGAGAAATATTTCTTCTTCTTCGGCATTTGTCATTAAGACTGATTTGTTAAAATTTATCTCCAGCCCAGCCTCATTTCCTACTAGGACTAGCTCTTCTAGCATTTTCTTCAGTTCAGATGGTGAGTGTGAAATGAGAAGTACATCATCGGCGAATCTCAGATTTGACAGTTATCATTAATGTATATCCCAAAATTCTCCCAGTGAAGGTTTCTGAAAACATCTTCCAAGACCGCGTTGAATAGATCGGGTGATAAAGGATCGCCCTGATTCGTCTGATAAAAACATACTAAAAGCATTCAAACATTTGCCATGCCTAGGAGCAAATCAAACTCCAAGCATAAACGTAAAGGGGGATATTTACAATAGTAAAGTGCATTAAGAAATCAAAACACTTCAATTCCGGTTATTAGTAATAGAACCACCGGTTTTTAGCCTACTAATTAATTGTTTCAGTTTTTAAATAATAAATTATATATAAAAAAAGTATAGTGGCGTAAAAAGGGAAAGAAACAAAAATAGAAAGCATTGAAATTGTCTATGTGATAAATAATTCGCAACAGAACTAGTTCACTTATTTTTACAAGAACAATATGTAAAAAAATGCAGTGAGAGAGTCTTACAGAATTTTCTGGGAACGCTATGGAAAAGAATTAGATGAGGACTATGGACAAAACACAAAAAAGCTATTGATTCAATAAACCTTGGAGATAAAAGAGGCAAAAGTATAAGAAATATGAAGAATGAAAATGGAAACTTAATAACCGTTACTATGAAAAGCTGTATAATTGAATCTTCAAATAGTAAACCAGGAGAGATTGAACTCTTTTAACAGAGAAGAATCGAATAAAAACCTAGAATTTGACCTAAGAAGGGAAGAACTTCTTATAGCCATTGAAATGGAATCAAGATTGGGGATGCAGTAGGAATGGACATCTATATATCCAGTATGACAACTATACATCCAGTTTAGTAGAATTGAGAGGAAAGAACGTGGCAGACCTGGCGAGACATAGAGATGGAAGGTAATCGAAGAAATATAATAGAAGTAGAAATGGAACGCTGAAGTACAAAAAGTCAAAGATGAGAAGCATTTCTTTTGGATTATATTTTATTTTGATGAGGAAATATATTACAGTAATGTATGTACATGTGTGTGTATATATATATAAAGTTACGCCAACACGTTGATACACGTTCTATTTTAAGAGATGGCTTAAAATAGAATAAGTATGCAATGCAAGGGGTTAATTAATAAAAATAATTTAACAGAAATTTTTCAGGTTTCGCGAATGAAATTAAAAGCAAGAAGGTGGATTCCTCCGGAATATTTAAAAAAATTAAATTCCTTAAAAATACACGTTTCCATTATTTTAGACAGAAATATTTTTAGATTTATTCCAAAACAATCCTGCTAAAGCCTTCACCTAAATACTACAGCGATACGAGAATAGATATAACCACAACTTTCATAGGCCATAGCTCACGGAGAGTAAAGAAGACTATTTTTAGTAAAGGAGTCGTTTGTCACCTTCAGGAGAGGAGATGGACAGTGAAAACCCCAGCAAAATTACCCGTTTCGAAAAACTGTCAGTAGAAAGATGTCATATTTCAAGGCTGTCTCCGATAAGAAATATCTGCAGAGAAATCTCCAACATTATGTCCAAGCCAGTCATCGTGGAAAACCTTTCGGGCACAGTTAGGAATTTTAAATCCAATATCACCATTATCCAATACTGTATAGAACTCCAGGACCACTAGAAATTATAACTAAAAACACTTTATGTACGAAGCAACATCTAAATTTCGCGATGAGCTTCATATAAATGCATTTAAGCTTGCTACAATTAAGTCTTTATTTTCATTCAATCGATTAATTAATCATAAATAATCAACATATGCTTAATAATGTATGAAATGGCTTCATTTCTTTGGCATCTTCCACACAGGCACTTTACTTTCTTGATATCATTTCTTTCGGTATGAAACTCACTTGTTTTTTTGCAGTCTAAATTCACTCATCACTAAATGTAATAAAAATGAGCCAAAATTAAAAAAAAAGTATAAAATAATTTTTAAAAAGCGATTGAAAATATAATCTCAATTCTCTAAAATGCACGTATACCCATGTAAATTAAAACTGGTTAGTTAACTTTCAGTATTTCCGAGAGTGACATGAAATTTGATAACTGTAATTTCTCCATTTCATCGTCTTAGTGATGCTTCATGAATAATACATAAAGTAGACATATATCGTAATAAAAACAAAATGAAATCAATGATTTTGTAATTGGTTTGGTTTTTGTTTTTGCAAATCCTTTGTAATTTTAAGAATAACATGAATTCAGATGATAATTATTATTTCATTGCTATAAGCCTAAGTATAGATCGGTTTTTCGGTACAAGCCAATCGCGATTAAACTATAATTTATAAGGAAACTATTTTCGAATTTAAATAAAATATAAATTATTTAACCCTCGCTGAACACACACAAACACACACACACACACACATATATATATATATATATATATATATATATATATATATATATATACATACATATATATTATAATATAATATAAATATATATGTGTTTATTAAGAGCCATGTAAACAGAGACCAAGGAGTTGAGCTTACTACGGAGAGATAGCGCCACTAGAAAGCACCACTCTTAAGCTCCATCTAGTGAGAGGTGGCGTTACTAATACAATGCAATTTTAACTTAGTTTTTAATTTATATATATGCATGCATATAAATCTCTGATTTTTAATTTTTAATTACTTATTGTACATGACCATATTAATATTATAAATACAAATAAATTTTCGTTCCAATCAATATTTACAGCAATACAACATATATACGAACAAGTACACCTTTTTGCAAAATAAAATTAAAATATATCGCTAAATTTAAATTAGACCAGCAAAACGCAAAACTTAATTATTTTAAAATTTCGTGGTAATAGTGAGTAAGGTTTTTAAATAATCACAAAAAAAATTAATTTTGTGACAGTAATATCTATACATATAAAATGCTTTGTCCTGAATGACTGATGTATCAACGCGCAGCCTAAACCGCTGATCGTAGAGACCTGAAACTTGGAGGGTGTGTTCTTTTTATGACATAGGCAAAGATAAGAAAGAATTTTCCGAAATTCTACCCCTAAGGGGGTGAAAAAGGGGGGCAAAGTTTGTATGCTTGCTCACGTGTTTTTTACTCGCGAAATCTACATATTTTCGCTGAACAAAACAAAACAAGTAGCATAGATCACTTCACGCTGCTGCCGTACGACAAGTGAAACTGTAATACTAAGTAATCCCTTTCAATAACATTACATACTAATCCTTTACTGACACGAACAACAGTAAACTTCTGTCCGTCCCGTTCGTTAATCAGTGTCAATGTATGTTTCACGACCGAGCTGATCCGTCTGTGATGAAATTCGATATGGATAATCTAAAGCCTGGGGAATGACATAGGCTACTTTTAAGTGACACACCACACAGGCGAAGTTTATATAAAACTGTAACCTGATTGACTAACACACCCAGCGGTCAAAGCACAGCAGAAACCACTGAACTTGGCATCTTAAAATTTGTAGATAGGTTCTTTGTATAGCTTAAATGAGCACTAAGAAAGGAATTTGAACAATTCCACCCCCAAGGGTTTCCCCCTTAATGTAATTGGTGCTCAAAGATTTTATGGAATCCGTCAGTTTTGAAGTTAGACATCTGAAATTTCGGATGTAAGAAAAGCTAGTGGAGGTATAATAGTTTAAATGGAATGATACAAAAACATATAAAACAGGTTTATTCTAAACATTCAGAAATTAATTGGTTCATTAATTAGGATTCATTTGTAAATTAGTAATGCAGTTTCGAAAATAGACAAAAAATCAACTGCTGAAAAGTCGTATTTGGTAATTTTAAGGTGAATTTGCAGACTAATTAAATAAATAAAAATACTTGTTTGGTTTGGAATTAAAAAAGGCCTTTCTCGATCTTTTATTGATTTTTTGTGAGTAAAATATACAAATGATTAATATATACTTATTTATTTAATAGGTACCTTATATATTCAATTATTTTCTATAGATAAAACTCAAATAACAAAAAATGTTATGTTGATTTTATGTAGAAGATTGGAACACTAGAAGAAAACAATCGATTCATAAGAGTTGAAGAAAATCTATAACTGTCACAGTGATAAATTGGGTGGGTACATAAGATTATAAAATTACAATATCGATTCTCTTAAAAATTATGTATAGATTATTTATATCCAAAATCAAGAGTATTAAACATTCTACGAAATACCAACAGATTTATAGCTCGGGTGTTTGGGCAAAAGAGATGGAGTAGGAGTGTTAGTTATGCTGACAGGAACACCCTTCACACCTCAAAGCATTTCAGATAAAATATTCTAGCTGCTATAAATCTTAACAAATCAAACTTAAGACCATCGACTGCAGGGTAGTTTATATTTTCTTAATATATATAATTACTAAAAGCATATCTGTCAGTTGGTTAATACAATACTTCTTTTGAATATTCATCTACCTTCTATATCAGCGTTCAGAATTAAATTTAATTCCATCAATTTAATTCATACCTTATACAATTAAAAATGGACAGACATTATACTGATAAAGAACACAATGAAGATATGTAAGATGAAACTGGGTGAATATTTCGATTACTTCACTTCGAAATAGATACAGATGATACAAATTTCATATACAGTACTACAAATTTGTCAGATTATCCAACAGCCGAGTTAGCGAATTTAGTACACTGACAACATTAGCAGAAAAAAAATCAATGCTAAAATGATTCCTCAACGGTAATTAGCTACAATATATAAAATTCTGTATTCATTTCAACAAATCTATCAAATCTATTTTAATACATGCGCATATTTCAGTGTGAAAATTGTCTAACAATATGTGTACTCAGGAAGCTATGTAAATCATGAATTATTAATGAGGAATATTAAAGTAAAATGATTCGACTCACCTTATGGTTCAGATCTAAGACGTCTTCCTCGAGAGATGCGTCAGAGTAAACGTCATCCCCTGTGTCACAGGCCGAGCTCCGCCCGGAGGAGTTGAAACTGGAGCTGCGGTTCAACGGGCTGAAAAATAATCAGCAAAATCAGAGGAGTTCTTATTATTAATAATAATAAGAAAATTATTATAATTATTAATAGTTTATTATTTTGGTGTGGGAAAGTGTGGAGTCATGCATGGATACATAGGGTGCTGATCTAAGGGATGAGAATTAAAGGTCGGCTTTAGCAGATAATTTATTTATTCTGTTAAGAACAGTGAATTGACACGGTGGGATCTAGAAACCAGCGACTTACTCAGCCTTCAGAAAGTGGGAACCCTTAATCGGAGAAAACTCTGGAAGTTGAATAAAACAAACTTGCTGATTTCAAACTATAAAATTATTCTATGACATATAATTTGAAAGAGGATACATCTACTTGGCCTCAACAGAATCTTTCGCTGGACACAAAAAATATAAATCAGATTCCGGACGTTAGTTTACTTTTTTTATATAATTATAAAATATACTAAACTTGCGACCCACCCTAGCCCGGGCAATAATAAGGCATATTATACCTACACTAAAATAGAGCCAAAAACTCAAAAAGAAACACTATTATTTATTATAAAGCAATTGGGAAAAACCACAATGGAAAGCCTTATGTTGAGTTGTATGTTGAACGTCTTGGTGGTGGGGTGCTGTCTCATGTTTGGAGCCTGTTTGGACTGTTGATCGTTGGGATGTATTGCACCTTTTTCTTCGAGATGTGATTCACATAACCCCCTTTTTTGTTTTTGGTGTCTTGATAATGCCTGAATAGGCGAAACGTCGACTGGTAAGTGGGTGTATTTTTGAAACATAAGGCTTTGCATTGTGGTTTTTCCCAATTGCATAATATATTTTTTTTATCACGCCACTAAGAACCACGCGAATATCATTGGTTAGGCTTCTTTGAGAGTCTTGATTTTCTTTCTTCCCATCTCATTTAATGTACTTTATTATTATTATTAACAATACAGAAATTAAAAACAAAACCAAATATTTCTTTATATACGAATTTATTATCTTGCACGTTAGGCAGCGTCTTCGGTGAAACCCATCGATATTCCAACCCATTTACAAAAAACCTTTCTGGCGAATCACTCTATCTATTGGTGAAAACCGCATGAAAATCCGTGCAGTAGTTTTTTTTTAGTTTACCGCGAACAAACGCAGACGAGGACTTTGTTTTATAATATGTATAGATGTGTTAAATGCCCAATTCTAGAATTTACAATTAATTATACTCAAGTTACTCAAAATTATCAGCTTCAGAAATAAGAATAAGACAGACTCGATGTTTTAAAGTGGCTTTTATTTTAAATACAACTCGAAATGGGTTTTTAAATATGTATTTTTATGCGGTGAAGTTTTATCAGCGATTTAAAAGTTAAAAGTTTTTTTGTTTTTTAAAAATGTATTTATTGATATTTACAACTGTATTACAATAAGTAATTTACAACAACTAAATAGGCTAAGTGATATATAATGACATGAGATAATGACATGTAGAGAAACTACCCACTGGTAGTACTCAAATCACAAGTTCAACTAAGAAGGTCACGTGGCCATCATTTTTTCATGCGCCTCAAAGGATTATCGGGAATTGAAGAGGAAGCTAGGTTTGAAACTAGTTTGAGCGGGAATGAAGCTTGTTATGAAAGGATCGATAGCTGGTTCGGGCCGTAAAAGTTAAAAGTAAAACTAATAATTTATTCATTGAAATTTACAACTGTATTACAACAATACTCGTGTATAAACAAGTAAATGGCAGGAATGGTGCATATTGGCATGAATAAAGGCAAGTAGAGAAACTGCCCAATAGTAGAACAAAACTAAAACTAAATTATAAACCTAAACAGGTAATTTTCAAAACTTTTATTGTAACGAGTTTATTATACTTTTTCGTTTTGTAATTGCCTTCGTCCAAATGGATAATAGTTAATGGATTCACCTGTAATGTAGTGATTAGTATATCAACCTAATATGCTTAAGATCAAAGGTTCGCAACCAAGCAGTTGGCCCAAGGATTTTTAAACGCAGTGAAAAGCCTTGGTTAAGCCGTCCTCCTTCGGAAGGGACATAAAATGGGAGTCTGGATCCTTTTACCTCAATCCGGATCACATTCTTCTCCATTAATAAAAATGAAAATTTTTAGATTTTTTTTTTTATTCTATTATAATTTTAACAGGATAGATAAAATTCAGATCTTTCACTACAGCATCCTCAGATTAGCAATGGCAGCATAAAGTGACGTTAAATGAATAAGTAAAGAAACAATCTACATGTCATATATATCAATGTTTATTAGCTTGAAGATAGTAATAACAACTTTTTTTTTTATTAGCAAATGTACAGTGGTACTCTTCATTTAATTAAAAAAAAAGGATGACATTATATATCACCATGTAGGCATGGACATGTCACTTGTCGTGTGGAATATGGAATGAATGGAGAGAGAGGAGGAGGGGGGGGGGGGTAAAGGGCTAATTATGTCGCAAGGGCTCATGATTAATTCCTCAGGCCCTAGCTCTTGCCTCCTGCTCCTAACAGGAGCTATATCGCACCGCCTGCGGATACTAAGCCGCAACAGCAGTCAGGCTATGCGGGATTATCTCTCTGTTCTTTTGAAGGGGTTTATTTAACAGGCCCTGTATCAATGTATTTCATCTCTGCAACCCTTAATTACTTGCTTTCCTATAATAAGAGGTCACTTTTTCACAAAAGTAAGATCTAGTAAAAAGCGTTTTTAAACTTGTTTACTCCCTTGCATAATATAAAACTATTTCAATGTATAAATAATTTGACGAAAGTGTATTTATAAACATTATACAATTATGTAAGTTTCTAATAGAAACACATTAATACTAAAAAAATATTACTAGTAATAAATTAATATATATATATATATATATATATATATATATATATATATATATATATATATATATAAATATATATTCTAGAACTTATAACAAATATTCTCTATAATTTGAAAACAAACCACATTCCAGTCATAAAAACTTTTATTCTTAACATGACGTTTCGGCATTCACATGCCATTTTCAAATTTAATTATACATCAATAATTACTAAAAAATATAACTTTAAAAAAAGTTATAAGTCAAATCCTATAAAATTGTAAAAAATTATTATATCTATCATTTTCGTAGGGATACTTTATCCTCCCTTAGTCAATTGTCTACTACAGTAGTGGTTTGTTTTCAATTGATAGAAATTACAGTGAAGACAGTCCAGTATATTAAACAAGAATTAAAATGAACAAATATTCTTTTAAAAAAACAAAACAATAATATATATAATAAGTTTTAAATCATCTTGAATATAATAGTAGATATATATTGACAGCAGCTTAATAAGCGATAAACATCACATAAACACATAATAAACAATTTATTAGAAATTGACGTCTCGATCGAATTTAGCATCTTCTTCAATGGTCTGGATAGATCAGATACAAATATATTTACTACTGAAAAGATTGGAATAGAAAAACAATAAAAAAGGATATTTCTAATTAAATTATTTTTAAAAATTGTTATTGTTTATTAAAAAGATTAAACAAGATAAAAAGTAGATAAAATGTCTATCTAGCCCGGAAGGAGACCTGCAATGTGGATCATCATGTGGTTAATTTCTAATATAAAGGATACCCACATTTTAGAGACTGAGTGAGCCCTAGATCCCATAGGGTCCAACAACAGACTACTATTAACAGATTAAATAATTTATCTGCTACAGCCAGATTAGAACTCTGGACCTTCTGCACAGCAACTCTGCGCTGTAAACACTGAACCACACCACATCCATTAAATTTATTATTATACGAAACTTTCTCATTATAAATAGGTAGGAACGACTTATAAACCAAGCACAAAAAAGAAAAAATTGAAACTGGGGTCCCACAACTTATTGAGATAGGAACGATCGTGATTTGGCAAGGGCTAGCTGTAAGTTTACTCAAGAAGCCCCGAAGGGTCACTAGTATGGGTTTAATATCAGCTCACCTCTACTGGCCATGAATTGAACATGTGGAACTTTATACGTAAATATTTTACTGCCATATAACGAGCCTAATAAATAAATAAATAATTTAAAATTTTGAATTTGTGCAGTACATTATAAATATTTACATCTATTGCATTCTGACAAGGTGAAACGATATAATGAATTTTTCATAGGATTAACCGCTAGAAAATAAGTTACTCAAATAATTCAAAAAACCACTTCTTTATAAAGTTAGCAATTTATTTACAGTTAGAGCACATTTAATTTAAAAAATATAGGAAATGAAGAGCTTTAATCATTCGTGTTTTTAAACAAATTTTTTAATTAAAATGTACTCAATTATTGGCTAGTTAATATATATCTCAATGTGAAAATCAAAGTTGGCTGTAAAATAATAATATAAGAAATAAAAGATTATTGATAAAAAGGAATGGCCTTCCTTTTATCGAAGGGCCGCACTTAGAGCACTTCAATAAAAATCGGTAAGTGAGCTCCAAACTTTTCTTTTTCCAAAGGAAAAATCATTCCTCTCTTCTCCTTAAAAGGAGCATTCGATCCATATAGAAGGGACTCTCAAAAAGGACCGTATAACTTCAGTATAAAAGAATTTTAAAAATATTAATATTTTATTATTAGCATTTATTAATTACTTTATTAGTTTTTTTATTATTTAGCAACTATTAGCATTTTTAGTAATTATAATTAAATTTGAAGATGAATCAACACCTAATCAACTATAATAGAGTTTAAGAATAACTACAATTAGTAGGAATTCAAGTTCCATGATAAGTAAATTCTTAATTTGTTGAAGTTCAATTTTAAAATAAAAAACTTTATACTTTTTATTTTATAGATAAATATGTATCTTCCTATTATTTATTTAGCTCTTTACCACAGCATTGTTCCATTCATCGTACTTATAAAACATTTTATTCGCAAAAGCCTCTGATATTATTGTTTAACTTATTTTTAAGTATTCATGTATTTCTTTAATTACATTTAAGAGTTAAATATATCAGATTTCGTAACACTAAAGAATATGATTTGGAAAATTAGAACGATATTAAAGAGACTAATGTCGGGCAGTTATTATTATGTGTGACTGACTCTTCCTGTTGAGGCCCATTGTACTCGAGTCCTAACAATCCCTAACTTATGTCCTAGACTTCTGAGAAATTTTAAATAGTCTTTAAATCTCAGTTCTTGAAGTTCCTTGTGTCCTCCAGGGCCAAGGTCAAATGTCTTCTTTCGCCATAATGCTCTACATTCAAGGATAACGTGACAGGGGGGGGGGAGGAGGTTCGTCCTCCTCTGTGCACCATCTGCACTGTGGTTCTTGTTCAATGCCTAAGCGATGCATATGTTTCCTGACACATACAGTGCCCAGTGATGGGTTCAATCATATTTTTTAGGTCGGTTCTCGACATATGAGCGGCATCTTTCTTGTTTTTCTCAGAAAGTTTGTCATTGGGATCCTTTATAAAAAGTTTAGTATGCCTTATCTTGGCACTATCCCAACGGGATTTTATCTCTCTTTTGGCTAGTTTTTTTATTGTATCCTTGGCCAGGGAGAGGGAAACCCCGCTCCATGGTACCAATCCTATTGGAGCAATTCCTGCTCCTTTCTTTGAAAATTTGTCGGACCTTTCATTACTTGGTATATTACTGTGTCCAGGTATCCAAAATATGTTTACATATCGCTGTTAAGCACAGCTAATTCATCAAGTCTTATACAGCATTCCTCCACTAGTCTGGATTTTGTTACTGCATTTTGTAATGCATTACATGCTGCCTGACTGTCAGTAAGAAAATTAATTACCTTATTCTTGTGTTCCTTCATTGCGAAGGCACCTGCAAGTATTGCCCATATTTCCGCTTGGAATACAGTGGGTGTCGTGCCCAGAGCTAAGTAATGGCCTGTGCTCGAGTAATCCCGAGTAATCCTCTAAACCAGAATCCCGACCCGGCGCCATGCTCCCCTATGGATCCATCAGTGTACACATTTAGACCATTGTGTTGGTTAAAGTAGCCATTCTTGCTTTTGCAAATCGCCTGTGTGTTAACGCGGAATCTTTTGTCAAAAGTATATTTATTCAACATTAGGTCTGAATGCTTTTTTTAACTCGCTCAATCGTGCCAAAGACACTTCTGGTCTCCGAAATCATTTGTGGGTTTCTTAACCCCTCCTTTTTTCACTAGCCTGTAGGCTGATTTCAATGCCTCTGCTTCAATTAGAATGTCAAGAGGAATTAAATCAAGTAAAGTTACCAGTGAAGAGGTAGGGGCGGTTCTCATGGATCGGGCAGTTATAATCATTCTATAATTTTCCTCTTTTTTATTTTACTATCTACATAAAACTGATAACACTGCTGATAACTGAGAATAAAAGATCATGATAATGATCTATATAAAATAAAAAAGACAAATTTAATATACAATTATATGCATTGGTATTGAAATAAATTGAATATTCCACTTATGCAGAATATTCTCACAAAGTAAAGAGAAGTATGAAAAATCTGACAAAAACAGGCCCGAACAGAATTAACAAAGGCTGTTCAGTGAAAGTGAGATTTTTTTTTTCTTGTTTTCAAAAGCTTTCCCGACAGTCTGCCTTTTTTTTTTTACTAGAAAATCCGTAACGTCAACAGTCAGGGTGCATAATCCTTCAGGTAAACGCCTTCAGACAAACGTAATTAAATTTTATAGTAAAAAAAATAGTAAAAATTGAACAAGCGAATATATGACTATTTTAGGAAGAAAAAGACCACGACAGCATTAAAGAGCCTCACGAAGTGCTCCTGAGGTCAGAAAGAGAGATTCACACTAACGTATTGTCAAGATTAAAAAATATTATTAATTGACATAATTTCATCAATATTGTAATGACAACTATAACTTATATTAACTAAATATAAAAAAAAACTGTACCTTTATAACTCATGCTGGATCTTTAATCTTGTTCTAGTATGAACTGTACTGTTTCGAACCCGAGATTGACAGATTAGCGGCATAGTTCCTTACACACTTAATTACCCTGTCTATTATAATTATAGTAGTATCACTACATCATTACTTACCACATTAATATGTTGTACACTACTATATAATATGTGATGATTATTATTAAACCGTTCTGTAGTAAATGGTCATATCAATGGACTAATTTAATTATCTTTATTAATACTTTGATAAATAGTGAGCAATTTGTTGTCATTACAGGCGATCTAAGAATACTCGTAGAAGGCAGGTGTAAATAACACACCACTTTAAATAAATGAATTGATCCATTTGTTCACTGACCCAATCACACCCGATTTGTACAGAAGTTCCTTCACTTCAATGAACACACGACAAAGGTGACGTAAGGAGGTGATGTCTACACAGTTTAAAATAGCTTCTTATGTCTGGGCTATATTAGACTTAGTTATTTATATAAGTTTCTTGATATCATTATATACTATGGATATTAATTTTAATAATCATCAAGTATATTATAGAAGTATACAAAATTATAATGGTGAAATTGTAATGGAATATTAATATGATGCTGATATAATAAATAATGATAAGCGGAGTAATTAATAGTGTAAGGAACTCTGCTACTAATCTTTAGGTCTCGGATTCAAAACTTTTTATGCCACCCTTCATAATTAAATTAATAATGTTGCAGATTTTATTTTTATATATTTTTAATATTATTTGTAATGCTCATTTACAATATTGATGAAATAATGTCAATTAATATTTTTTTTAATCATGAATTTTTTTTTCAAGTTCTAAAATTGAAATGATAGTATTTAAAAAAAAAAATGTATCCATCATTAATTTATACAATAGATATTTGAAGTAATAATAGCTTGATCATCATATTTGATAAAACAAAAGAAATATAGGTCTAAATATTTAAAGATTAAACTGACAACATATGCCACAACCACCACAAGTTATTATTAAATAAATTATTAGTTACAATAAAAATTAATATGTATATGTATAATGATACCAAAAGAACTAAATTAGTACAGAAGTTAATCTTAACTATCTAAATATAATTGTAGCAAGACAGCTAAAATTCATATTGTAACATTTCAATTGAAATCGATACTATAATCAGGGATTAGACAAATCATCTAGGTGATGATAATAAAATTAATTGTCGAAAGCTACAGGTGTCGATGCAGTTTGAAGCCTCTATAGCTTGCTTCACTCCTAATAGTTACCTCGGTGGATATTATTAAACATTTTTTTTAAATATATTTTATTTTATTAACAGGTAAATATATATGTTATATAAATTCTAAAGTATTATTTTTTTAAATTATTAATTGTTATATGATATATTTTTTTAAAATATTTTATTTGAAAAGAAAAGATATGGCCGGGACCGGGACTCGAACCCGGGTTTTTCACCTCTCCGTGGTGACGCCTCAACCATCTCGGTCAGCCTTATCAATTCAAGGAAAAATAATTGATAAGAGTGGCCGAGAAACGAAGCAAGGGTGGCCGAGATGGTAGAGGCGTTTTTTTATTATTATTTTTTATATTTATTAACACTTAATTATAATATTATCAAATAAGCTATTCTTTCCGTTCAAATATTCCAAAGAATTATTAATCTTTGCAAGGTCGTAAAACTTTTCCTTTTTAAATGTTTTCAGATATGCAAATTTAATACGAAAAAAAAAATAATTGAAGAAAATCTAAAGTAAGTTAATATTTTATTTTCCAGGCTTAATATATTTTAAGATTAAGGTGTTTAATTAAAAATAGTATTTAAAATAGTTTTCTGAGCGAATAAAATTATTAATATGACATTTTAATTACAGTTAAATCGTACAAATAATTAAATACTCGCAAAAAAGTTTAATACACTAATCAATTCAACAGTTTGCGTTATTAAATTCATTACGAAGTTAGAAATATTAATCTGAAGAACAGTTGACAACTCTAGCTGTTGAGTATATTTGCATAATGCGAGTTCTTAAACACATTAATAGATTAATAGATACTCGTAAACTCGAAACTAATAAACTAAAAGTTTTCTCTAAATAAAATTTCACCAATATTTATAATTGAATTTAATTGAATTTTACCCATATTTGAGTTAACCACGGGGTAGTTTCTCTACTTGTCTTCATGAATCATTTCTGCCATTTACTAGTTATATTGTTATAAATTTCAATACATCAATACAGTTGTAAAGTTCAATGAATAAATTTAAAAAAAACAAAACAACCATAACATAGTTCTAGGGGATTTGAAGCATGAAAACTGCTAGTGAATCTAAATCATATCTTTATAAATAAATATTAAATATTTTACATTTGAGTTGAAGGGAAATCAGCACAGAAAAGAAAGGGAATGTCCTCAAGAAATCTCAAAGAATTGTAATCATTACATCGATAGAATTATAGATGCAGATAAATAATGTAGTTCTATTGCACTATCCGCACGTATACCCTACTCAGTTTTGTGTTCCATATGATGGCAGAATGTTCTAAAATAGTCGAAATGAGGAAGATATAAAAACAGAAACCTGTTGCAGAAGGAAACGAGAGAGGGAGGAAGACGTTATAGCTGAAGCAATCTGATATTTCCTCGCCAAAGGTAACAGCTTACGAAACCAAGCAAAAAACCTTATGCACTGAAACCTTTCATATCCCATTCTCAACAGCATATAATGGGTGTGTGCATAACATAATGTCGGTTCAATACCTACATATACCATAAATATAACGTACGACTGAGGCAAATAAGTCTTAGTTAACCTGTTAATAGGCGTAATCGAAGTTGAATCTTGTGAGATCTGCAGACCCAACTAGGGCTCATCCAGACTCTATAAAATAACTTTAATCGGGGGAAGCCTGTTGATTGTGATCTCAGCTAAATCATCTTCCAGCGCAGACGTTATAAAAACAATACAGTGCCATGTGATGAATAACAATACAGTGATGAACCCATGACCCCCCGTTGATTGTAGTGGACAATTTATACTTTCTAGATGTCATAGTATAACATAATATTACTAGCATGAATATTTTAGGTATCACTTATGATGTGAAAAAAAACAGAAAAAAAACGTAAAATAAAATACTACACAGTGATTTATATATTTCATACATTTGACAGAATAATATGTATGTTTATTAATGTCTAAAAAAAAGTATTCTGACATGAAATTTAAATGAACGCAAAGAAGAACATTCAACATAAAAATAATAAGGGATGTCTGAACAGTTAAATATTTAGAAATATCGAACAATTTATAAATTATGACATGAAATAGAAATTCATTTGAAATAAAAAAAAGCATTGGTTAGGTTCATTTCTTTTCAGAAATCATTATTTTAATGATATATTTCTATAAACTAAATTAAAAGTGATTTGAAAAAGAAAAATCCATCATGATAATCACTCACCTGCCTAAGCTTCCAGGGCCTAGACGCTTTCCAGATCTGAAACAAATAAATAAATGATTATAAATAATATAACAACAACCTTAATTCAATAAAAAAACATTTAAAAAACAGTCAATGTTGTGCTTATTCAGGCATCATCAGAGTATACATTAAAATAAAATTGACATTAATGGAGATATAATGCAGCACAAATTGCTGAAGAAGTACTGGGCTTAGAGGGGCCGCCTCAGAGGTCTACATGGTTTGATCAAGAATGTCAAGAGGCTACAGACAGGAAAAACAAGGCCTACAGGAAGATGATAAATGTGCATAGGACTCGCCAGGCTGTTTCTGATTACAGAGTGTTAAGATTGGAGGAGAAACACGACGAAAAAAGATGCATCGGAGAAAAAAGAGGGAGAAAGAAGAAGAAAGAATAAGAGAGATTGAGGTCTTGAGTAGACAAGCTAATACTAGAGCTTTCTACAAGACAATCAATGCCCAGCGAAAAGGATTTAATCCAAGATCCAATACTTGTAGAGGTAAGGACGGTCAATTGATCACAGATAAAGAAGGGATCCTGGAAAGATGGTCCGACCATTTCGGTAGTCTGCTGGGGAGTGTTCGGAACCCTGCCCTAGAAGATAGTTATGGCTCTGACACTATCCAAAATTACAAAGAGTGTGAGCTTCTTGACCCACCAGATGATGAGGAAATTGAGGCTGCAATCCAGAAGCTTAGAAATAATCGAGCACCCGGATGTGATGGCATACCAGCTGAACTTCTGAAGGCTGGTGGAAATGAAATGATAAAGGTAATTCGAGATCTGCTACACAGTGTATGGATAAGCAAAACTCTCCCGCATGACTGGTGCATTGGCCTTATCCTCCCTCTTCACAAGAAAGGAGACCAGATGCTTTGTGATAACTACCGTGGTATAACACTCCTGAGCTCTGCCTACAAAGTACTTTCGAATGTGGCATTCCAAAGACTACTTCCCCATGCCCAGAGAGAGATTGGAATGTACCAGTGCGGATTTATTAATGGTAGATCTTGTATTGATCAAATATTCTCCCTGAGAACTCTTATGCAAAGGACTAGAGAGTACAACATAATGACCCACCACCTTTTCGTGGATTTCAGCAATGCCTATGACTGTATCATCAGAGGAAAACTGTTTCAAAGTATGGAAGAAATGAATGTCCCCAGACAATTGATAAGCCTCGTGGAATTGCTGATGAGGGAGTCGAGAAGCCAGGTCAAGATCCAGAATGACTTGTCTGAAGAATTCAAGACAACTAGGGGTCTGAGACAAGGGGATGGACTCTCGTGCCTGTTATTTAATTTTGCACTAGAAAAGGTCATAAGAGACGCAGGGTTACAAGTCACTGGTACGATTCTAAGTCCATCCAAATACTGGCCTATGCAGATGACATAGACATAGTGGGAAGAACACCGAGAGATCTACAACAGACTTGTCTTGCATTGGAGAATGCTGGACGGCGTATAGGTCTTCAGGTAAACCAAGTAAAGACAATCGGATCCCACCATCACGTTTGGTCCCTGCACATTTGAAAGTGTCGACAGTTTTGTCTACCTCGGTTCTTTGGTCAAAGCAGATGGCTCAAACAGCCCAGAAGTTCAAAGAAGAATATTGGCCGCTAATAGATGTTATTTTGGGATGGCGAAAATTTTACGAAGTCGTCTGATATCAAGAAGAGCCAAGGTATGCTGTACAAAACAATCATCAGGCCTGTTTTGACTTATGGATCGGAAACCTGGCCTCTGTCCAGGGCAGATGCCAACAGTTTGCTGCTCTTCGAAAGAAAAATATTAAGAAGAATGTTTGGAGCTGTAAGAGTTGGCGATCAATTTAGACACAGACAAAATGCAGAGCTGTATCTTTTGTATCAGGGGCCTGACGTGGTGAAGCACATAAGAATAGCTAGATTGAGATGGGCTGGACATGTGGCCAGAATGGAGGACAACGCTATCTTAAAAAGACTTCTGTTTGGATTCGTTGATGGAAAAAGAAAATGTGGGCGTCCACGACTTAGGTGGTCAGATGAAGTCGAGAGTGATGCAGGCAGCATCATTGGATCCAGAGCTTGGAAGACCTTGGCGCAGGACAGAGAAGAGTGGAGGCGACACCTTGATGCGGCCAGGACCCGTGCTGGGTTGTAGAGCCAGTGATGATGATGATGATAATGCAGCACATCTCATCTCAGGGGTCCAAACAGATCCAATAATAATAATAATAATAGAAAAGAAAGAAGGGTAATTTATCACTTTCTAACCACATTTTAATTTTAATTTATTCGTATTTATAAAAAATATTCATGACTCATTTACATTATAATTCATGAAATTCATGATTAAAGTATAATACTTTCCAGATTGAATATTAATCGAGTTATAAATCAAAGTTTTATAATCTCGCCTTTCTACAGGCTCTCAGCTCGGTTTGAGGGCGATTAATTTTAAATACAAAGTTTATCTTTCAGTCAGCCTCCAACATGGGTCTTAATCGAATTTCTTAATTATTCTGCGGGCGGTCCTTGGCCCAAACACGATTAACAACAACAATGTAAACAATAAAGTTGTATCATCAATTGTATACAATAATAATCAAATAATTACGTAATTAAAACACAATTATGATAATTATAGAATAAACGATCAAACTAATCTAGTAGAGCGAAGTCTGTGGCTTGAAGCATATTGCGGAAGCAGGGACAAGTTATTTATTTCAAGTTATAACTGGTCACATATTTTAAGAAAAGAATAGCGCATAATAGAAAACAGGCATGAATAAAAAATTATCTTTGTGTTATTATTGTTTTGTTTTTTTCCTTTTAAGCAAATAGGTTATCAAAGGACTACGTTCCAATTTCTGTATCTTATTATTTTATTTTCTTCCAATTTGCCTTCAAACGTTACGACCACTGTTCTTTCTCCAACCCTCAGACCACCCTGAAACAGTTTTTTTTTTTTGCTGTTCTGCCTTGGACTCCTTCCATTTTCTTTATTTTTCCGAAATACTTCTGTAATTCGTTTCTTTATGATATTTCTCTCTAATTTTTTTTTTCCACTTCGTTAATCGAGCTTTCGTTGTCATTTTATTGTCATTGTCATATTCCATAAATATATCAAAATCTTGGCAATATGAGGAATTGATTGTATCTATTTATTATGTGTAAACGGATGTACATACGACAACGATAGACTGCTTTAAAAGAATCCTTAATTCTTTAACACAATCATTTTTTAAAAATAAATAAATTTCTACAATTATGATAAAATGAATTCTAGAAAGTTTTGTGTGTTTTTTATAACATTGGGTACAGATTAGAAAAATAATGAAATGTACAGGTTGGTTTATTTCTCCAATAAAAAGTCACAATTTTTTTTCAACTAGCAGATTCAGGAATGCTTGTATTATTAATGGCTGATATTTCTTATTACTGTAAGAAAATTCAGGCGTTTAAGTGTGATCCCGGACAAACCATTTCCCTGCACAAGTACTGTCTTAAAACATTGCAGGCTCTACCATCTAATCAACCCAAGACCCTCGTGGGGTCAGTGGTACAGAAAAAAAATATATAAAAAACAAAGTTGCCAACAAAATTAGACCACCGAAATATCCCTACTTCGGTGACAGCTTATTGAAAAGGACAACCCGCACCGTGAAGATGTCAACATTCCACCGCGAGACGAAGACAAACAAGCAAGACAGATAGCGCTACATGACAGGTTTCCACTTAGGTTACCCCGCCTAATATATATTGGGTCATTTCCATACATTGGCGACCAGTTGGCTTTGAATAAAGGATTATCGATTCTGCTAGAGTCAGTCGCGTGATCGAGGTCGGTGTACCTGCACACTGCGGAGTTTCATTCATTTTATCTAAATATTTTTCATACATTATAATTTTTAAGAAATATCAGTGTGTGTAATCCTACTAATATTATAAATGCCAAAGTTTGTGAGGATCGATGTACTATATGTATGTTTGTTACTCTTTCATGCAAAAACTACTGAAGGGATTAGGATGAAACTTTACAATAATAAAGATTACAAATAAGAATAACACATAGGCTCAAATATATAATGTTTTGTGTAATTTGGTCATAACATAACGATAAATATCAAGTAAGTCGGATAAAATTCTGTCCACTGAGTAGCTTGCTCACGTGTTTCTTACTCTCAAAATCAACATATTTTTGCTGAACGAAACAAAGCAAGTAACATAAGTTTACAGGAGTATATTGAAATAGATAAGTAGCACCGCCAAAACTAAAAACACACCGATAAATTACCTACATATGTACATTATTCTAATCCTCTCAGTTTTAATTTCTCACTGCTGCAGTACGACAGTGACGCCGTTAAACTAAGTAATTCTTTTCAATAAATTCAATAGCATTACATACTAATACTTAACTGACACGAACAACAGTAAACTTCTGGCTGTCCCGTTTGTTAATCAGTGTCAATGTAAGTTTCACGGCTGTGCTGATCCGTCTGTGATGAAATTTGATATCGATAATCTCAAGCATATGGAAGGACATAGGCTACTTTTTATCAACACACCACACAGGCGAAGTTTTTATAAAACTGTAACCTGATTGACTAACACACCCAAAGGTCAAAGCACAGCAGAAACAACTGAACTTACCATCTTGAAATTCGCAGATAGGTTCTTTTTTATTTTAGGTTCTTTTTTATATAAGGTTCTTCGCAGATAGGTTTCTTAGTGCTTAAATGAGCACTAAGAAAGGAATTTGGATAATTCCACCCCCAATGGTTTCTCCCTTAATATAAAAGGGGTTCAAAGAATATATGGAATCCGCCAGTTTTGAAGTTAGATATCTGAAATTTTTGATGTACGAGTAAATTATAGTTAAAAAAAATTAAATTATTTATTTAAAATGGTGTAAAACAGTAGCCCTGGTTATGAGAGAAACTATGATCCAGTAAGGATGCTTATGGTTCTATCTAAGTGAAGCAAATCCAAAAGCCCCTTTGCAAATTGCTGAATTTCCTGAACCTGATACTACCTCAATGCAGTGGGGCCGCAATTTAGTCATTTTTATGGTAAATATCCATTTTTTCAAATTCACATAAATAAAAAGTAAACGAAACAATACAAAACATCTCTAAAATATAAGAAGGTATGAGAATTATTATATTAGTAAGCCTATATTCCATTAGTTCTGAAGAAATGCTTAAGCCTTTCTGTTATATAAATTTAAAATAAGGCTATAACCTTTCAGTTATTATTTTAACTCAGAAAAAAGCGATATAAATAAGTTTTTTGTATTTTGTATAGCGTGTTTGATTTAAAGTTTGATGTTTCCAATGAGCTGTCAATTACAAAATAATTTTAACCCGAGGTGTAAGCCGATGAAATCATTTAATTCTTAAATGTAAACTTTGAGATTTATTTTAAGTAATAAAAGGGTAAAAAAACAACTTACATTAAAGTCGAGTATCAGTAGAAACATAAAAAGTGGAACTTTCGAGGGGAAAATTCCACCGAATATATCTTCCAACTGGCTATTACGATTCTGGGAGTTATACCTTAACAGGCACTCGAAATAAGTACATATTAAGTACTCTTAGTAATACTTTAGGTTAATCAAAGATCGTATATATTCTTCAAGGTGGAGTAGTCCAAATAAGGTCTTTAAATACCTTGGACTGTTTCAAGCTTGATGTCGGCGGACCAAGCCCGTACTGAGAATGTCTCATCATCATGTAATTACTATTGTAGGAGTGGGAATTTGCTTCACCGGTAGTTACTTTTATATGTAAATCCCTGGTGAATAAGTGGGTAAGTAGAATTTTCTCCAAAATGAGTTAATTGTATTGAGGGAAGCGAAATTGTGACATTTACGCAGTGAATAACAGGCTTGTCAGATCTTGGCTTGAAATGGAGTTATTGCTCATATTACAACTCCATGTCAAGTCAAATACTACAAGAATGAGAAGATTCCGCTTCTTTTACAATACGTATACTTTCTCTGGAAAAAATTCGACTTAGCCACTTATTCACCGGGCCTGCAGATAAATATTTAAATATACATGTACAAATAAATACTTTTTAAAGTTAAAATATTACAAAATATGTCAGGCTTGACCGTGATATACTAGAGACTGCCGTTAATTAGATTGTTAATTTGATTGTGAGGGGTCGCTACCCTCGTACCCTGGTTAACTTTGTTAAGTTCCCCGAGGGCATCTCAGGTCCGAACGGTTCGGGTGAGATAGTAGCCTGGAAAACCCTTAGGGGCTGGAAACGGGAGGCCATCCCAGCCCTCAACTTAAAAGTCAGTTCCGAGAACACGAGTACTAAGGTCTGTATTTTTAAGTCTGTAAGTCGTAATAATAATAACTAAAAATTGAAACCTATTAGAATATTTATTTGCTAATGTTTTAAATAATTTTTGAATAAGTCATCATTCTATTTTATTTACTTATATTGTACTAAAGGTGCTGTGGCTTTAATCAATAAGATACATTAATGGATAGAAGGGTTTAAACTTATTCATCTCTTAAAAATATTACGAAACAATTAATTGATAATAATTGAATTAGAAAAAACCTACGGTTGACAATAAATTGCAATGTTATTACTATACCCATATGTATATATTAAAAGAAGTTAAATAAGATCAAAGTGTTAATATGATTAATATAAATATTCGTAATATGATGATGAAAGTATGATATTATTCCACTTGTTAAGGAACGGTAAGTACACTTATTTTCTGAAAAATAAAATAAGATTTAATTATTTCAATATCAAATAATTTTAATTGGCTTTCCTTTATGTAAAAAATTAAACTAAACTAAACTAATCGATAAAATGTAAATAACAGCTTTAAATGGCTGGTTAATTATGGATAGAATTTTTTTTTTTAAATGTATAGGGGATTTAGTATGTATAGAGGAGAAGGAAATTATTGATAATTGATATTTCATGAATACAGAAAAAATAAAATATTATTAATAAAAAATAACAGTTACTAATTGGCAATACCATTACTTTAATTTTAAGGTAAGAACTTTTGGTATTGGAATATAATATCTCTTATCAAAAGCTTATAAACTAATAATTATAAAAATTAAAAAAAATGGAAAAGTTTCCAAAATTGACTTTTTCACATTTTTCGCTTTTTTATTCAAGAAATTTTGTCAATCACGACACTTTGCCGCCTTATTTATCATGGTTTTCTTCGGTTCTGAACCTGAAGTTTCGGGAGTATAAAGCAATTCCTTGACTAAAGTAACAAAAAATGTGGAAAAATAAATTTTTGAAATTATCTGTTTTAAATCCTGAACACTTGTATTATAAATAATACATAAATACTATAAATATATACACTTGCACATTTTAAATACATATATGCCTAAATAAAAAATAAATAAAAGCACTACCAATGACTGAAACAGCTCCACTAAATATATACCAGGATTTTCTTCCTCGGATGATGTATTCCGTTAGGTCGTTCCAGAATGAGCCCTTAGAAGTACAAGCAGAGCCCAACCAACCACCTGGGCCGGCCACCGGAGGGATACTGAGTCGGCCTGAGTCGATCGTGATTGATCGAATCTTTTTGATTCGATCGTAACCCATACACGAGTGATCGAATCACTGGTTTTAAAAAGATTCGATCATGACTCACTCGGACTTGTTTCGATCATGATTCAATCGGACTCGTTTCGATCATGACTCAATAGGACTCGTTTCGATCTTGATTCAATCGGACCTGTTTCGATCGTGATTGATCGAATCCTTTGATTCTATCCTTTCGTTCAAAGTCTGGCCGCTGGCGCGCTCGTCGCACTCTCTCTAAAGCTGGTAATTTCGAATTGTCAACAAAGGATTGAAACTTTCAATTTGAAAGAATCGGTGTGGAAGAAAATGGTCCGGGTAGAGGCCAATAAATTTCTCTTAGATATGGAGAAATGTTTATTTATTATTTAGTAGAAACGTTTGGACCTACTTTGCATATCTTCATCAGGGCTAAATATGCAAAATACAGACAATTGAATATTAAAAAATTGTAAAACTTGCTAAGCATGGTGAATATAAAGGTTATAATGTGTGATTGTATAGCATTAACCCATTTACGGCCACTGATGCGTATACGCAACACTAATTTAACAAATTTTTTGTGTTATAAATTCAAATATTTTTCTATTTTGTTACATCAGCTTATTATCTAAGGTTTGTAATTATTAAAAATAATTTTTTAATAAATTTTGTGTTTTTTTAACCCATTGAAAAATAATAGTATAGTAGCTTATATTTCAACACTAATGAGTACTAAGATTTAAATGTTAAATTCAGCCAAATAAGGGTTGCTACAATTAAATTATCAGATTCCTTGTTTAAAACATTGTTTATTTTAATTGCTGGGATGAAATTTTTGTATTAAATTCAAATACTGCTTTTAGAATAGTCGTTTTACTTTAATATTTTTGCTTTAATAATCATTGGCCATTCCTATGAAGTTTTTACAAAGAAGACAGGACCATGCATTTTCATCTTTCGCACCTGTCTAATGAGGACGTGCTCATGCATGTGCTATGTTTCTTCTCTGAAATATATTTTGAATATATTTGATTGATATTTGGGATGTCAGAGTATCATTTAGGATGATTACTCAAATTATTATTTCTATGCCTTAGTCTTAATTGAATTCTTTTCCAGAGGTCTGTTTTTGTGTTTACCAATTTACTCATCTATTATACCTTCAATATATTATTCATAAATAATCATTGGCGTGATTAGAGTTGAGTCATGGGGGGTTAACCCCCACCAGTCAACCACTCCAACATATTACTCCCTTCAAAAAAGATGTCTCGTAATATAGGTATAATATGTATTATACTATAAATCATGTAGCTTCAAATTAAATAAATAGATTATATTGTTTTATAAATGATATTTTGGGAAGTTATAAATGTTATTTTTGGAAGGGCAATCAAGAAGTAGCTTTCAAATACAAGTAACCCTATTTATTGGTTACAATAACTTACTACAGTTAATTGCATAGGGAACTTTTTAGACCCATCCAGACTTTACTTCTAGATTCTAAGAATTTTCTAAACTGTTCTTGTCCTAATTTCTTCTTATCGTTGCCGCTAGATGCCACTATAATAATATTATTAATTTTAAATAAACAGTATTACGTTTTGGTTTGTCATTTTAGTGTACCTTTTATTCATTAAAATAACTGCGTTTGCACTTTCTTTGTGTTTTTGGCATTATTTGGCCCATTGAGCCCAATATTTTCTACCGCCATTATGGCTGTACAAAAAAATATTTTTTTTATTTTAATTTAAATTAAACTACCCTAAAAACATTTCTTTGGAAAAAAATCAAAACTTTAAACTTATTCTAGCCTTGCTCGTAAATGGGTTAATGAAATTATAGTGAATCTATTTACTTTGCCCATAACCCCAGAATGAAAATAGGATTTTTTAGTGTACCTTTTATTCTGTAAAATAACTGTTTGCACTTTCTTTGTTGTGTTTTTGGCATTATTTGGCCCATTGAGCGCAATATTTTCTACCGCCATTATGGCTGTACAAAAAAATATTTTTTTTATTTTAATTTAAATTAAACTATCCTAAAAATATTTGTTTGGAAAAAAATCAAAACTTTAAACTTATTATGACCTTGTTTAAGGTTTGTTATTATTTTTAATAATTACAAACCTTAAACAATAAGCTGTTATAACAAAATAGAAAAATATTTGAATTTAAAGAAATAAAAAAAATTGTTGAATTAATGTTGTGTATACGCATCAGTGGCCGTAAACGGGTTAATTAAACAATTTTTTTAGTGTTATAAATTCAAATCATCAGCTTATTATTTAAGGTTTGTAATTATTAAAAGTACGCCGACGCAATCACTGTTGGTAGCATTTCGACAGAATCACGAATCGCAGTCAGTAGCAGTTAAGAAATCACAAGTAACAAAAATCACAGTAATGGTTAGAGCTGTTACTGAAAAGTAGCAGCTCAGCCCAACGGGTCTCAGTCTGAGACCCGAATGATCGTAAGGATTGAAATGATCGAAAGGATCGAAATGATCGAAGTGACCGAAACGATCGAAAGGATCGAAATGATCGAAACGATCGAAATGACCGAAATGATCGAAAGGATTGAAATTACCGAAAGGATCGAAATGATCGAAACAATCGAAATGATCGAAATGAACGAAATGGCCGAAACGATCGAAATGATCGAAAGGATCGAAATGACCGAAACGATCGAAATGATCGAAACGATCGAAACGATCGAAATGACCGAAACGATCGAAATGACCGAAACGATCGAAATGATCGAAAGGATTGAAATGACCGAAAGGATCGAAATGATCGAAACGATCGAAATGAACGAAATGACCGAAACGATCGAAATGATCGAAACACAAAATTTATTAAAAAATTATTTTTAATAATTACAAACCTTAAATAATAAGCTGATGTAACAAAATAGAAAAATATTTGAATTTATAACACTAAAAAAAAATTGTTAAATTAGTATTGCGTATACGCATCAGTGGCCGTAAATGGGTTAATGCTATACATTCATACATTTTAACCTTTATATTCACCATGCTTAGCAATTTTTACAATTTTTTAATTTTCAATTGTCTGTATTTTGCGAATTTAGCCCAGATGAAGATATGCAAAGTAGGTCCAAACGTTTCTACTAAATAAACATTTCTCCATATCTAAGAGAAATTTATTGGCCTCTACCCGGACCATTTTCTTCCACACCGATTTTTTCAAATTGAGTTCAAATTCAAGTTCAGCCCATCGGGTCTGAATCTGAGACCTTGTTTAAGTTTTGTTATTATTTATTTTAATTACAAACCTTAAACAATAAGCTGTTATAACAAAATAGAAAAATATTTGAATTTAAAGAAATAAAAAAAATTGTTGAATTAATGTTGTGTATACGCATCAGTGGCCGTAAACGGGTTAATTAAACAATTTTTTTAGTGTTATAAATTCAAATATTTTTCTATTTTGTTACATCAGCTTATTATTTAAGGTTTGTAATTATTAAAAGTACGCCGACGCAATCACTGTTGGTAGCATTTCGACAGAATCACGAATCGCAGTCAGTAGCAGTTAAGAAATCACAAGTAACAAAAATCACAGTAATGGTTAGAGATGTTACTGAAAAGTAGCAGCTCAGCCCAACGGGTCTCAGTCTAAGACCCGAATGATCGAAAGGATTGAAATGATCGAAAGGATCGAAATGACCGAAACGATCGAAATGATCGAAAGGATCGAAATGATCGAAACGATCGAAATGACCGAAACGATCGAAAGGATCGAAATGATCGAAACGATCGAAATGACCGAAACGATCGAAAGACCGAAAGGATCGAAACGATCGAAATGATCGAATCATTTTGACTCGATCACCAATAGGAATGAGTGACGATCGATTCGATCACCACGAATGATCGATCGACCCAGGTCTAATACTGAGGCCCGGGGTCGATACACCCCCTCCCTTCAACCCTTACGGTCGCCTGAACAGCCCTATCTGGTCCCTTAGTGTTGCCATCAATGGGGGTGTCGAGCCATTAACTGGAGTGCTATCTTCTTCAACTTGAAAGGTCTTTCCCATGCCCAAATGGCTTGAATAGTTTTTTCGAAATTTTAAACACTAACGTAAAAAAGAAAGAAGCTTTTTTTTTACGAACATAGTTACATTTGTAAGGAAGAAATAGTTGGGGTGCAGTCAATGAAAACGACATAACAAGTGCATACTATTTATTGTGTGCCGACGTTTCGACCTCCAATGTAGGCCATCTTCAGGGCTATGAGAGAGAAACAAACAGAACATAAATATATAAAAAAATGTTGCAGTAACAAGAATATAAGTGACATGTAATGTAGAAGAATAAAAATAGTGACTAGATATGATAAAATAGTGAATAGATATGATAATTAAAGAAATGATAATTAACGAATAATAGATATTAAACGAATAATAGAAAATAAATGTACAGAAAGGATAGAAATGTAAACATAATATAAAGGGAAAGAAAACTTTTGTTTGTAAATTTGAAAAAAAGTTTGTTTAGAAATATGAGAGAAAAATATAAAATTTTATCATAGCACTGTTATTATTCAATCAATCTTTAAATCGGATAATGAATACTTTGGTAAAATTAATTATCATTGTAAAATACTAATTGAAATGAACTCAAACTAGACTTATTTATTATTATTAGTTATTTAAAATAGGTGTCTAATAATTTTATCCATAGAATGCTCTGCCAATACTATCAGCGACAGAATGGTAATTGTAGTATCGATCAAACTGGTTTATACCCTAGGAAAGTTCCTATAGCCTAGGACGGAACGATAGGACTGATGTACATTGTAAAGGAGAATCTATATTCATCTATTGATCTATTCAGCAGTCAACCAAATTAATGAAGGGCGAATAGGCCAAGGTTATTCCTTTGTCCCTTTTTAGCTCCAAGAATAATTCCTCCTTTCTTTGATCATTCCTCCAACTTTGATTCTTTCAGAACCCATCTCCCAGTAATTGGTAATCAATATATTCCAAAGTGCTTTGTAGTAATCAGAAGATGGTAGAAAAAAATTCAATATCAAAAACTTGATCAAGTGTAATGAAATCTATCGATTCTGTATGACGCAAAATACCATTGTGAAAAAATGACGAAGCACAAAATTTAATATTAAATGTTGGTTTTGTATACTAATTAATTGTGAGAAACAAGCTTTGATTTTTTAAATTGTTTTTATGTAGTCACGTTACTATAGAAGAATAATATAAAAAACATAAAGATACAACGTCATAATGAAGGATATGGAAGGAAACTGGAGGTCGATTTGTCAAGGTTGGCCAGGATGATGTTTGCAAAATGAACTGTTTACTCAACTCCGGTAGAATGGCTTTGGATTATCCTCAAACTCTGAGAAATTTAATTAAGTTATCAATTTTATTTACTACTAAAATGTTTACTAACTAAAGTAATTTTCAAATATAATTTGCACTATTTTTAAAGAAAACTCAAACATTGTCAATATATTTAATTAGTCAAAATAAGGGAAAAAATCGATTTCTTCTTATTTGAGGCAAAAGCTGTCGCAGAAATTGCCCAAATGTGTTCCAACAGTTGGACGGAACTTGGAGTGGTTCCTGAGCTAAGCATATTATTTAAATCTACCCCGAGAATAAGAGAAAAATAGATCAACTTAGGAGAAAATCGATCTTTTAATTAACATCAGTAGCGGAATACTTACAGGATGAAACGAAAAAAAAATACACTCCTCTGACCAGTGCAATAGACTGTTTTTTTTTTTTCAGAGAAAACAAGGCTAATGGTACGTGATGAACATCCATTGAGCAATTAATGTATGATATTATTGCTATTATTGGTGAGATTTTGATGAATTTGCAAATTTCTAAGAAAAAGGATAAAAAGCCAGTGGGGCAGAACGAAGTTAATTAAAACCCGTTAAATTAATTAAAACCCTTTTTAAAGGATTTTCTACTTTTCGATATTAAAGTGTGTTTTTTAGTTTTATCATTTTTGTTTTGGGATGGAACCATTCATTCATATCTTTAAAAGTATCTTTAAAGTGTTGAAACTACCATTGAAGTAAAACATTTCCGAAAGTACCTTATTCAGTATTGCAAAAAGTAATTTATCAAATTAGAAAATAACATTTCTAAAACAATTTATAGTAAGAAGGTCTCGTAATTTAGTTATCGCTACCCTAACTTCAGCAAATGCTGAAAATTCCAGAAGACCAGCTCGGCCAGCCGCTCATTGCAAATTAGTGAGCCCAAGCTAGCGATAGGGCAGACCCTACAACCCTACAGCCTAGGACTAACCCGGCTGGCTCTAGTTAACTATTCAGCCTTCGTCGAGAGAAAACACTGACTTAGTTACCCAGAGCTTATTCCCATTCGAGTCGTGATGGCTCTGCCAGAGGGCGGACGGTTCAAAGGCTGAGTCTTGGAATGATATTATCCCGAAGGACTAACCCGACCCCAATAACGAATAATGAAAGCTGCCGAGAAGGAATAGGAGTGGAATAAAAATGGGGTTTTCACCAAAGAACTGACTATTATTAAAGCGCTGATAAAATTCGTTGTTCAAATATTAAATCTAAAGAATAGCAATTATAAAAAAAAATGGATTAAATTATCCTGTCAGCTATTTTCCACTTAAATATAAAATTATAAATCTATTAATAACGTACATATTTCTAGTTAAACACATGTCGCGGACTTTAGTAATACAATGTTATAAACCAGATTAGTAAATTTACTGAAATTAGTGACATAAGCGATTGAGCGTGATCTAGGACAAATCACCTCCTTGCACAACCTTTGTCCATGAAAAAGTACAGTCTCTACCATGTACTGAGCCCCAGACTCCCTCACGGGTTGCAGTGGTACAAGATTTTTTTTCTTATTTAAACGTCCGGATGGAACTAATTTAATATTTATACTACAAATCGATGTATATTATTTAGCTGATAAATATATTGTTGATAATATTTTTATACAAAATCACATTAACTGAGTATTATCAACAAGATTTGTGGAAGCGTTAATAAATTTCTAGAAGAATCCGATCCCAATGGAAGTCAAAGAGAGAATTTCTTAAATAGAGATAATCTAATTATCTCTAGAAAACCGACATTTCAGCTGTTTTTCTTTCTTCAAGATTGGATATACAATAAACAAAAAATATTAAATTGAAATAAAATAGTATAGGTTTAATAAAATATAATAACAACACTGTTGGAGTAATCCAAGTACGAATGTTGGGATGATTTAAATTATGATATAAAATAAAAGTACTATTTAAAATATTAAAACTATGGCAAAGGGATAGGAGTTACGAAAAATTATTATGTGAAACCAGGCAAGTAAATTAAAAAAAAAAAAGTTAATAAGATTGAATTATAAACGCTTCCAAAGTCATTTCCATTTTCATTAAAAGGAGAGTATTTGATGAAAAGAAGGGATTTGAATGCCAATAAAGACAGCAAGAAGAACGCAGAAAGGGAGCGAATTCCAGAAGATTGAGGAATGGATTAGGAAGGATTTATTATATAATTCTGAGGGAAATGAGGACTGGGAATGAAGATCTTGTGGTTCTGGAACGTACAGGTGATTTGAAAGGGAAAATTTCAAAAGACCTTTAGGAAATAATCTTTCTTGAGCTTAAAGCAGTCTAGGCATTCTGCGAAAGGAATGGTATGGATGGATCTCAGAAAAATCATAAATATTGGACTAATAAAAAATATAATCGGTGATCATAAAGACCTTATACCATCTTTTCTTCGTCGAGGCCTTGTATCGTGATAATTATAAAGAAATGGTTTTCAATCATTTTTTGGGAAGATGACAAATGGCATGAATGATGATATGAAGACGGAAAAGGAGGTTACTCACGTATTCCTAAATGTTCAGGAGTGCAAAATTAACCTCGAAATATATAAGTCCATGCAGAACCTGTCAAACTGACAACGCACGGGATGTTAGAGATTCTCGAAGCCCAACTAGGGGAAGCCACGTTACCTCGTTCTTCCGCACCACCGTTCCGATAAACTAGTTTTTTTCCTGTATGGACATTATTATTCAGCAGTCTGGCCTAGCTTTAATCACTTTTGACCACACCACAGTTACTATTTTGTTGGAAAAAATCGAGTTAACTCCTGAGTTTTTTTTCCTATGATCTTTATATATTTCATATCTAATTAAAGATTCTATTAATCTAATTCTGAGATAGGATTTTTGCTGAAAGAATATCAATCTTTTCCAACAATAGTTTGAAATAAAAGTAGGACGTAGAGTTCAAATTAATGAAACGTAAATGGTGCATGAAGCAAAGGAATGATTTTGATATACTAGTATATTAGTAGAGAACGATGAATTAAAAAGCTCAACAAAATTGGGTAAGATGTGTATTGAATTATACGTCCATTATTTATTAAAAATGGTTTCTGTACCTTAGTGGTAGCTCCCGCTTTAGATCTCGTCATAAACTGGAACAAACTAAAAGCTCTTGGCAAAACATGAGTACGGGAAACTATTGATAATATCCATCCGCAAGCTAGAGAGAGAAATGCTTTATTTTCAGCAGTGCTGTCCAATTATATTGGATTGCCTTAATACACAGCATACTGATCAATCCAATCGGACATAATGTACATTAAAATTTGTTTGTTTAAAATGCATACTTAAAAACTACAGTACAATTCTTAATTCTTAATTGTTTTATACTTTCTTTTCTCTTCTTTTTTTTTTCATTTACAAGAAAATACAAACCAGATAAACGTACAATTTATGAACATTTATGAAGAAAAAAAAAACAGCGTGTGTGGTATCAACTTCTATATACATGATGGTGAATTATCCCCAGGGAGTCAAGAATAATATTCATCCCTGCCATTAACACCCAGGTCATCAAGGAAGCTCCATGTTCTTTTCGGAATCGTTCCGCGAGACCCAAACCAGAGGCCTATCATATAATATCCATCCGTTAGTGCTTGTCGTTCTTTGTCATTGTTTGGCAAGCGTTTGGAGCCGCCATTAAACAGGAGACAATCTGATTGTTGTAAATACGTCACTTTCACAAAGAGGAATAGGCTGTGTACTAACAAATGCCCTTTAACGACGAATTAGATGAGATTTCAAAACAAAGGAGAATTCAAGTGGACTATTTTATCCAAAGACGGGAAGCTTGAAGCAGAACCTCTCGGTGACATTAATCAGTGCCGGCACGGGCGATGAAGCGGATCCGAGAAGTTCCTTTGAGAACTAGCTCGATAAATTCAGAGCCTCTCCCAAGAACTGGAAGCGAATTCCAGCCAAGCCACTGGAGGGAGATTAAACTGTCCACTGGAGAATACTCGGTCTAGCTTTCCACTCTTTTTGGAATAAACAGGAGGCTGCAAGTGACCTAAGGAACACTACATATTTGAAGATTCTTAACTAGAGCCGATTTTCTACGATGAAGATTGGATAGCCTGTATCATTTTTGAAGCGATATATATGTAATATATTTTTTTCAGTTCTATAATTATTTGAAAAAGAAGAGTTTACCACTATAACAAAGATATATTTCAATATGGCCTTTATAAAGAAAACCCAACAGCAGACAGCCATATTGATCAGTGGCACGAAAACACAGATCTCTTTATTCACAACTAGATTCACCAGTGTAGCGATTGAAGGGTTTGCAGCAACAAAGAGTTAACTCCAATTTTTATAATAAAAAAAAAACTGTTCAAAAATACATAATATATTAAAGTCGCCTTTGACTTGGTCCAATAATGTGTCTCCTACCAATAAATGTTTGTTCAAATTCCACTGAGAAATTCGTAAAATTCGCCATTCTAGAGTCAATTTTAACTCCGTTTTGGCCTAAATAATTGAAAATTTCTCCTTTTTAAAGTAAGGAAACATTGAATAAGGACAATTTTCAAGAAAATTGGTTAATGTCAAAGAAAAAAACACAGTTTGATATGAAAACTATGATATCAAAAAACAATTTTGATATCAAGTTTGCTAGTCAATGCTATCATCAGTAATTTGGGTAGATTTGCATTCTTTTTTTTCTTTACTGTGACCTTTTCTTAAAATAAGCCGATTTCCTATGGAATTGTCCTTATTCAATGCTTCCTTACTTTAAAAAGAAGAAATTTTCAATTATTTAGGTCTAAACAGAGTTAACTCGAGAATAAATAAATAGGATGGACTATGTGAGATCTACACTCTCCATAGTGGGTCTCCTTAATTGGGGGAAAAACCTGGCGTAATCTCGGACAAGTCATATCAACAACCGTTGTCTTAGTGTCGCACAGTAGGAGAAAAGCCCCAAAACCTGGCCAAAACCCCAAAAAATAAATTTTCGAAATAGGGTCAGTTGAGTAGTCATTCAGGTAGAGGACTAGTAACTGCATTCTATTGTGGAAGGGAAAGCCCTTTAAGTGTATACCTGCGCCGCAGCGTCAGTTGGCAGTTAGTGTTCGTGAAGAGTGTACGTGTCACGCGCTGAACAGACGAAAATAACGCTGACTTCAAAAACCCATAACTTTAAAGTGACGGGTTTAATTTCAATTCTGCAACATGGATACGACTTCTGGAGGTATGTAGAACATGTTTTTACATCGGTTGAATCTAAAGTTTATGTATAATTGATTGAAATGTAGTGTAGCCTTCGGCATAAATAAAATTGAATAATTTTGAAAACTTATATTTTCAACGGTCCGAAAAGTTATATATTTTGTCACATTTTGCAAAGCTCCTAGTCTCGGCCTTTAGTTTAATGTATAAGCTTTCGAAATTTACAAGACTTACCTGCGGACAACGTGCGTCTTGTCCGTTATGATTTTTTTCGCATCGTGCGGTAACCGAGCGTGCACGCGGCACTATTGAGCAGCCTCTGCGCCTCTACCTGAGAATGGGTGAAGTAGCATCATAACGGACAAGACGGCTGTTATACGCTTGAAATAAATTATTTTAATATATATGTATGTGTATATATATATATATATATATATAAATTTTCTGTGATTTAATTATGATATATACGTATGCATATATATATATATATATATATATATATATACATATTAAAATCAACCACATAAAAATTTCTTAAATATGAATGAAATGTTATAACATTCAAATAAAATATTTGAATATACATATATTATATAGTAAGCAAAGCTTTCTTTTAACCAAATCCATGTCAATATTTTCTGTCTAATTTTTTTAAAATTATTTCAATTATTGCGGTTATTTATTTGGTAAAATAATGTACATTGTTCAAGTTTTTGTATTAATTGAAAATTTTATCTTTTCCTTTAACAGCAATTTTCTACAATTTTATGTCTTTATTACAGGATCCGGTTACAAAGAATTGGTGCTGACAAGGAAAGAAGTATTTCTGATAATCAGCGAGCATTTATCCGATAAATTCGCTTCCTTGATCGAATTTATGGTAGAAAAAATTTCCAAGGACACCGGACGTACAGTTGTAGTGCCTGAGGACTCGAAACAGACTTTTTCGATACTCTTCAATCAAATGAGAACGAGGTGTCAACAAGCTCACAGAAAATCCTGTATATTTTTCAAGAATAACGGTGAATGGCTTAGCAAGCAGGTATGTTTTGCCGCACCTACAGACACCAAACGATATCGAGAAGATTTTGCGCGAAAAAGTTCCAGGGTTAAAACTATGGAAGATGTTTTTCATCGGCTCTTAGTTACTTCTGATCCGTACATTTCAAGTGTCAGAAGACTACCACAGAAGAAGCTGAAGAGTTTGTCGCCGGAAGCTGTAGCGATGTTGATCGCTCCTAAAGTGACTGCTGCAGCAGACGAATTTTGCGCAGAGATTGAAGCCGTGCCGGGAGTTGTAATAGATACAAACTCGGATAATGATTCTGACTCCGACTCCGACTCCGATTACGATTTTGATTAAGAATAAAATTTTCTATTTTTGAAACGTTCCGTATGTATTTTGGAAATAAAAATAATAATTGCGTAGAATACACTGTTCACGTTTATTTTATTATGATGATTTTTTTAAATATATTAATATATCTATTTAGCAGGATACTCGGCCATTTTGTTTATAACAATTTGCTGTAAGCTCTTTGTTGCAAGTTATAAACAATAGATATCGGATTGGTAATCAGCGACCTTGAAAACCCGTATATACCAATTTTCGTCAACATCTGGTAACTTTTTAACATTCATGTCAGCCATATTGGATCGGCCATTTTGTTTACGATAATTTGGCTTTCAGATTCGTAATCAGCGACCTTGAAAACCCCTGTAAGCCAATTTTCATTCCCGCCAAAGGTCATTTGAGGTTTTGGCCAGGTTTTTGGGCTTTTCTCCTACTGTGTGTCGGTACAGTCTCTACCATAACTGAACCTAGAGGACTTCATGCGTTGTAGTGACACAGGTTCAGTTTAAAATTTAAAAACAATTGAAAAATAAGTAAATGAATCAGCTTGACTTTTCTATGCTGTTGAAGATTCAAATACTTATTCTATATATTTTTGTCTCGAGCATTTATTCGTAAAAAAACACCTATTTCACTACTCAACTTTCATTTTAGTTATGATTCGTTGGGATTTACTAATTGGTATTAATTATAAGGCGATGGATTGAACCATAGGAAAAAACTATATAGTTCATACATCTAATCTAATGTACGGTTTAGAATAATATTTTGAAATTTTTTCTAGTTGATTCAAAAAATAACGCATCAATGCCTGTTAAGAAGCGTGGAAAACAACATGCAGGAGAGAAGTTAATAGCATATGATTGCATGAGAACATGAGGTTCGTGCCCTGAGCATAGTAATCCGATACAAGGTCACATCCCCTTTGTGAACTCCATCAGCCGAGTGCCGCAGAACAAACATGGGATCTGAAACACTCTCCAAAGGAAACGACAGAGGGACAGTAAAAAAAGGGGTGAGCAAACATTGGTTTATTAAACGAAATGGATGGATTAAACAAAAAACATTCCAAGATTGATCTTATTTACCAATTTAAAAATGTATTAGAACTTACATGAAATACTGCCTTCAGCGGTGATTATTTAACAAAGTAGGAATTATATGTAGAAAATCAAGCAGTCTTAATCATCATTAAGGGACGGGTATTGAATATTTTGATATTGCACCTTAGAGTTATCGTATATGAATCAAATACTTGCGTGGACATCAAAAGTCATACAATAGGCTATAAACATGTCTATTTCAATAATTATTCATTTAACACCAATTTACGCTGTTATGGCTAATAAGGCGATCATACAGTGTGAGTACTAAATTTTGTCTCTCCAGTTTTAATTAGGATAGGGATTATTAATCCCTCAGATTCCCCCATTTTACGTCCCTTCCGAAGAACGACATAACCAAGGATTATTTACTCCTTTTTGAAAAATCCTAGGACCATCAGCGCCGGGGTGTTAAGTTTTATTTTAGGCATGCCTCTTTGGGATTTACAAATTAGAATGGCCAAATCAGATTCTCCCTACACAAACGTCGGATTTGAATTAGTAACAAATCTGCAACGTACTACTGAGCCCAATACTCTTTATAGATTACGAGTATAATGCTACATTTTTTTTTTCCGATTGTAATGGAGTTACCGTATAAATTAATTTTGCTATTAATAATACAGATCAGATACATCCTGATAATACTAAAGCAGGTATAAATAAAACTGACTTAAAAGAGCATTAAAGAGGTTTACATTGGCAACAATATTTTACAGTCGGAACAAATTAAGAAGCACGATTCCAACCAGGGTCCATAACCAAGACAATGTCAGCTCTAATTACCTCATGTAATCCCTAATTAACACTAACTAGGTTTATTTACTCAACTGGGAGCTGATTCTGACTGTTGTATTCACAAGTGTAGCCAAGCCGTTCCTTCAGCTTAACGTACATGGATTCGATTGTTAGTCAAGACAACGAAAATGACTTTAAAGTTTCGTGAGTATTATTACAGCTTTTATGAAAAATGTACATTGATAAAAAATTTAATTTTTTTTTTACTAGTATTAATATTAGGTTAGTAGTATTAATGTTTGGAGGAGATGAGTAAGACTTTTAAGGAAATTTAAACCCCAAAAGTGTACAGAATATCATATAATAGAAACTAATAATAAACGAAACAAAACTTCTTTTTACAACATAAAGAAGTAATCACTCCATCATAGCAACTGTACTGTTTCCAGGACAACGGTTGAGCAGGGAGGTGATTTGTCCGAGATCATACTCAACCGCAAGATTTTCCCCGAATTAACCAACTTTGAGGAAGGGTACTCCCAGGAGGGCCGTAAGATCGCAAGACTGCTGCAAACAGCTTAAATATTTTTTCTGCCAGAACCGGTTTTGAATCCGAAATCTGAGTTGCTATGCCGAAATAACTCAGCGCTCTACGCACTGAGCTAACCTGTCCCCTTAGACGAGTTACTAATAACAATGAGACTTCCTGAGTTACGATTTAAATTGTTTTGATTAACCATATTTTTAAAAAAACATGTGTTTAATAAAATATTTAACTAAGATAACTAACCTCCTTACATTTTTTCTGGAGAAAATCACAAAAATGTACTCGTTCTGGACAATGAGCTTGGGCCTAAGGATTAACCAATTACAGTAAGTAGAACGATTTTCACACTTTCCCTCTCCGAGGGAGCACAGTATTTTACCTATCGGCTTTCTACTGTCTTCTACCGTTCAGGGGACGAATACTGTAATAGAAAAAGAAAAATCACTTTTCCTGAGGCTACCGTAAGGTTCAGTAGGTCCAAATAATAATAATATAAATAATATACTATCCATATAAGAAAAAAATATATATATAGCCCTAGTGAGTAAGTGATTTCAACTCGAATTTCCTACAAACTGAGTTTCTTGTAATTAGGGAACCGGAATAGTTTTAGCTTCGTAGCGGACAAGGGGCCTAAGTCAGGTATTGGCCTAAAAAACAGTTACTAATAATACAACTCCATTTAAAGTCCTAAACTACAAGGATGACTAGATCACGCCAATCACAATACAGTTAACTCTCGTTGGACTAAACTCGACTTAACCATTCACCGGTGGTATAGATATAACTTGTTTTGGAATCGTGATACCAGAGCCTTTAAAAAATAATAATAATTAATTTGAATATAAAAAAGTATTTAATGTTCTCACTTTAGTATTTAGTATACTAACTATTTGAAAAGAATAAACCGTAGCGTAATGTGTAGGTTGTTAATTTACACTAAACAAAACTGGATGAATTAAGATAAACTTTATTGAATAACATTCCAGATGCTCAATAGAAATTACACTGAACTGGGAGGTTAACATAGGTTACAATACAGGGCTCCATGGAGGTTACATCTCAATGTAGCCACCCTTGACACCCCCCTCATTAAGCTCTATAAATATAGCATTTAATAAAGAAATTAAAAAAAACAATACATTATATACCTATCACCTACATTATTTCAAAATTATTATTTAATACATTATTATTTGGTACATTATTTAAACACAATCTTCTTACATTTTTTTTTTTTTTTTTTTTTAATACAATAATAAGTATTATTCAAGATAATCAAATGTTATAAACTTAAAGAGTAGAAATAAAATAAAAATACAATTACAAATCAAGCCGCTGAGGCTTTTTAACAATGCGACCATAACGCGTTACAACCGAACCTTCATTCATTTCTGGAATGTAACAGTTATCTGAAACAGTGGAGGTATGAGAGTCATTATCTGGTATAGGGCTATTGGCATCATCTTCACTGAAAGGTATGTCAAAAGTTGTATCTCTGAATAAATTACTTCTATGGTTTTCATTAAAATGAATGTCTACATCACCCTTATACTTTTTAATAAAAACTGAATTTCTTCTATACAACTTTCCTCCAAGTTTTACAAGGTATGATCTGAATTTTAATTTTTTTACAATGACTTCTAATGACCATAACCTATTAAATTTGTCTTGAACTAATACCTGGTCACCTTCAACAAACTCCTCAGGTTTTTTACAATGTTGATTGTAGTAAGCCCTTTGATTTTCTTTGTTACATACTTTAGGATCACTAATAGTTTTTGGTAAAAGATGGTGGTCACCAATTGGTAATTTTGTTCTGATGGTTCTACTTTGGAGGAGCTGGGATGGAGAGTATTTGAGTCTTGCTACTGGGGAGTTCCTATAATTTAATAAATACAATTCTATATCATCATTTTCATAAAAACATTTTTTCAGCATGGATTTCACCACACCAACTGCCTTTTCGGCGAGGCCATTACTTTTTGGGTAATAAGGGCTAGAGGTAATTATATTAAAATTCCATTTGTTTGAAAAATTTCTAAATTCCTGTGAGCTGAAAGGATTATTATCAGCTATGACAATTCTTGGGATTCCAAAAGAAGCAAAAATAGATTTAAGGCATTTAATTATTGTTGCGGCAGATTTATCTTTCAATTGGCTCAACTCAATCCATCTGGAATAGTAATCTATGACAACAAGATAATATCTACTACCAAATTCAAGAACATCCATTCCTACCTTATTGAAAGGGATAGGTGGAATTTCATGAGGAAGCAAAGCCTCTTTGGTTTTGGACCTTTGAAATCTTTGGCATACTTTATATGTATTCACAATATTAGTTAAAAGTTTCATGTTGGTTCCTGCCAATTCTATCATTTTACAAAATTCAATAGTTTTTTCAAGTGAACAGTCTTCTCTTAATAATCTTTCTTGGGTACTTTTTTCGTATATTCCCAGAACTATTTGGGTCCTTAATAATTTATTTTCTTGATCCCCGAATTTACAGGGAGCTATTAATGCCTTTAAATCAGTGAAAAATCGCTCAAAAGGTTCGTTAAAACCCTGTTTCCGATTAAAAAATTTAAAGATAGTTACCGTTTCATTTTTCTTCGGGATACAGTGTTTTTCTAAAACATCCAAAATAGCTAAAACTGTCTCGTTTGAAGGCGTGAGGGTCGTAATAGTAGTATATAATTGCAATCCATCCGAGCCTAATAAATTTTTCAATCTTGCCACTTGAACCTCTCGAGACTTCTTCTCCGTTTCTGTTGCCACAAAGTATACCTCAATTTCTCTCCTGAAGCGGAGAAAACTTTCGGCGAGATCATCTCCATAGGTATTGAAATTCGACGGCTTATTGAATTCCATGATAAATTACGACTGCGCCATGTTAATTTACACTAAACAAAACTGGATGAATTAAGATAAACTTTATTGAATAACATTCCACATGCTCAATAGAAATTACACTGAACTGGGAGGTTAACATAGGTTACAATACAGGGCTCCATGGAGGTTACATCTCAATGTAGCCACTCTTGACATAGGTTAATTAATTAATTTTGTTGATGGACTGAATTAGTCATGAGGTGCAGTCAATGCTAACACAAAATAGGCATACTATAACTTATTTTCTGTTATCATTGACTTATCTTCCTGACTACTCAATTCATCATCAGAATTATCCAGTCAATTATTATTCACTCCAAAATTAATTTTTTCATTTACATTCAAGTTTTTATAGATAAATAATTTATATAATACGCAGTACAATTAGATTTAATTATGTATAATGTAGAACAGATCCGATACTAATGGTGGTATCTCGACTAAGGATTAACCTGGAATCCTCATCCAAGACTGAAAAGACAAGAAACCACTCGACGTTTCAGGCTACTTCAACACTTACCAGACAAACGCTCTAAGCTCCCAATTAACTACAAAAGACTCATCTACATGACCATCATACGACCTATTTGGACTTACGGAGTAGAGCTTTGGGGCTCTACTAAGCCATCGAATTCCTCTCGTATCCGATCCCTACAATCCAAAATCCTTCGTGAAATCCTCAATGCTCTTTATTTTGTTAAGAATAAAGTCATCCATAACGACCTTAATATCCCATTTGTTGCTGATTTGCCCGAACCCGGTATCTATCCTTTCTTAACAAACTTCATTCCCACTCAAACCCTCTAGTTTCAAACATAGCTTCCTCTTCAATTCCCGATAGCCCTCCGAGGCGTCTGAAAAGGAGATGGCCACGTGGCCTTCTTAGTTGAACTTTGATTTGAGTACCAGTGGTAGTTTCTCTACTTGTCATTATGTATCACTTAGTCTATTTACTCGTTGTATTATTGTAATACAGTTGTAAATATTAATAAATAAATAAAATAGTATAAATTCCTATTAAAATCAATAAATATTCTTCTATAATTATAAACAAATTTAGAAATTTGTAATAATAGAAAACTATTATTATAAAAAAAAATATATATCTCATCTTTAGCCCTGTGGATTTTCACCATTGCCGCAAGGGTATAGAGTAAGTAATCTACCCTCTATCTACCTGACTGCGGTAAAATTCTTTAGGGAAATTTTGCCAGCCCAAGCTACCTAAGCCCAGAGGAGTATATATTGTATGAATGACTAAAGGGATATGAATAATTCGGAAAAGGATGATTTGATGAAAAAGAAATACAATTATAAAAAGCGAAATAAGAAATTTTAATAAAAAATAACTACAACGTATTTTATTTCTGATACTGTTCATCTCTCGATACTTTTACACTATTAAGAAGAAACTAAGTCATCTTATTCTTCAATATTAAGCTCATTAAGTCTAGTTCAAAAATAGCACAATAATTCTAGGAGGATCATTTTTCGATTTTAAAATTCATTCCAGGTAATAGTAAGAATGGACTAAATTAAGTATCAACGTCAGGCCAAAAACTAAGACTGATAATTATCACCACAAACGTTAAAAAAAAATTGCTAAAACCTCTAGCGACAATGCGGTTTAAATATTATTTTATTACAATAACTTTATATAATCGTTTTATACTATTATGTAAGTCATTAAAAAAAAAAAATTGAAATATATAACGGTTACCAGACCAAGTTGCAAAAATGGAAAAAATACACTGATTTTCCTGCTCGAGAGAACTCTATACCCAGAGGAGCCGCAGTTCTGCCCCGCTGGAGGGAAATCCCTCGCTCCAGGCTGAAAATGTGCTAAATAGACTCTATGTCTGTTCCAGAGCCAACTTAAATAACGGCGTCTCGTTTATTGGATTTGGAACAGTTCCAAATCACATTCTCCTTTAGAAAAAAAAATCCATTAAAACAGCTGAGTGGATTTAATTTACTTTATTTCAAAATGATGAAAGAAAAAACCATTAAATAAGAGATAAGACAGGACTTAAGACTAAGAATTCCTATCAAGCAGGCTAGAAGAGCTGAACAAGAAGGTTGAGACAGGACTATCAGATATGGCCAAGGGACAAGCAGGCAACCACAGACGATCAGATAGCTAAAGGAGGCAACCCTCTTGCCCACTACAGAGGCAGTTCTATAGATTCGATAAAGGTAAAGGGATGATGTGATAAAGGACTAAAGGACAGAGGATTATCCTTAGGTATTTAGATGCATGCATATATATAATGTATATATTTTTTCGCATTACCTTAACGATTAATTATTCGAATAATTTCGAATAAGGAATAGGCATTCATTTTTTTAATAAAGTATTTTTATTTACCTAAGGTATTGCTAGTTAATTAAATTTAAATATAATAAGATAAATATTTTCAATGAAAAATCAAGAAAATGAGTAATGGTAGAAGATTCATTGGAAATCAAGTTCATTTCAAAAAGGTCATGTAAGTAGTTATGATGTTTCCTTAATCAAAATAAAATCAGGCATTCATTGCTGTATCTTTTCATTAATGGTTTAGAAATAACTGGTCGGCATGATGAAATGCAGGAAGGAATTGCTGGACAGCAAAGGAATCTTTAGGGAGTGTACAAAAGTTGCCATGCACGTATTTTTGGAGCATGTGACGTCAACTTTATAGTCCCAAACATTTGTTAACTTATTTTAAATTAGTTATTTTAGTTTATATAATTTTCATGCGTATCATAGATAATTGTATCATTTAAGGAAATTTAAGAAATAAACTTAATTAGGCTTCCAAATATATCCTCACTGGTTCATCTGAATAATAATGTAAGTATGAATATATCCGACTAAATATACTAAAAAAATCTTTATAAAAAGTTGTATCACAACTTATTAAGTCTCGCAGTTTCAGTACATGATGGAGATATTACTATTTCTAGGACACCGGTTATGCAGAGAAGTGATTTGTCCGAGATAACCCTCAACATATATTAAAGGGTAAACAAAAAAATAGGACAGTCTTATCAAACTCACAACAAATTAGGTAAGCATTTTTAGTAAATAAATACAAATAACAATATATTAAAAATTCCACCTCCATTTATTCCGAAGCTACGAAGGTAGGCAGGCAGACAGGTAGTAGGTAGGAGAGTAAAATCCCCCTTTAATCAAGAATCGAGGCCAGAGGTAGAGTTTTGGGGGTCCCCGCTACCAGGCTGTCAGCAATCTATAGGAGCCAACGGATTTTCCTCACCGCTTGGATTTTCCCAACCAGCAACCGAAAACTTTTTTACTTATTACATGAAATATTATTATTATTATGAATTTTTCTATGCTTGTAAAATTCTATTTATTAGTATATTGAACCTTTTTATATTTCTCATAAATAATTAAATTTCATAAAATACTGATACATATGCCGTCCCGAAGGTCCCGGCTATGGCATATAATTTATTTATTCTGTTAACAACCGGGAATGGACTCTCTGGGATCTGGAGACACTTTTCGTACTTACCCATTCTCTATAAGAATGTCCGTACTTAGGCAAAAACTTGGTCGTCCAGCGTGAAATAGGACAAATTACCTCCCTGCACAACCGTTGCTCTAGAAACAGTATGGTCTCTTCAATCCATAGAATCAACCTGAATAAAGACCATTCATGGGTTGTTTCATAATTTGTGGTACACTTTATTTAATATATATTTTATAAATAAAGTTTTTTTTTTTTGTACATTTTAGTCAAATTAGTCATGCTTTTCGTAATAACCAAAAAACTGAATAAATATTATGATATCTAAAGTAAATGATTATAAATGCTATCCAACATGTGCATGCTAGGGTTATTTAGCATTATGAATGAAAAAAGAAATATTTAAAAAAATCTGATGTGGGTGGATCATTAGAACAGACTTTTTGAAAAGATTTCAAAAAGTAGATGGATAACGAGTGATTTTAAAAATATCCATTTTTTCTTAATTAATGGTCCTTGAATACGATTAGGAAGGTAAGAACAAGGTAAAGAAGTTAGGTATTGAGTAGTGTTATATCTGCAGTCCTGGTGAATAAGTAGTCAAGTCGAATTTTCTCCGCAATAAGTTTCTTCTACTTAAGGAAGCGGAATCGTGTTATTTTCGTAGTGAATAAAAGGCTAATCAGGGCTTGGCTTGAAATAGAGTCATTAGATTATAACTTCCAAACATTACGTAATCACGATTACACTTCCCTCAATACAATTAACTTATTATTAACAACTTATTCACCAGGGCTGCAGATATAACACTACTCAATGCAGAACTTCTTTACCTTGTTCGGGGAACTGTCGGTTATGCGGTATGGTATATCAGGCGCGCCTGTCAGAAAAGCAGTGCCAAAGGTTTAAGCTTAACATGATAGATTGGAGGGTGGTAATAGGCCGGTGTACACGTACGGTGTTTCGCGAGTACATTGACGTCTTCGCAATAGCGCTATGTAACCTGCCAATCATGCACACTTGTGATTACTACTCAAGCCATTTTCTTTGACGCATGATTGCTCCTGTCATTTTTGTCGGAAAAAAGAATGTCTGTGCGGAAGATATTCCTTGACGCATGAAACCGGAGTTAGAAAAGACAGTTTTATCGTAAACTAAGATTTTTGACGTTGTTTAGTTATTCAGCATCGGAGATTTATTTATGGTATAAAAGTTGTCATTACAGAAAGAATTCAAAAATCGGATAAAATGAATGTATAAAAAATTTAGGCCGTGTAATACACAGTACACATATCGTTTTGACAAAGTTAAAAAACCACTAAGCCAGATAAATTTTTGAATCATTATTAAAGCCCAAGAGAAACCTATCATTATTTTCGTTAAAGATCTGTAATAAAAATATAGTTCCGTCATGTAACTGAAAAAAAAAACTCCACCACTAAGCGTACTTGGTTCACTATATGTTTAGTAGGTAACTGTACTGTTTAAAAGACAATGGTTGTTGAGGGAGGTTATCTGGCCGATATAAGGCTCAACCACAAGGTCCCTCCCCAATTAAGGGTATCTATTGTATAGAGGATGGTTGAACTCCAGGAGGGTCTTGAGTCCAACAGGGATGATCCTCTGATCTTAACAGAATAAATCATTCATCTACTACAACCGGTCTCGAAAACTCGGCAACTCAACACCCTCCATTTACGCTACTCCACTTATAATAAAATAACAATAACGATAATAACAAAAATACCATTTATTTTGGTAAAAGATTTACAAACGATTTAAAAAATATAAAAATTACAAGACATAGACGCATTCTACCAAAGTGCTATTCCTTTGGAGTAGTAAAAAAAATAATTTTTTTTCCTATATAAGATAACATTTAAGAATATGCCAAGTTAGACAACAAGAATAAATAATACCTTCGTTCTTGACGCATTGCCGATGGACACACACTGGACGCTAAAGCGCTCAGAGAAAACTATACGATGGTGGACGTAAGAGAGCGTAACACGGACTCCCACCAACTGTTTTGGCGAGAGTGAACCCAACTTTCTAGATCAGTGCGGCAGTCTTCTTGGTCCAGGGCACATGCTGCAGAACCTTAAGAAAACGACCAAGAAGAAAAAGAGGAGGATGATGAACAGTTCTCGTCGAAGGAATAGGACAATGGATTTGAAGTGGAAGTAACTCCAAAAAGTAGAACAAATAAGTCGAATTTACAAGAAAAATATTAACGTATAATGCAATAATATTACTTATAAGAAATAAATTAACTTGGGATACAGAACAAGCTATATAACTAGAAAAAGGTTTTATTATGGAAAATGTGATTGTGATCTTCCTAAATCTACAAAAAAAAAGACTAGGCTTTCAATAATAGAAACTTGTTGAGAGGGAAATCTAGTGTATGAAGAATGAACTATTCTTTAACTAAGTATCGAAATAGAATAGTGATGTCCAACTAATTCTCATATTCACTATTGAATTTAACTTCATGTGACTTAAGATATTATATACAGAGTGAAAAAAGCATTTGGAAGCGTTCATGAACTGAACAAATGTATAAACATGCAGATCACATGAATCGCTTACTGTAGAAAGATAACTAGAAGTCCAACTTTTGATATGTTTGTATTTAAAACTTTAAACTTCACCAGAGACAGAAAAAAAATTTTATTACAGAAAGTAGACTTGTCCGCAAGATAGCATTGTCTTGACAAGGCCTTCAATAATTTATTTACTGCAGATAAGGAAGATCCCTTTTTTTTATATCTATTGTAGAATTTAGAAAACTGGACTAATTGTCTTTCTGCAATTAACGATTCGTGTGGATAATATATAAGCATTAATATTATTTATACAAAAATATAAATTTTACTCACTGTCTGAATGAACCCCATCTACGATTAGGTAAATTTTCGTGGTTGCTAAAACAAAAAATATATACAGTTATAAACGTTATTTAAAAACTATATTTTATCAATAAAGAGAACAAAATATTTACTTAATTGTTTTAAAGCTTATTGTAAAAGGTTACCTGATTCTATAAGTAACCTTTAATGACCAATTCATTTCATTTGTGTAATTCAATTAATATATGTAATTTCCCAATTATAAAGACAATGAAACACTTTTAAAAAAAGTTTTTTTTTAAATTCTTAAATCAGTCATTTTTCAAAGAAACTCTATCAAAGACCTAGAATTGATTATTCCGAATATATTTATATTATTAAGGGACAGAGAAAACATGTCCAAGTAAATAAGCCATTGCGGTTTTTCATTTATTAATATATTTTTTCAAGAAGGTGATGAATAATGGAATGACTGTTACAAAGTGTTCTCTCGATTTTCAAAAATTAATGGAGATCCTGACTTTATTAAGCCCACACGTAAATATAATTTTTTCGATACCTTATCACAGTTTAAGTACCGATTTCTTAAACAGATAGATGCCAATGAAGTTAGAATTAGGCCGAATGACAAAATATGATATCACGCTTTCTAATTTTCCATTCTTCATCTATGTTAAGCAAAAATAATAAATTTAAATAGGCTCATAAAGTTAACTGTTATAACACAAACATTCCCAAATTAACCACATTTATTTGTGATATATTTTCAACACTCTGCTTCGTTGTAATACTAACTGGGAGGCAAGGACCGTTCTCAGTAACGTCTGAAATAACATCGGGTTCGAATTACAATCGTGCTTCTGTGGGAATAACTGCTATAGTTACCTGATATCATTTAAAATTTTAATATTAACTTATGATAAAAGATATTTTTTTTAAAATTGAAGTATACAAATGAGAATTACACCTTTAATTTCTCCCCAAATTCTATTGTAAACAGCAATCAATTAAATGAATAGTAATTGAGTTCCAATAATGATTTTCCTTTTAAATAGCATAAAAAAGAGTAGTCTTTTAAAAAACCGGATTTAAACTTAAATGTATATAGACTAAAAATAAAGAAATGATGTAAAACTCATTGAGGAGGTTCTGTGCATTTAATATTTAAATATTATTTAATATGTTATAATTTTAAATATTTTTATTTTGAAGAGAAAATATATGCTCAGTGCCGGGATTCGCACCCGGGTCTCCCATGTTTCCGTCGTGGTGCTCTGCCAAGTGAGCTATCCTGGTTCGTACCTCGGTCATGTTATTATAATAATTAATAAAAAAATAAAATAAATTATAATTATTGAATATGTTATAATAAGGAAAAATATTGAAAAAAAGTATATAAAATTTATATATTCATCTGTAAGGCTACTTGTAAAGGAAATTAAGTAAAATGTGTTTGACGATACGCACTGATCTCGAATAAACCTTGAACCAGTATATTCACTCTCCTAAAAAATGTCTTATTGTATTTTTTAAAAGTTTTTTTACATACATAGGTACATTAAATTACGCCTTCATATCGTAGATATTCAATTTAAAGATACGTAATATTTACAGACATATGGAAAGTGCCGTTTAGTAAATGGTCCTTTCAAAACTTTCATTTTTAAAAATGTTAAGAAGTGACTTATTAATGGCTTTTTCCGTAACAAGTAACCTAATAAAGCATAAAACACATCAAAAAACATAATAAAACAGTTACACCTTTCTGTTTTATGTTCCGTATATTTGATTTTTTATAGAAGTATTGTTTCAGGATAGCACTTTTATTTTTCATTCCTTTTTTTATTATTTATATTGTAATAACTAAGAAAAATAACAAATAAGCATTAAATTTTAATAAAATAATTCAATTATAGCTTACTTGCTAGACCTCTTGAGACTCGTCCTCAGCCACGTGTTCCTTTTTAAGCTGTTGCCGTTCGAGAGGCGAGTCTCTCCACTTCTGTAATATTACAATTAATCGTTAATAAAGTCATATTAAGAAGTCTATTTTATTTATTTATTATTTATGAATGTTAAAACTTACCCATTGAGATGACCGGACAGGGAAGTATCCATATCAACTTCACCATAACACTCATAACTTTCTCCATCCGACATACTTGAGCATCGGCTAAAATAGAAAAAAAAAAACGAGAAATTTATTTTGATGATATAATATTTATAATGATATTTAACTTTATATAGGTATAATAACTCTTTTCAGGAAGAACCTAAAAAGAGGAAGGGCCTGGTGGAAAGATGAGAGGATGGAAAAGTATAGTTCAAAAATGGAGATTTGGGAGCTGAGGAGAAAGAAAGAAAAAAGAAACGTCCATGGGAGATCATTGAAAAAAGAACACCTAAAATATATTTTAAATTTAACAATACTATTGATATTTTAATCTTGAGATAGTCTTAATACCGGGAACTAATTTTTAACCGTAACCATTTTTAACTAAGAACGACTTTTTCTCCTTTCCCTCGAAAAATATAGAAAAACAAGGAAAAAGCGAGAAAATAGATGGGAAAAATGGATATGTACCGACAAAGCTGTGATTTATGTTTTTTCCTGTGATTTTATTAAATCAATTTGATCATTATTTAATAAAGTAAATGAGAAATACAATTCAGTACATGCTATAAACATAATGTATTTTTTATTTATTGTTCATTTGATGGTGATTATTTTTAAATATCTTTATTTTGAAGAGAAAAGATTCAAAGAAAAAAAGAAAAGAAAGAGAAAGCCGGGATTCAAACCGGGGTCGTCAGCATCTCTAGCGCGGTGCTCTAACCATCTGAGCTACCAAGGCTCGTATCCAATCCAGACTTTAATACCGTATCCAAGCCATTCTCTTCACCGATCTTATATCCTCGTTTTCTCGCAATTTTTAGGCAATTGTTACGAAAAATATATTGATACTGATTAATTTAATGCTTTAATATTTCTTCAACCATCATTGATCTACTTAAGCAATATAGAAACGGCAGAAAAACATTATCCATTCATCATACTTATTTTTTACAACAATTAAATTAGAGATATTTCAGGGCTGTACAGAGATTTTATAATAAGAAATAGATATATAAACTATATTATTAATTAATTTAATGTTATATTCTATAATCAACTATAATCGATTCACTAGAGCAATATTGAAACTACAGAAACAAATTAACAAGTATATTTACTTAATAATTATAAATAATAACGTTACCTGTTCGATTTGCCGTTGCTATCAACTTTATCAGAGATGTAATCATTAGATTCGTTGGCGTTTATATTCCGCTGTCCCACGCTTGGAGCCATCATTCTCTCTTTACCCCCTACAAAAAAAAATAATAATAATTAGAAAATGCATAAGTATGTTATTTAATAAACAAAAACTGTAACATATGACTAAAAGAGATAATAACTATAATAATAGTTTGTGGTTAAACGTGAATATTAAGGGAATCATAGATACATATCGTCGATGTCAAAACAATACCGCCTATCTACAACTTTTGGTGAAAATGAGTTATTAACGGTAACGGACGTATTAACCCTTAAATACATCCTGTAACTCAGCTGTAACACTTTCTTTAAAGTACTACAACTCTCGATATCTCTTGGCATTTTGCAAATCTCTTGGCGTTTTGCAAGACTATTTTCGTTAATTTAGTTCCATTAAGAACGCTAGGAGCCTCAGTTAGTGCATTCACGTGTCGTTTTGTTCATTAAAAGGTGGTTGAAGGCAGTTTTACCAGGAGAATCTTGACTAACTGTTACCAAACCATTTCGAATTGTGATGTTTTCTAGTTTTTGTTCAGTTGTTAGTGAAATAAAAAATCCCAGTGAAAGATGCAATACTCACACGCCAAAAACAAGAAGTTTTTTTTTTTTTAGTATTCATGTAAATAATCCAGTGGAAATTGATGTTACCCAAGTGTTTATTTTTTTCAACTACTTAACTTCTGTAATCACCTTTTTTATAACAGTTTTTATTTTCTCCGTAGAAAAAATGAGTCTGGACGAAAGAATAGGGATTGTTTTGAGAGAAGATACTGGTGAGAAAGAAATTTCACCAGACGAAGTCGCAATTAGTATAAAGTGCGAAAAAACTAACTCAGAAGGAGTTTAGAATAGAGTTGAGGTCAACTCTATGTAAGTTGGGGGAGGCTAGTAAGCCCTTGCGGGGAAGACCATCATCAGCAGAAAAAACAACAGAACGATCGCCAAGGGCCAAAAATCCCAGCTCAAGTAACAAAATATAAAGTTGACCACCGTTTGGGACGCAAAAAAGGAATCGGTGTAAAAACAATTATTGCAAAGGAAATACAAACGTTAAATGTACTAAATGCTGTGTAACTGTATGTTTTCGTGCTAAAATAATTGTTTTGTTTTTTTTAATTCCATTCGTGAAATTTACCATTTATAAGAGATAATTGTGATTTTTCTAATCAAATAACGTATTTTGTCAGCAACTAGCAGTAAAGGTAACTAAGTCATAGTTTTTATTTTTTTGGTTACTTTCCTTGTTTATTAAAAAATATTTTAAACAAGAATCAAAATTCATGCATTTAAGGGTTAAGGTCAGCAACATGGCAGAGTGTGACTTTTTTGATACTTCTCTTCAATCTTTTCAGTAACAACTCCAAAATTGTATAGATAATAAATAGATTATAAATTTTTAAGTCTAGATTCGGCGCGGATTTTTTTTCTCTCCTGTAAAATCGCCCAAAGTGTACTTAGGTGGTATTGTTTTTACAGCGACTATATCTAGATACTTCCTCAATAAGCGATTTTCTTATAATATATGTTCATAGATCACATACCATATTTCAAAATTAAAAATAAATAATGAATGCTAGTATATGCAGAATATTTATATCGAACCGAACAGATGCCAAAAATTAAATTAAATTAAACATGTTTAATACTAATATAACTATTTATACATAATAAACATTAATTATTTCAGATATATATTAAATAAATAATGAGCTTTTGAATATGTCAGATGTTCCTCAGCTGTCCTTAAAATAAAATCAGTTGTGTTATAGATTTTTATTAATAAATCTATATTCAATACATCCTTTGCATATTATTTTTAATTTAAATGTAATGCGTTTATCGTATAGCAAATCAAGAAGTAGAGGTACATGAGAGACGGCTGTCAAGAATATCATATTGAATAATACATATATATTTATTAAAATTCGATGTTTTGACTCACGTAGATCTTAGTCAAATAACAAATAAAGTCCAAAAAATATTTTCTACCTATACATTTGAGGTCGGCTGAGTAACAGCCCTAAACATGGCCTTTTATAATTATCTTTTTAATTTAGTTTTATATACAATGAATATTCCCAATTAGTATAATTTTAATTGTTGGTTAAAGCAAATCGAAAAGCTTGATTTCACAAAGACATTAAATATGTAAATCTGTACAATGTGTTTAACTCACCTAATTTTAAATTAATATCAGCTTTCTGCGTCTTAAAAACTTGATCTTTTTTTATTTTATTTACTTGTTTCTATTTCAGTGGATACTTACTAGCTAACTTGTAATATTTTATTTTAATTAGTTTATAATAATTTATAATTTCGTATTTTTAATTATTTTAATTTCAAATTTTTCTACTTTACCGAGTACGTATGGATTGGATGTAAGATTTCAGCATTAATACATATAGTCATTGAGAGTGGAAGATTATATCAATAAAAATCTAAATACATTCATTATTTTGACGAATATATACAATATTTTATATGGTTTATTCCAACTATTTAATGATGCAGTTTATGCCCCACGATAATAAATATAATATTGAAAAATAAAATACAGACGGGTGTGACCATTATTGGCAAATTAGTCACTTATTTATAACAATCTTAAGATAAAGTTTAAAATATTCACCTTTACGAGAAAAACTTAGGATCCATTTCCAATATTGAGGTAAAACGTTAGACAAATGTAATACTATGACATGAACTGAACTAGAAACCGAAGAGTATATTCTGTTCAGTGCCTCTAAAGTGTACGTTGTTGTGCGTCTACTTGCAACGCTCCAATAGTGACCGAAAACCTCCCGAACAAACTTCGATGTGCTACTGAAAATATCCAATGCAAACTTCAATATACCATTTCTGAAATAAAGTGAGAGAAAACATAAATTATATCCGTAAAAAATAGCGATAAATCATTTAAGGGATGAAGAATATTCGTGTATTGCTGCTGTACCTTTCAGGAACTCCATGGATGTTCAACCAAGTTAGAAGTCGACAAAACTTACTAAGAAGCCATTATTTACTACCGAAATCTTCTTCCGAAAAACTCAAAAACCAGATTAAATAGAACTCATATGGCCTATTTACAAACATGTGATGTTTTCCGGCAAGTCATCTTGAATAGAAGAAAATCAATCATCAAATTCAATTTACAAAAATCAAAAAACCGGAACCACGATTCTCTGTTTTTACCCATTTCACGACAAATATCCTCCTTTCTCAGTTATTCATAATGAATAAATTCATTTTAAATTTAACTAGATCTATTTTGAGTAGTATAAGAGAGATATGTCGGTCGAAGGAGTTTATGACAAAAAAAAAATGACTTTATGATATATTTATTTTTTTACAATATATTAAACAAATTTAATTAAAAATTATAGTAATATCGTGTAAAATAAAATGTTCTTTACCCGGAAACTATTTGACGTACATATTTCTATTATCACTAAGATAGAAGATAGTTAACTACTAGCTAATATAGTGTCTTATGATTACATTCTTAGATAACCATTTTAATTATTTTTGTAGTGCAGTTTCCATATTCTTAAAAATAAAAAAAAATGGTAACCTCATTTTTTAGATAATAATTTTAACTGATTTCCTTGATTTTGACTGTAAAGAAAGATTTTTTTGCGCTGGTTTTGTCTTCAAAATTTTGGGAATTGGATGAAAATGAGTGGAAAATTTAATTTCGTGAAAAGCATACTTAATAATTATATTATTAGAGAATGTGTTGAATATTAAATGTATTTGTTAAAGCATTTGAATTGTGAGATTTTTTATTTAGATTTTATTTGTGAATCTTTGACCAACAACTGAAGAAAGTTTTTTTTTAATTTTCCCCTTCAGTTAATAAAAATGTTTAAACTTTAAGATAGATCACTGTATTTGAGCAGAATTATTAAGAATATCCAGACAGTAATTTTTTCTAACAATTACAGTTAAGTCATTAAAAAAAAAAAAAAAAGGCACAAGTGGAAATTCTCTGAGGTAGAGCAATGGGAATCTATAGACATCATTTAGGAACATCCGTTCTTGATTTCATCAGAACAGGTTCTGTCAGGGATCTCGTAAGTAATATAATTGGGTTGAGAAGATTGGGGTAAAAACAAAATATAGGAGTTCGGACTTATTTATTGCAGAAATGTCAATGTTGTTGACTTAAGATATCGCCAACAGTGCGTTCTTATTAAGCGTTAAGATTTTATTCAGTACAATGATTCACCAAACTCTTAGTCTGATTATTATTTTTTTTAAATATACTTGTCTGAACAAATAGTTAGGTTTCACTGAAACCCGTCTGGACAAAAGCATTACAAATTCAGAACTCGGCTAGACTAACTTTCATAAAAAAAATTCAAATTTTCCAACTGAAAACATCCAAACTTATCATAAGATCCCAATATTAGTAATGAAACCTTAAACAAAGACTCACATGCCCATAGTAAAAGATCGCATCTAAACAGAGTACAGAATATTTAACGAAAAACTTTATCACCATCTTAACAAATATCTACAAGATAAAGCTGAAAGAAACGTACCATAATATCCATACCGAGGGCTAAAAAAAAAATGTGCATGAGAGATTAGCTAATAAAAATTTGAAGGGAAGTTAGAGAGGTACCATTATGTACAGGACACCATAATTACATTGTCATCTTATTTATAGCTATGTTGTTCAGCAAATTTGCTCAAGTTCAAACTAAATTAAAAAATTGAATGCGATGAACAATTTAAAATTAATTTCGTCTACGAATAAATAACAGAGAAACAGAAGCCAATACTAGAATATATGGTATTCAACATTTTTTACGATGACGAACATGTGGCATGAAATAGGCCTTTCAATTTTTACTCCCTAGAAAGTAATTAGCAAATACCATTTAGAGTCACGATTATAGAAATGTATTTAACTTGTTTGTTATCACATTTTAAAGTGACAGATGAACAAAACAGTTTTCGTTCGACCTTATGCTTGGCCATGTAGCTGTATAATTATGAATAGTTTGAAGATATTTATTTAAAACTTAAAAAATAAATAACCTAAACTACAAAATAAATAAATAATATATTAAAATACCATTTAGATTATTATTATTTAGCATCTTATTGCTTTTAAATACAACTTCATATTGCAATTTAACAGCAATATGATTTATAATTATTATTTTAAAGTAATAGAAGCTACATTTGTAGGATCAAGAACACATCAAGAGCAGTACTGATACTAAAATTACTTTTTACAGTGTTAGATGCTTTTATTTGTTTTCTCTCTCACAGCTTGATTCTTGTTGTTTTAGAATTTTTTTTCTAGAACGTACATTTTAGTTTATATTTATTTTCATGTAGCCCTTTGGCCAGATAAATATACATTAAATTTAGTACACATCTGTTATTCTTAACAGACCTGGTCCCAGAATAAAATTATTTTTCTATTCTATTCTATCCTAAAATTTATAATGACTTAGTACCTTTAAAAAAGCCATCTTCAAAGACTGGCGGCCCAGTAAAGCTCAACTGTACGACGAACACGTACTTCAAGAAATCTAAAGAAAATGGATAGGGACACATTGCAGCCTATGGAAATCAATCAGTGAAGCAATTCACATCTACACAAATCTCCATAAACAAAGTTAACCTAATTCAGATGTGTATCTTTCGCAACAGATGTTAACCATCTTTACGTGTTAATGGTTAGTTAATAAAACGATTTTATAACAGCATGTGACGTTGTGGAACGTGGTAAATAATGTCACCTCAAAAAGGGCCTTCACTCTACCATGGTTGATCAGAAAAGGGTGTAGAGACGTTGTAATAATTTTTGGTACTTATTGGGAAGGTTGCCAGCTTGATGATAATGTTGAGTATCACCCTGTAACGGTGGTGCCCGACATCATTTCCTCCCGATAATTAAGTAAAAAATAACAACTTAGGATATTTAACCAAGGCAATATGTAATAAATTTTATATTAGAATCTGAAAAAAGAAGAAAATTATGCCAGTTGAAATTACTCATCTCGATTTATCCATTACTGGTTATGTTAGTTATTCTCAAACTTTGCTTTTTTAAGGTATATTTTCAAACCAATTTTTACCCAACCATTTATAGATTACAAAACTTATAAGAATCATGGCACAGAAATAACCTAACTTGGCGGTATTTTAACTACCCCTACCACCGATCTTGAAACCTGCGGAATAAATACCAAAAATTATTACAATTTCGCAGCACCCCTCTCTGACCAACCATGGTTTGGAGAGGGCCCTTTTTGCAATATGGCGTCTTTACACAAAACCTGATGATATTATTTACTAACTTCCACTACTTCCATTTTATTTTAATAGTTTTTTGTTTTTCGAGTGAATTTTTGAAGATCAAATAGAGATGTGGTTCAGATAAACTGTAAGATAGCGTGTTTCAGTGAGATAGGTATTGGTCTCTGCTACGTGTTCACTAAACCATAGATCCCCTCGTTTTATCTTGTCTACACATTCTACTGCTTCACTTGAGCCTTGTAGTCCTTGCTAGATAGGTCAGTAATGGCTCTAAAAGCCCCTAACAGCAAGAACAATTTAAGTTGTCCCGGGCGGCTGAGCTAAGTGCACGGATTGGAGAAAGCAGGAGGGAATCAGAGGTCTATGACCCCTGTCTGAGATCGCGAACAATATTGGTCGTAACTGGGACGGAGGGTAATCATTTATTTATTTCATATAATTTAAGAAAGAAACCTAAAGCACAACCCATGAAAAGTATTGGATCCAGTACTGATTCTAACAGTATAACAGCCAGCTGTTGTGAAAGGAGGTAAATAGGCCGAGATTCTGATCAACTGCCAAGTGTATCTACTTAAGTACATCCACTTTATAATGGCTGAGTGAACCCAAGAAAGGTCTCCAAATCTCACAGATTCGATAAACGAATGTTAACAGAATAAACATTTAATCTTCCATTGCCAGTTTCGAACTCAAGATCTGTAGCCTACATCATAGGCACTGAGCTACCGAGTTGCCCTACACTTATACTGTAGTTTCCATATTATAGTACCTTTACTAATTTAAAAAATATATATATTTAGTACATTTATATTTATATATTTATTTTAGAACTGTAATATAGCAATACAAGTAAATTTCTTGTATGGTACATAATGGCATGAATAAAGGCAAGTAGAGGAACTACCCTGAAAAATAACAAAGTGAACTTGTCAACGTTCACTAATCCATCTTCTTTTAAGACGCCACGAGGAATGAATGCGCATTGAAGAGGTAGGTATGTATAATAGATATAGCTAGGTATTCATAATAGATCCAAATATTTCAGGAATATTGATTTTATATGAGGCGTTTGGGATAAAAAACGGATAGCTCAGATATTTAAAAAAAAAAATTCATATGTTTTGCTAGTTTAGTTGAGGAAAGGTTCGGAACCAGACTAAAATCATTAAAAAAAGTATCGTGTTAGACATAATGCTTAACTAAACCAATTAAGGCACGGGGAATTAATGAGCAATGAAGAGGTAGCTAGGTAGTCTAATAGATCCAAATATTTCGGGAATATTGATTTTATATGAGGCGTTTGGGATAAAAACAGATAGCGGGGGCGTAATCTTCGAAAGCAAGGGAGTAATAACCCCCCTGTTGATCGCCCGACAACCTGATCCGAATCCTAACCAATTAAAAAATTTTTAAATTATTTTTAATACAACTGAGGCATTATTAAAATTCAAAGAACAGATAATAAACATTTACCTGAAGAAACCAACGTATCTGAGTACATATACATAACGCAAACTAACTGAAGACACAATTCTAACGGTGAAGTATCTAGACCACAACTGCCGCGACATAGAGACCACGAGGCGTGATGATAACAAACATGTTGCATTCGGTAAACATATCATATCATTAATGACATGTAGCAGGCAGCTAGTCTGCAATATGTCAACAGTCGTAGTTACAATATATGAGTCCGATAAGCCCTTATCGTTTCGTTGACAGTTTTCTTGATTCAAATTCGGGATAATTTAAAAAAAAATAATGATATCTGTAAAAATATTATTATGTAAACAAATAATTTAATTACACACTTAGTTCTCCAAAGCAATTGGCTGTTAGTAGTATGTACTAAAATTAAAGGGGGCGGCGTAACTCGGGTTGTAGAGTGCTGATTTGCAATGCTAAAAGTCTTGGGTTCAAACCTGCTATGGCAGATAATTTATTTAATCTGCTAACAGTCATGGACATATTGGGGCCTGCAAACCCTCCTCAGGCTCACCCAGGCTCTGTAAAGTGGGTACCCTGAATTGGACTGAAAACCTGAATGAGTTGAGTCTCTCAGACGGCACTGAACAATATCACTAGAAACGGTACAGTCTTTATCTGTACTAAACCCATCATCCAAAAACACATAAAGCCGAATACCCCCAAAAATGTTTGATAAACAAATCAAGGATGAGGACAAACAAAAGAACTTCAATCAGTCAATCAAAATCAGGGACACTTGGCGTAACACTCAGTAAGATTCAACAATGAATTACTAATAATATATATTATTTTAACAATTATTACTACTTAAATTATATTATATATTTTTTAATTATACTAGAGTTATTGGAATGGGAGATAGGAAATATTACACATACAATACGTTACTCAATATTTTCATTCAGGAAATAAAATTAATGAAGGATAATTACAACACTGATTGATAACAATATTAAGATATTGCAATTATTAGCAACGCGAGATCTTAATCATAATAAATAAGGATGTATCATTAAAAAATAATTAATCACCCAGTTATAAACAAGATAACTAGAAAGAATAATTGGCGTAATAATAGTAATAACATAAATAAAAGGTGCATATATGATAGAGTATATGATTGGATTCCAAGTGAAATACGCTAAGCCAAAACATGATTTTGAGAAAACCCTGATGATAAAGAATACTTAGTGTGAGATGTTTCTACTAATGAAACCCACTATGACTTATCTTCAGGCTTTTTTTTTTTTTTTTAACCTGTTGTAATCACACTCAACTGCTTTTTCACCAGCGTTTTCTCAAAATCCTGTTTTTTAACAGGTTTATTACACTAGTAATCCAACGATATGTGGGTACAATTAATTTTATTTGAGTGAATTATGGCAAACATTCCTTATTTTATATATTCCAGTTTTTTACAATAATTTCATATTATTTTTACTATTATGTTGACCAGCTTGGATGTTTTAGATTTAACTGGTTATTTAACAAATTAATAAAAACTCATCATTGAATAAAGATTCTCATTTGTTCTCGCCTCTATCCAAAACGGTCTTACGAATAAATATATTGTCATTTTATTAATTTTCAGAAATGGGAACAGAGTAACGACTTTCTCTTCAGTCATTATTAATTGTTCCATCTATTCTTAGGTTTTGATAATCATAATAGCCATAATAAATAATAAACATAGTTTTTAATATAGTGCAATATATATTTTAATATATAGACAAAGTAACATTTCTGTAATGATATATCATATACTCTATATGAGTGGATAATAATAACCTCTACTCATTAAATCGTACGATTTCTCTCTAAGGTACTTAATTCAGTTGTTATTAAATTAAATGTACTTAATATATATATATATATATATATATATATATATATATATATATATATATATATACATATATATACTTTATAGATATTACAATCTGCCACTTTTAGGCAATAAGTAATAGCGCTAAATAGCTATACAATCATTCTATAAGAACAAAAAATAATATTATTATTTGAACTATTAGAACCTTTTCCAAGTCAACTGTAACCTTTTACTAATCAAATTCTACCCTTTCCAAGTCACAAGCAACCGTTTCCAATTCAAATGTAACCCTTTCCAAATGAATTGAAACCCTTTCCAAACCTAATGTAACGCTTCACAACTCAATTGTCACCCTCAATAATCACAACCTGTTGCTTCACAACTCTTGTTAGGTCAAAAATGAGGGAAATTATTAAAAAAACAAATAGTTAACTCAACAACAGTTCAATTTTGGTAATAAAATAAAAAACAATAATATTTTTTTTTACAAAAAATTAAGGAAAAAATTTATAAGAAAAAGTTGATTTTTTCTTTCAAGAAGTAAATAATAAAAAAAAATGTAAACTGTAATGCAAAAAATATGTTGCAAATTCGAAGAAAGAAACTGTTGATAACTTACGTAGTTTTACTTTCTCAGAAAAAAATTATTTTTATTTATTTACTTATTTTTTAACGGTGTCCTTCAAAAAGGAATAATTATTTACTTCTTTGTGCCAATAATAATTTAGAAAATTACAAAATTAAAAATACTTTTATGATTGATCCCGTTGAGTTCTGAGGCCTTCGCCCATTCCACAGTACGGGAAGAAAATTGAAATGGAAACGGTTACAATTGAAATAAAAAGGGTGGCACTTACGTTGTAAAGCGTTACATTTGCTTTGGATAGGGTTGCATATGAATTGGAAAGGGTAGCATCAGATTTGTAAAAGGTTACAGTTGACTTGGAAAAGGTTCAAATAGACTTGGAAATGCAATGCATGCGAATAAACAAAATAAGGGCTTGCGAAGATGATAATAAAAAGAAAATAATTGCTCACATTCATATCATAATATTTACAATTTAGAATCTAAGCTTCTTCCCCAGCTATCAGGGCAAAGTAAGAGCCATCCCTTTCCCAGCCGCGTCACTGGCTTAAACCCCAATGGATAAACTTAAGCGTTTATTTAAGGCACAAACAAACTTATCTCTTAAGTTTATGTACCTTTAAGCAGTTTCTAACCAAAGATTTCTTAATTGTTGGCTTTCATCATCGAGTGAAAAGTCGTTGAAGTTTTTTAACCCTTTTCGCCGAACACTTCTATTAGGACTTGGCTTGAAAGAAAAACCACTCAGGACAAGGAAACCAAAAGCAATTTCCCACGACTTAATCCCGACCAATCAGAGCTGAGGCTGTTTTTCCTTTTCTACTTCTTTGTCACTTCCTTTTGATTAGGTTCTCTATCTCTCTCTGTCTATTTTGGTTGCGAAGGAGTCCTTAAAGGGACATTGTGGAATTCTCACAAGAGCTAACTGAACGAAGCACTTTATTATAAATAAATATACATCTCATGCTAATAACATTTCAGGTAAAAACATAATTTAAAAAAGTGAAGCACAAAATTAAAAGGATGTGATCACTCATGATTCTGTATTGGTTTTCTTATGTTGGTTGACTAATAATAGAATGTATATACCTATATATGTACACACACACACACACACAAATATATATATATATATATTCCGCTGGCGTTTACTTTGTTGTACATTATTCTATACTACATTTTAAATTTAAAAAGGTTCAAAAACTTTTTTATAACGAGGATTAGCCTTCATAATTTTAAAATAACATTATAGGTTTTATTATACATTTAACATAGACACTTAAAATTATACTAAAATTGTTAATGCAGACACTATAAATAAAGCAAAGGGATAATAAGTAAATTCAAGAGATAATATAAAAGAAGACAGTTTTCTTCCCACGGGAAACCATATTTTGGCTTATCAAGATTATGAGATAGCGGAGAGACCAGTATCTACGCCACAGAGAGAAATTTAATAAACAGTTTTTCTTACGTAGTTTAAAACTATGTAAAGTCATGAGATGCATTTGTTTTAAAAGAATAGTTTCATCATTAAAGGATTAATACAATAGCAGGATAAGTTATTAGTCCAAGGAAGATGGAACATCAAAAAAATGCTAAAATTAAGTTCTGAATTTTGCTATTTAAGAACCCAAAATTGAGCTATATAAGCATATATATACACAAATTTATATACTTATATATGTATACACACACACACACACATATATATATATTCCGCTGGCGTTTACTTAGTTGTTCATTATTTTATATTACATTAAATTTAAAAAGGTTCAAAAACTTTTTTATGACGAGGATTAGCCTTCATAATTTTAAAATAACATTATATGTTTTATTATACATTTAACATAGACACTTAAAATCGACTTATAGTAGTAGATAATAGTTAGTTAGTTTTAAAGCAATACAACTCAGCGTTTTATAGTTACAGTCTACTCGGTCCTTCATAAATCACGAATCGGTAATTGCAAGGTATGATATTCACATTATTTCTAAGAACCAGGCATTGATAATCCAAATTTAATGACTTGGTACAGTAAGTTATTGAAATAAGAAATAAAAGAAAGAATCGCCAAAGTATTAAAAAAACAAAAAACATGCTCCACTATTAACCATGAAAGGATCTGACTTTAGTGAAATGTGGACACTAAGTGGTTCTAAGTTAACAGTTATGCAGATCACGGGAGATCACTGCCAAACTCCAGGTTTTCCCCAAATAGAAGGTACCCACTTTATATAGACTGGGTAAGCCCAGGAGGTTCAGCAGATCCAACAGGGTTCAACTTGGATGCTAACAAATTAAATAAATAAACAAATTTATCTGCCGCAGCCGGATTTGAACACGACACCTACAGTACAGCAGTTTAGCTCTCAGCAAGCTAGCCCACTCACCCATGACAAATTTATATTTTTTATGTAGATTAATTGAATAATATTAACAAACGATAAAATATTACTAAATTTTAAAAAAAACTTAGACCTTTCTATAGGCGACCGCTAGTTTCCCAACTACCGCTATAAATAGCCGAAATAATGAACTAATGAACTAATTAGAGGCTCTATTAGGAAAGTAGGAATTGGGCTATGGAAACGAACTCTGGAATCGATAGTGACTTTCACTTCTTTGCTAATCGATTTCTTGCCCTTTCAGGACAAGGCGCTTTGTGGTCCCATTGTTGCTAGCTCAGATCGCTTGAAATTATTCTTCTCAATCGATCCAACGTCTCCCCCAAAAATCTTGGAGAAAGTTTATTATGAATTTTGTGACTTTCATAAAAACGTTGTACTGATCTACGGATAATAAATGTAATATCGCTCCTAGAAGAGCAATGATTACATAACTAAAATAGCCTTCAGTAACAATCATATTGATTGAACCTTTTCATTCAGAAACAACACATCTGATATTCCATTTCGAACATGTTTTTGTTTGTTTTTTTTTAATAAAATTACATTTTCAGTTGCATAATAATTGAGCTTGAAGTTTTATGGCAATAATGACAAAAGTTGAAATAAAAAAAGTTTTAAGCTTTTGAAATTTGCTAATGGTTAATAAAATACCAATTACAATAGGAATGCTTACCAATACCCAATTTTTTTTTTACTCGCATTTAACATTAAAATACCTCTTTGAAAAAATGCTTTTTGAGTTATGACATTGTTATTTTGAAGGAACGATATGTCATCGTCTTGAATTATAATTTGTTTCAGAGTATGACGTCAGAGTGCTTTTTCGCCTACTTCAACATTTACTGGACAAACGCTCTAAGCTCCCAATTAATTACAAAAGACTCATTTACATGAAAGTTATCAGACCTATTTGGACATACGGATTTGAGCTTTGGGGCTATCCTGATCTTAATATCCCATATGTTGCTGATCTGGCCCAAACTAGATACATGACAAGCTCCATACACACTTGAATCCGCTAGTCTCTCAACTTGCTTCCCATACTATTCCTGATAACCCTCCGAGGCGTCTGAAAAAAAGATGGCCTCGATACCTTCTACTATAGAACTTTATTGGAGTGCTACCGACAGGTAGCTTCTCTACAAGTGTTTTTTTTCATGTCATTTGTGTCATATTAGCAAATGTACTTGTTGTAATATTATTTATTACAGTAGTAAATATGAATAAATTAATCTAAAAAAAAAATAAAATAGAACTTCAAATCATTTATTTCTATCATTTATAACATATCCCTTATAGAGCCGACTGTCAAAAAGGTACCAAGCAATATACCTTCCTAATCGTAAAACTATTAAAATATTAAAAAGAATACGAAGAACGATGGAAAAAGAGGTTAATCAGCAAATCCAAATAATGCCAAAATAATCTCTAAAGGTTTACGCGACTAAAAGCGGGATGGGAATCAAGCTTTAACTGGCAATCGGAGTTTCCTGGTTTTCAATAGCTTTTGTAGCATTTGAAATCGCGGGATTCCTTCGATATACAAAGAGGAAAATCCTATATATATTCATCTTTAAACAAAACTAAAACTTTTAATCCTCTCAATTCAAAGTAAACATCACACAATAAATAATTATTGAATTGCTGAAATTAGGTTTACACATTACAACCCATGAAAGGTCGGCCTGCGGTTCATTACATGGTAGCGACTGTACTGCTCCAAGGACAACGGTAGGAGGTAATTTGTCTGTGCTTACACTCAACCACCAGATTTTCTATGAGCGAAACTATGAGCCGCAGCCTAATTGAGCCTTATCGCCGAATCTACTCATCGCATTATTAAAGCCTGTTGCGTTTCTTCAAACAGTTGATATACTGTAATTACTTAGACAACATTTACAGCCTCCTAAAACTGGAGTAGCGCATATTTTGTCAATTTTTTTTTTAAATATGCGGCTATTCTTCTAACAATGGGTTCGACAACAAAGTATAAACGGGTCTTCAGTGTCAACGTACGTAGTGACCAGAAGCCAGTGCTCTGTCCAGTCCTGACAGCATCACGCTTCACTGGTTACCGTCCTTCCTAGTCTAGGATTAGTGCCGCTTCGTCTTCCTCATTTCAAGGTGTCTTCTTCATCGACTCAATCCTTCTTATTTGATGACAGAAAAAAATCTTATGAGGGTTCCGTGGTGAAAAAAAAACAGAATATTTTTAGTAGAAAATTAGCAATCGACTATAATTGTACGGATGGACGGGATAGATCAGTACCTAAGGAGAAGTGCTACTGATCTCCAGATCAGCAGCGCTGTGAATCGGTCTCACTTGATCTGAAGACCATTTATGGGGTGCATTCAGCCTCAATAAGGGAGGGGCATAGCTGTTGAAGTTGATCTCTGGCAAATCAGAAATAACGGGATCAGTTCAACCTACCTGAATATGTACTAAATTCAGTATCGCTTTGCTAATAGATAACCTTCATATTGTTTCATCTTGAATTATTTTGATTGAGACTAAAATAGTTGACTGGAAGATCTAATGTGGGATATAGATAGTCTGGGGATGCAGTCAATATAACGCAAAATAAGAAAAACTTATTTATTGTAAATACCGACGTTTCGACCTACGTTGTAGGCCATCATCAGGGCTATGAGAGAAAAAACAGAACAAAAATAACTATAAAAAACATTGCAATACCGAGAAAGAATATAATAAAGTCAGAAATTGGAAAGTAATGAAATTAGCGATGCCTATAGTATTAAGGGCATATATGAATACAAGATAACAGCATAAGAGCACAAAACGTGGTAATGCAAGCAATGATAAAAAAAAGAAGACTAAAAAAAAAAGAAGAAGAAAAAGAATGAACATGAAGAGAAGGTACAATATATATGTGATACAATATAATGTGAGATATAAAAGTATGGAAACCTAGTTAAATTACAGGTGATATATAAAAATATAAAATGTTAATTTACTAAGAGACTCCGCCTTGATGTTGCGGACCAGCTTGCTCGTACTGGGACTGTCTCAATTGCTTTCCTTTATTATCTCTTTCATATTACGTCTAAACAAAAATTTGTTTTATTTATATATATTTTTTTTTTCATCGGTCATAAAGACTATGCCTGTTTTCAGCGACTTTTGTTATAGTCTATATCCCACATTGAATTATTTTGGTTTACCTACATCAAGAAAATGTAAAATCACCGACATGAAAAAACTTTGAGCAACATATGACAGTAATAGCAACTAATATTTGCTCTGTGTGCAACAGTGTATGTTAGTTGGCTATGTAGTGTTTGCATGAAAAATATATATTTTTGTTAGTATTAAAATCGATTTAATATATAATTTAATCTGATTGTAATAATCAGTCATCACAATCAGCAAGAATGTAATAGAAAATATATAAGATTTTTAAAATTATATTGCTAACATTAAGTATGGTTTGATTTGCATAGTAGTGTCCATATCTTCAGAATGTACATATAACCTAGTTCAAAAAAATTTAACATATTTAAAGTAACAGTAATAGCATCAAAGATTGTACCAGGATCACGGTGTTTTTCCTAAGATGAAGAACTTTTGGCTATCACCAAAATTAAATGACTGACATATAACGAAATCCTTTCACCAGTCATATCCTTAACGGCTATTTAGGCAACGTGGCAAGAAGAAAGAGCGACAAGAGAGAGAAGCTTACAAAGAACTGACAATCGCTTACAAAGGTAGAGGTAGGGGACTTGCACAGCGGCCGTACCAGCCAGTGCAAGGTACGGCGGTGGTTACGTCAGCCATCCTGGGAGGGGGCGTCGAAGGGCGAGCTCTTCGCGGGAAGGCCAACGGACTCTGGATGGAGACTTTAATGCCGCACCACTCTAGCGGTACTGTCACGCTGTCGTACCTATACGGTTCTCCTCGTGTCGCAGTCACGAACATAAATATGTATAACGTAATGTAACTTTAAAATGAACAGGGCGTTCGAAAAATGTAAAATTGTAATTGAAATACAGCAAAAAAACAATAAGATTTTTTAAAAATATATTAATAATGGAGAAAAAATGGTCCAGGTGGTCAGAGAAAAAAATTCTTAAAAAGGTTTGAACTATTTATTTATTTGAAATTATGAAATTCTTACTCTGGCCTCCACCAAGGCCATATTCGTCCCCACACATAAATGTATTACATAAACTCATATTATTCAAGATTATATATATAAGTCTTACAGGTTTAGAATATAATATTTAGATCATATATATTATAATATTAGCAATAATGATAAAAAATATAGAAATAATATTTAATGTAAATTGAAAATAAAGTAAACAATAACTGAAACACAACTCCCATGAAAATACAGCAACAAAAAGAAATCAAAAATGTATAAAATGTATTAATAATGATGAAAATAATGTTGTAAAAAATATTTAAATAAAAATATAAAAAAATATTATATTAATATTATATTCTATATCTAATATCTAAATATTATATCCTCAAACAGTAAGATAATTGAAATTAATATTATTAATACATAGAGCACAAGATGTAACTCTTCTTTTTTTCATAATTAAATATTGGAATTATGCTTACTAATATTAAAATTGCGTATCTGAATACTATCAAACGTTAAAAATGCATAAAAATCTGTACAAAAAGGTAGTTCAAATACAAATTAGAGTTTTAAATATGGACAGTAAAAAAAAATTGGCATTTATATTCGCTTTTTTGTATTATGGCAAAAAGTAAGAACTCTGACTTTAAAAACTTGTTTAATGTCGAAAGATTGCGTCAAGTATGCTTCATCCGGGACAAGTCATAAGTCAAGCCTACGCTTTTCATGATGGACGAACAAACTACACCTTATCGGGAGAAACTAATTTTTTATTTGGAAGGGAAGATATAGAAATTTTGTACAACTATTAATTTTGGGGTATCAGTAACAAGTTCTACCTTTTCATTCGTTTCGTTTTTAATATCCTTAGTTTAAACTAAATTTTGAAGTATTGATGATTTCTGTTTGTTTGAACGTTCATTTCTTGATGAAATAATTACAGAAATATACACATTTTCCATAATTAAACTCTTTTTTCAATACTGAAGCTCAGAATTATTTTAATTTTTGGAGAATATTAAAAAGGAAACGAATGAAATGTTAAACCTGTTGTGACTCAACTGGAAGAGACAACTTGCGGAACAGATACCGATTTTAAAATGAGGAGTAGATGACCCGCATATAATAGTTTAATAACGTAATCCTTTAATTAACTAAACATTAAAAATATAATTAATATATCATGATAACATGCATTAAATAATATAATTTAATTTATAATATTTAGCAGTTTATTTGCTTTCATCTACAAAAAAGTAATTTTATAAGATACAGGTCTTTCCAATAATATTATAAGATTAATTTAATATATCTCAAATAACTATTGTAGAATATCTGTACCTATTCCGTTACCATCTAAAAGTCATCGACCCAGTTAACGTTAGACAAAGAATCCTATATTTCTGATCACTCAGCTGCTGACTACACTGGCTGGGAACGAAGGTATCACCTTTCTCATTTACAGGATATTTCTCATATAGTTAAATTAGATTTAAGAATGTATTTATTTTTTTTATATAATTTAAAAAAAAGTAATCCTCGACAATTATCCTAATAATCTTTTGGAAATAAACAGTAATTAAAAATATCTTTAAAGAAAACTATTTGATAAAATCATTATTTTTAAATATATCTCTTAATTTATATTAGGTACCTATAAATACTGTGCATTGTAATACTCTCTAAATTATTCGTATTATAATGTTATAATTTCAATAATATGTTAAATTATTAAACTTCAAGAGCAGATCTCAGATTACTAAATAAAAACGTGTAAACATGCTTATATTCCAGCAAGAAATAAGCAGCTGTCACGTTTTGTATCAATTAATATATTTTACGAATCCTAAAAATAAGCATATTTTTAAATAGTCATAAAAAGGAAAAATAGGTACACATTAAAAAAAACTATGGATACACAATAAGTTAACCTGAAATGTAAATCTTTTGTAAATAAACATATAAATAAGATGATTGCTGATTGGGCAAACAATATGTAAAATACAAATATAGCATATAGGGATTTGCATTTTTTAGCAGCTACTAAGGCATATTTAAATTAAAATCAGACAGAGAACATGTAGATATAAAAAAAAAGGAATCGTGAAAAACCATATGTTACTTATTACTTATCATACAATTATTATATATTTTAGGGTAAGAAACTTACAATTAAAAAACCTTATAAATTTATAAATTTCGATCAATATTATGTAATGATGACATAGATATAGAATATATGTCCGTCATATAAAATTTAAATAGTCGTTTTCAAGAATAATTTATTTTGTTTCAAAATTATGGGAAAATTTATAAATTAATAAAAACAATATAGCTTTAAATTATTAGAAAAAAGAAGAAAGTTAAATTAAATTTCTTTATGTGATTGATTACACTTTATAAATTGCAAAACTTAATTGCACAAAGTATGATAAAATATCTGCAACTAACAAAAGGCAACTGATAAAATACTCACAAAAATGAGTAGTACCAAAGGATGTAGAACTTGATGTTCATTTTATTCTATTCCTACCATTAGACATCGAGCAATAATTATGCTTATTCGTATTATATATATTGTTAATTATTATATATATTAATTTAAAAAAAAAAAGGTTAATATGCTAGTGTTTTAAACCCAGATGAACACAGTAAGCTGTGTCGAACAAGTCAGTTTCTTGACTGGACTGACGTACAGTTACTTGAGGTACGTGTTGTGGTCAACTGGTCAAATCACTAGGTTCATTTCCCTCGGGAAATGGTCAGTGACCATAATATCCATAAATGGTACCATTAATATCCTTATTACACAGCAAATGTGACTGCATTAACATTTTTTCTAAGTAACAATAAGTTATGGGAACTGTTTCTAATAAAGTATTTGATAACCATACCCAATAATAATGACTGTTCACAATGCTTATCTTTATGATCCACTTAATATTTATAGTTTAAGGATCTATCTTTGAAACACCATTATTGCCTCCTCGGTATAAAAAAAAAGTGCTCAATAAAATGAAAACTAGATCTCATAGCCTAAAGCGATTCATTTGAATCAGCTATTATTCTTTTACCCATGTAAGTGAAATGAAAGGATCTCTCTGATTTATATCATCTGCAGGTTCTCATTTGAAACATACATTAAATTGTTTTAAGATGAGACCATAGCTACTTTTAAATGTTTCTAAAAATCAACTAAGAATTATTCAATTATTATAACAACATTTGGTTAAGAGAATAATTTCTAAACGCAAACGGATACAGTTATGTACAGTAGAAATATCAGCCCTTTCTAAACAACCTGAATATCGCACTTCAAAGTGTTTTATGTTGGTTACACATGAGCTCTAATAAACATATAAACATATTTTTTAAACAGAATTTTGGTTTTATTCAAAAGTAGTGGGGTAGCTCAGTGTTATAGTACTGTGTTGCTATTCTGGAGGTTCCGGGTTCAAATTCGGTTGTGGAAAATAAATTATTTTAACTAGTATCAGACTCACCTAGGCTCTATAAGATGGGTACCATTAATTGGGGGGAAAACCTGGCAGTTCAGTGTGCTCTCGGAAAAATCATCTCCCTGCACAACTGTTGCCTTAGAAACAGCACAGTATCACGTGGTAAGAAAGTAATCCTACCTTTAATCGATTTTTATTTTCTTTACAACGGATGCAAACTGAAGTGTTTAGCCCCTAGAAACAAGAGACTATCTTCCTGAAGAAATGTCAACTGTATATTTTTAAAACCCTCTCTGTAATAGTCTTCCGGCCCATATCGATCGGAAGAAATCGATGAAACAATCACCAAATGGTAAGGAGCACTCACAAATCAGCTCCGCTATCTGCTAATAAAGTAGATTCCAAGGCGGAGATAGGGACCAAGGCGCAATTAATTAGTGTCAACCCTTAGCTTGAGTTAGTGTCCGCTATGGCGAGGTGTCCGCTACTGCGAAGTGTCCACTTGTGGTTCCCACGGAAGCTCGTTATAGTTCGCTAACTGCCTCCGGGAAGTGTTTGGGGCCTTATCAGGTACCTGTTCTGTCAACGTTTTTGCTCCAGTTCTGTGGGTGGGTTCCAGGCGGTGGTTTATGTTCGAAATATAATAACGTTTTAAAGTTCTATTGCAAATATATTTCTCTATATAAACAGGAATATGAAGAAAACTTTGTTATGTTGATGAATATTTCTGTCTATCGAAATGACTATGAAATATTTCTGTCATTAGCAGTTATTCGTTCTTCTGGAATGGGGGGGTCCTCCTGAAGCACAACCAACCTTTGCGAAAAATGTTCGGGTAAAAATAAACGTGATCTCGCCCTGCATTCATGCAAATGCAATTGTGAAGCTAGAAGTGGTATCGTTTTAACCATTCACCATTAATGGATAATAATGGTACAAGGTTTTTCATTAAACTTCTGTTTTTCGGTAACGGTCAAGGAGTAAAAAGCATTGATAACGAATAGATTTTTTTAAATCTATATATGGTTTCAGTAAACCTTCAAACACGGATGTTATACCATGCAAACATAATTATCACGCCTCCCCTAACTTTTAATTTAAATTAAAAATATAAATAAGCAAATATATAATTATAAAATTACTAAATAATTAGTAAAACAATATTATAAAATTTTCGGTACAGTATTGTAATGCAGAATTTAATTAATCATTTGTGAGTGAAACTAGAATACCTAATTTATAAAACAGTTAATTAATAATCCAATAATTTAATAATCATAATCATAATCACTAATGGCATATCTTTGCTCATAATCGCATATGTGTTATATTTATCTAATTCATTACAATAATTTTCATTAATAAGTTAAACACGGTATTTTCAAATAATACAACTTTTGGGGAATAAGTGATGCATTTAATTTATTGTTACATGAGTAAAGATACAGCTTTCGATAGAAATACATTTAAGCTTCGATACAGATGTGAAAAAAAAATGTTTGAACAGAAAAGGAGGTGACAAATCAATGCCAGCAATATGAGAAACAGAAGCTGCCAGGACCACCAGCGGCTCACACGTGTGCCTGCTAAATCACTCCCGAAGGATTTGCGAAGGCTCCGATTTTCGGGGAACAGGATATTTTTTTTTAATGTAAGGCTCCAGTAAAGGTCTAGTATAGAAAACTGTTAAATATAATATACTACAGTCTCGGCATTACATTCCATGACAATTTAAGATTGGGTATATTATAAATAGAAAAAACAAATTCAAGAAAAAATAAAGATGCGGTTAAAGTTAGCAATTTTAATATTTATTTTTGTCCCGGTCTTTTTGTCCCGAAATTTTAAAATTAGGATTGATAAAACCATCAACCTTCCAACTGTTTTTAATGCATGTCAAACGTTACCGCGGACATTGAGAAGAACAACATATCGAGGTTTTTCGAAAATAAGGTATAACATAGAATATTCTATGGTATTCTAGATGATACCGCTGTAGAAATTAGGAGATTACCCAACGCTTTAGTGGAGATTACCCTGTTAATATAATTGAAAAGCATCGTGAAGATTAAGATGTGCCTTTAAAGTTTATCAGCTTAGTAACGAACGGATCCCTTAAAACTTAATAAACTCTGAGCGTGGGCAGACCGAGATTTCGGCGGAGAAATAGTGGTCTCAGAGATTAAAAGTGGTCTTAGAGATTACAGTGTGGGCGGTAAATCGTGATTACATAGGCCAACAAACTAAATTTTTTGGAAAACTTTCTTAAGTTAAGTAGTTGATCTATTTAGATTTTCATATGCTGAATCTAAATCTGGCCTTAGTTTTTTTTGCATCACCCATAGTTTTCATCACACCATCTGAGCAGTACACTAAATCACCTTCTAGTTCAAAAAACTTGGAAAATTGTTGCTCTCTCTTCCTGTACACATAAATGCTGGTTCCAACCGCCAACAAGTTCTTTTCTTTTAGTCTAGAGCCAAGCAATTCAGCTTTTTCTTTCGTTAAGCCAAGATCCCTAACCAAGTCGTTAAGCTCGATTTGAGTAAACTCGATTTCTCGGCTCCCTCTATATCATTCTCCTTTTTCGACCATTTTCTTAGATCATCGACACGTACATAACATACCTTAGCGGGGCTCAAGACTTATCCTGATCACCAAATTTAGTTCCAAAGTATGATAGATAAAATGGAGAACAGAGATGGTTGGGGGGGTGCAGTAAAAAAAAAAAAAAAAAAAAAACACACTAAATAAGTACTAGACTTATATTTAGTAAGTACCAACGTTTCGACTTACAGTGTAGGTCATCTTCAGGGCGATTTGGAGAGAGGAGCCGTTGGGTGTACCGGCTAACTAACTAACAAATATATAACAAAACAATATGATTGTTTTTAGAATTTAGTGGGTTTTTTGTTTTGGTTTTTACTGCATCCCCCCAACTATCTCCGTTCTCCATTTTATCATCCATTCAACTATTATCATATGATAGATAAACCTTTTTGACAAAGTCTGCTTCTTTGGTGATTTTTAATCACAAACTCACCACAGATATAACAAAAACTGTCAGCAGACTTTTTACAACCGCGATTAGACATTGCACTGAGCACATGTACAGGAAACGTGAAAGTGAGGTTAGGTTGACTGTAAACAAAGCATTAGCTGTTAACAGAAAAAGGAATCAACCTTTTTTGGCCAGCAAATGTGTTTCAGCAGTGCTACCAACTTCATCCACCCCAATAAACCTAATTTTTCAGTTATTTATTTTAAATATTAAAGCCGTTCAATTCTTTAAAAATTGCTTAATTTAATAAATTTAACTATAATATGTGAAGAAATTGTGGGCGATATTTTTTTAATATCATATTTGGATTCAGCACCCTAAAAGCTATAGGTATAAGATATTTTCAGAACAAAAGTTTTTTAATCGTTGGCTTGTGTTATTGGCATTACGCTGTTTGCTAAGTTATTTATTCTATTATTATTATTATGAAGTATATGAAAATAAGACAAAAAGGTTGAGAAATAGAAACAATCTTAGGTTAAAAACCGTTAAGGTTGTTCAAAGCCACTATTATCTGTTCAATCTTATTTAGCAAGCGATTAGAGAATTGATCAGAACGGCCTTCGCGGTCTGCTAACCGAAGATGCTATCAGTTAATAAAGTTTGGCAAACATCAAAAATCCGCTAGAAGAGCTCACGTGCAAATGTCTTAGACAAATATATATTTTATCCTCTGATAGATTCAAATGAAAATATTTTATATTACCGAGGAACAAAAAGCTATTATGTCCCTTATGAAAATATAATGGCGCTTTCGACAGTACCTATTTAAAATTTCGCAATGGGAACATATAATTTATTGTAGCGGTTCCTCTCTTTACTTTTCTAGTAGTACCTACATTAGTTTAAATAAGCTGTTTTAATAACCGTATTAATAGTTGATGTATTACATAAAACGTTTTAGTTATTTTCTAATTCTGAAGAATAACGATCATCGCCTCAGACCAATTGCCAAGAAGACAAGCGTTCGATAGTTCTTCAGCCTCTAGAAGGAGGTCAATCCAGAAACGAGGTTCTCAGCCTATATAACCGCTTAGTTATTTAAATTAACAAGTAATGGCCCAATCTACATAACTGTAATCGAAGTTTAAGGAATTAAGTGTAGCTGGTAATAACTATTTTGATTATAAGAAATTCACCTAGCTCTCGGTACATTTAGAAAAATTTGAAGATGGCCCATAATATTATCATAATCCGTAGACTGAGAAGAGTATCGAACAAGTAATCAACCTTGGCCTTACTGCCATTTAATTAAAACAAAATAATAAGAATAATTCTGTTATATTCAATTAACCTGTCGCTTAAACTTTTTCGTGTAGTATTTTTATGTGTTTAGTTTTGTCTTTGTTTATTCAGGTTTTCTCCAGATTTTACAGCATTTTTTTATCAAACAATATATAATAATTTATATCTTCAACATCCTGTCCAACAAGACTTACTATTTTCTTGTATCCAGTGTATTCTTCATATTCGTTTCTGATACGTGTACGTCCACGATTATGAAGACATCATCCGTCGGATATTATGTCCACTTCCAAATTTTTTATACCATTTTCATCCATCCAGTTTTCATCGGTCAAAATACCCTTACCATCTTAATCCACTCAATCGATTGCACTATCTTTGACTAGTAGTTGTTTGAGATATTTTGCAGCATTTTTCCTTTATAAGTGTGCAAAAAAAAATTGTAGTGATTTAACAATCATCAATGGTTCTCGTGGCATAAAAACCAACTACACCCAAGATCCTACGTTTATAGCAATGCAGATGGCCTTAGGATTTTTTAAAGGGAGTAAAAATTCCTAGGTTATGTCGCCCTTCGGAAAGGACGTAAAATGGGGGTCCCGAGCCTGTACGGCGTTAGATACTCGTTAAAGATCCCTTTCCTGACTACAGCTGGATAGGCAAAATTTAGGACTCCCACTATAGCACCGTCCGATTAGCCATAGCAGCATAAAGTGACGTTAAATAAATAAACAATTTATTTTATTTTATTTTTTTATTAATTGTTATCATTTTTAAATGAAGAGGCTTTGTCTGGCCGTGTTACGAACCAGGTTAGCTCAGTTGGTTAGAGCACCACGCTAGAGACGTGAACGTTGAGTGAGACCCGAATTCGAATCCCGGAAAGACAAATATTTTCTCTTCAAATTAAAATATTTAAAAATAAATAAACAATTATTAATAATAGATTATAAAAATCCAGATCTTCCTGGAGATGAAACTCCCACGATAACTTGTGTCTTCCAAAGGAATGGCATCCTACTGGACTTGCTAAACCAATACAGAAGACACAATGGGAGCTATGCAGGAACTAGCGGAGGCGGTGTGAGAACCAAGGTAGGACGTGAGCTGGACACAATGCTGAAACTAATCAGCCATTCCAAGCCTAGAGTGTCCTCAACGTCTTAGGGGTACTTCTTGTTTGTCTTACCACCGTCGGCAATGGGCTTGCATGCCAACTTTAATTATCGGCTCACATACTCAACACCGCTGTGGATGGTAAAGAGTTCATAAAAACGTGTTGAAACTCTTCTCAAATAAAGGTTTAAACATATAATATGGCGATGAAAGTTTTATTAAAATTAATTATTAATCATAAACGAAAGGAACAAAACACGGCAGAATCATGGAATAAAAACAATGTGTCAGACTATTTGATGTGTTGAACAATTTGATAAATTAAAATTAATCACCGGATTGGGTGTTGCACAAGAAGTAATTTAACAGTACAAGATGCTATATTACAGATATAATAACGTATGGAAACTTCTTTCTAATAAAATCTTGATAGATATTCAACAATGAAAATTTTTATATTTATATAATGTTACTGTTTAAAGTTCATAATGATTTTATTTATTTCAAAAATTAATATTTGAGTTAACTTACAAAGTAATTAATTTATTCAATCTTAAAAAATAATATAATGTTTGTCTATCCTTTAAGTAATAAAATAAAAGTACCCCGAATAAATAAAATATGTATAGCCTTCACACCCAGAATCGACTACCAGGAACTCAGTACCAGAAGGTCCAATTAATTATAACATACAAATAGTTAAAATATTCGGTTACATAATGAGACCATTCTAAACATAGTAGATAATATACATTTATGTTTTATGGTAATTTTCCAAACAAAATGAACACTGTATCTTAAGGCTGATAAAATGTTATAAAATGTTGAACTTAATTAAAAAATATTATGACTGAGAAGATGTCAGTTTAAATCTAATTAATAAAGAAAGAAATATAACTATTATGTTCTTTTAGGTGGGGATATACCACTGTTAAATTACGCAAATTAACAATTTAACTAATTAAATAAAAACATATAAGGAAATAAACAAAAAATTTCCACCATATTTTTCTCTGAGGATTACAATTGTTTACCAATTGAGCACAGATATATTATATATTTATACAATATAAAATATACAATATATCCATTAATATAAAATATATTTATATCCAAAAATTGTTAAATTTATCTATACAGAACTATCATAAAATTATAATAAATAGAAATCGGCCTAAAAATACATATACACTTTTTTAAAAAAACGTAAAAAAAAGTGAGAGATCGTAAACGGTAGGAGACGAGAAACTTCACCGAGGAAACCAACTAGTTGCATATGTATATAATCAGCAACTTTCTCTGCCTCTATCTCGAAGGATCTGAATAATAGGAGGGTTGGGAAAGCTGAGAAAAAAAAACCTTGAAAATTGAAAACTATTAAAAAAGCAACCAAAAAAAAAGAAGGAAAGAATAACGTTTATACATGAATTGAAAAGAAATTTCGCCTCAAGAAGGACAATGCAAGGACACTGAGGAATGGATTGTGTTGAAAGGAAGAGCCCCTTCACCGATTCTTAAGTACTTAACTCATTAGCGAACATACTTAGCATTATACAGAGATATTTCTTTGAGCCATACTTATCCATATAATAAAGTATAGAAAGCAGTTTTTACACTCAATAATACAAAATAAGAACAAAACCAGTTCGCTATACAGTGCTCATGATTTAAATAAAATTAATTTATTGAAATGTACTACTTTAATATAATAACACGACACACAAACATAATGAATGATACTTAAATGCATGAGATAAAGGTATGTAGAGAAATTGCCCACTGGTAAGTAGTACTCAAATAACAAAATCAACTTAAAAAATCAAGTGGCCATCTTCTTTCCAGAACACCTTGGAGGATTATAGGGGATGTAGCTAGATTTGAAGCTGTTGTCATGAAAGGATTGATGTTGGGTTAGGACCAAATCAGCTATATATGTGGGGCATTAAGGTCATAATGGACGACATTATTTGTAACAAAGAAAGAACCATTGAGGTTTTTATGAAGGTAAGGATTAGGATAAAGAGGAATTCGATGGCTTAGCGGAGCCACAAAGCTTTATCCCGATGTTCATGATTAAATTGCTCCTTTTCGTTTTCTCTAATAGATCGCATAATTATATTTTTTTTCTTCACAAATAACTACAGATGCATGTTGAACACGCTACATTGTATCGTTTATGTAAATCTTCATCTGAAAAAAATAATGATCATCCAATCATAAAATTGTCTCATGGAGGTGTAATTTCGACTGACATGGTAACATCGACTGACACGAACAAGGTTCACACGTAATATAAAACGACATGATAATGATGGTAAAAAAAATTAGTAAACGTTAGGTTTGTTCCAATAAATATAAAAACGATAAAAAGCATAGGTCATCACAATTTATCTATTTCATCACAGTATTATTCGCTGTAATACTAAAGTATAATTTAGCTTAAAGTATATTTAGGAAAATATTTAAAAAAATAAAATTTTAAGTTGATTATATAACAAAAAACAATTTGCATTAAGTCAAATCAATAAGTTGAATATTAATAGCATTATCAATCTATTTAATAATATAAAATAGTTATGAAGTGTGAGGACCAAGAATTTTAATTTCCCAACGACCCAGCTAAAACCTAGGCAGTATTGACATTAGACCGTTTAAAAGCAAGCCAGAAATATAACGCGACAAGATATTATTTTGGTAATGACAAAATATCAAGTTCGATTATTAATACCCAACGAATATTTAATATTCAAATATAAATGGAAACGAGAATACAGTGTATATTAGCACTTCTAAGTATATTTCGGTAGGTTATTAATCGTTTCAACAGCCTAGAGCTCACCCATCCTCTACAAAGGGATTACCCAAAATAAGTGGATAAATCTGCCGGTTGAGGATGATCTCGGACAAGTCACATTGTACAACCGTTGTTCGGTACAGCCTATACAACATCCTGAACCCTAGATCTATCATGGGTTGTACTGTTAAAGGTTTATGAATAAGCTATAATGAATTTAAACAAAATGAATATTCATGACAGGATTGACACCATTTTTGCAGTTGATACTTTTTTCCTAAAGTGAAACTTAATGGACACAAAACTATGCTGCCAGGCTTTTTTTTTTAAATTCATATTTAAGTCTCCTACTTTCTCCAGTAATTTTCCACCTTTCCTCATTCTGCAGATTTCAATCTAAGGGTTAAAGAGGAAATTTTATAGGAAATTAAGTTTAAAAAAAAAAGTCTGGGTTGAGGTCAAGTGAAATTCTTAAATAGTCTGAGAAATAGTTGTTTTTTTTTTAAAACAAACTATTTATTAAATGTAGTTTAATTCTAATGACCTCCTCAAGGTAGTATCATTGGCCCAATCCTTTATACAGTTTATACAGCTGACATCCCAACTCATCCTAATACTATCCTTACCACGTATGCTGATGATACATGTGTATTATCAGTCAACACCAATCCAGTTGTTGCATCCCAAAGCCTCCAATTCCATATCACTGATCTTGAAGAATGGTGTCAAAACTGGAGAATTAAAATAAATTCTCAAAAATCGCATCAAATCACTTTTACCTTACGTCAAAAACAAATGACTTCCTGCCCTTCAGTATCCTTTATTAATATCCCTCTGGTGCCTGTAGAACAGATCCGATACTTAGGGTTGCACCTTGACAAACGATTACCCTGGAATCCTCATACAAGACAAGAAACCGCACGACGTTTCAGGCTACTTCAACACTTACTAGACAAACGCTGTAAGCTCCCAATTAACTACAAAAAAACCATCAACATGTCCATCATACGACCTATTTGGACTTACGGAGTAGAGCTTTGGGGCTCCACCAAGCCATCGAATTCCTCTCGTATCCAATCCCTACAATCCAAAATCCTTCGTAAAATCCTCAATGGTCCTTATTTTGTTAAGAATAAAGTCATCCATAACGACCTTAATGTCCCTTTTGTTGCTGATTTGTCCCGAACCCGGTATCTATCCTATCATAACAAACTTCATTCCCACTCAAACCCTCTAGTTCCAAACCTAGCTTCCTCTTCAATTCCCGATAATCCTCCGAAGTGTCTGAAAAAATAAGGCCACGTGACCTTCTTAGTTGAACTTCGATTTGAGCACTACCAGTGGATAGTTTCTCTAGGTCATGTCATTATATATCACGTATCCTATTTACTTGTTGTATTATTGTAATACAGTTGTAAATATCAATGAATAAATTGTTTTTTTTTTAAATTCTAATGACCATATCTATGAGAGAAATGAATAAAATGTTTCCCTTCAACAGCAGGGAATATTAGAAGTCATTCACTGAAATGGACGATATAAATTCAGACAATAGATACAAGATAAAACAACCAGACTAGATAACTATAGGAAGAGATAAGTCGATGTATATCACTGTAAATATAACAACTGGGGACCTTGGAATGCGCTAGATACTTCCGCAATGGGGACTGTAGAGCAGAGAACCGGTCCTCCACCACAGCGCACCACAACTCCACAAGGCCTCTCACCTAAAGAGGCACCCAAGGGTCACAGGCTGACCCACTTCCTGGGGCCTACACGCTCTCGTAGGAGGCTACCACCCACTTTCTATTCAAAAATAAATTTCCACTTGCCAACCACGCGGGGTACCATGTGGTGAGGTTAACAGAAGAAATTTGTAAATAATGGATGAGTTAGGTTATACGGAAGTAAAGATTTATAAAAATCAAATTGTAAAAATTATTGACGGATTAAATAATTGAAACTTAAACGAAACCAGGGGGCAGAACAACTCAGTGCGTAGATGGGCAGAAAATTATTTATTTTATTTTATTTTTAGCTGCGGATATGTCCAGTAGAATCTAGAAACCGTGACTGGGCTCACCAAGTTTCTACAAAGTTGATACTCTTAATTTGGGGGGGGGGGACTTGTGCTTGAGTGTGATCTTAATCTCTTTTTCATACTATCAATATCAAGAATAACTTCATTTTATTGCAACAAGAGTATCTTCTATGGCACATTTCTATCATGAATATCATAAAAAAAATGACAAATAGACTAAAGCCAATTACAAAACTTAAAAATGAACAAAAAAATATTGTTCGCAGTCAATTTAAATTTAATTGCGAAAACAATAACTTATGAATTAATCTGAATAAATTATTCACAAAAAATAGATCTGATTTTATTTACTTTAAAAATCCACAAACAACTTAACCTTAGTCAATCTTAAAGGTGAGAAGCAAAATCGACTTTATCATTATTTATGAGCCATACTTGGATCCTAATATGTTTTCATTAGTTTTAGAAAATTATTATTATTATTTTAGCTCTAGAGGTGAATACTTGGGGCCCGTCCACCACAGAGGAAAATATATATTAATAGAAAATAATGTCTATTAAATGATCAAGGGTTCCCTAAAATCTTTAAATTATAATTTAAAAATTGATTGAATATAATTTTAAAAATCTTCATATGTCTTTAACATATTCTATTCGGAAGGTGAAAACCAATAACGTCTTTCCCATAGTTCATATTTCAGTTCGATCATTATTTCTTTACATTATTACAAAATATACTGCATATTAATTGGTCTAAGATTTACAAAACCTTTAAGATATACTAAGATCATAATTAGTTTTACTGATTAATAAACAAAATAAAAAAAGATCGTTGTGTATTAAAGGATCTTTAGTTTAGAAAAGAAGGAATTAAAAGAAAGTAATGTCACAAGCGACTACAGCTACTACTGCAGAGTGTAGTGACCCGAGGCGGAAGCTTCCGCAACATCATTCATCTTCGACCGAGAATCCGTTCTGTCTCTCTACTAGGGTTGGGCAATAGTCGATAGTTAGCACTATCGATAGGCCGATACTATCGGCTGAAAACTATCGATTGTTAGCGATAGTTTTTCGATAGCTGCTTTATTTTTTCCAAACCTATTCAATAAAGAATTTCAACTAATTTAATTAAATTCAATTACTTACCTACTTTTTGAAATTTGCAGGATTATAAATTATAAGATTATATATATATCATAAAGATGAGGAAAAAAAACTAATTTATTTGAATTTTAAAAAAGTATTTACAATTTACATGTTTACAATTACAATGAACAAATCACATCTTCAGAAAAGAAAAATAACGAAATAGTTAATTTCAAGAGTCAAGTGTGCTACTTGAGTCACATATTTCCCGAAAGAAAAACTAGCATTTCTAGTTGAACATTTAAGAATTGTAGAAAAAGATCCCAAATTAAAGAGAAAGTTAAGGTTATAATAACCTAGAAGAGCCTAAGTCCAATACAATGAACAAGTGTGAGATTATCGATAGGGACCATCAATATATCGACAGTAACTATCGACTATCGCCCAACCCTACTCTCTACCGTAATAAAATATCTTCCTACATGAAACCAATATTATTAGTTAATAACAAGGATATACTTTTATTAATTAAGGCGTCGATGACTAACATGTTTTGCGCTTTAACTTAAAATCAACCAACCAATATCATTTAGATGATCAAAAAGAATCCAATCAAATCATTTAGTAGTACGAGAGAAGAAAATAGTTGATGATATAATGGAGGATGGCGATAGTTGGGGGTGCAGTAAAAAAAACACCAAATAAGTCAACTTATTTTTTATTTGTGTCGAGGTTTCGACCAGCCGCCTCTCCTATTAGCCCTGAAGATGACCTACAAAGTAGGCCGAAACGTCGGCACAAATAAAAAATAAGTCTTGACTTATTTGGTGTTTTTTTTTTACTGCAACCCCCAACTATCTCCATCCTTCATTTAGTTGTAGATCTCTCTAGCGATAATTAATAAAAAATTATTTTTAATTTTATTTAATTATTTTAATTACTATTATTATTATTATTATTATTTAATTTTGATTTAATTAAGGAAGACAAAATAAGTGTAAGTAAAAAGGCATTTTATTTTTGTAAAGTAACTAACGATTCAACTGAGATGGAAAGAAAATTAAATACATCATGAATAAATATTCAAATCTACGCTGAATCTAACGCTGATTGATATTTAAAATAGATTTTTTATTGAATTCAAAATTTTCAACCCTAAAAATCTCCCAAATTTTCTTTATTATTAAATAGTACAACTGTATCTGAAATTGTCTGTAGGGATTTAAAAAAGCATTAAAATTCTTCTAGTCATTATTAATAAAACTGATTAATACAATAATTATAGAAGGTAAGGGAAAAATAATTCATCATTCGTTCGGTAAATGTAAATTCGATTATTTAAAGATAATTACAAGAACAAAAAAAATTCTCATAGAAAAAAGTCAAAAATAATGAATTGCACATAAAACATTACAAGTAGGTACCAAACAAATCTTTTTCTACCTGGCACTTAAATGAAACTAAATATAAATATTACTATTAGATAATTATTGAAAATTAGTACCTTAAAATAGCCAGAAATTTTGTGTAGCAGTATTACCTGGAACAAAAAATACTCAAATTAGTAAATGGAAGTTTGCGGCATATCTTATATAAAAATTTCTCATTATAACAATTAAGTAAGATGCTCACAAATACTGTCTTACTTTGAATACTGCATAACTTGCTCATATAGGATAATGGAAATATTATTTTACAAAAGCAGTCTTAAGCAGGTGTATGAATTTCATAGTATTTGAGCATTCCTAAGTAGTTGTTTTTGCATGGGCTTTCACTATAAGTAGCTAGAAAATAATTTGTACATTAAAATGAACCTAGAATAGCTACTAATATAATTGTTAATGAAGCTTGGCAATGTTACCAAGTTGGGATTGTGTTTTTTAGTTCATAGTGTTTTAAAATGATAACATTGGCGGTTAAGATCTTGAAGCGAACCCCAGATGGTACTAGTGTGCTTAAAATGTTGCGCGAAGACACTTAAATAAGAAGTTGCCTGCAATATATCTCTCGTTACACAAAGGACCCTAACATATACTAAGAACATGTGATGTTGATAGTATCCAACCACAAACCCAAGAGTAGAGCCGACTTGGTGATATCATAAGTGAAGGCTCATCTAGTGGCTGAGGAATGACGTGATGATGGGAGAGATTACTTTGTGTGTTTGTTGATAACAATCAATTGAGGTTTAAACTTTCAAGGATAAGAACTAAATAGTGCTTTGCCTCATAAGTAATGATGTTAACATGTATTCATCAGTTTACTGTCCATTCGATTAAATGATTTATTTCATACTATTTTTAATGTATATTAATTAAAGAATAAGGACCAAAAAAGTTCTCGAAATGAACAAAATTATGCATTAAAGTTTTTAAACTGAAATTTTATTATCAATATCTTATCACAGCAAACGAATTTATAGATAAATTTAACATCTGCTTTGCCTATAAACGTCTTGTGTTATATCTTACCACTAAACCTATGAAAATGTTCTTATGGCAGATACGAGTACATTTTATTTTTCATAAAATACTTAAAAACAATTTCAGAATAGTCGATATAATTTCATCTATATCTCTTTATTTAATTAATTATTTCACTTTTTTTCGAATTTTTAAATGGATTTTATTGATCATAAAATTAAAAAAAAACCTGTACCACGGCAACCCGTGAACCGTCTGGGGTTCAGTACAGGTTAGAGGCTGTACTGATTCATGGACAACGATTCTGCAAGGAGGTGACTTGTCCTAGGTCACGCTCAACCGCCAGATTTATTCCCCCTATTTAGGGTACCCTATTTGTATAATATTTTATAGAGGATGGATGAGCCCCAGGATGGTCCTAGATCCCATATTATCCATCTTCTGCTGCAACCAGACTAAATAAAAGTACTGCCTGCAGCGGGATTTGAACCAGGATTCCGGTATGGCAAGTCAGTGCTCTACCACTGAGCCACTCCGCTCCCTATACAATATAAAAGAGTAAAACAAATTAAAATTTTATAAGTTACTGGTATTTGAAGCGGCTAAGTTTGATTAAATAGAATAAATTGTTTTTATAAACGTAAATAAACTTTGTCAAATTAAATATTAAAACTTTTAAATATTTTTATTTGAAAAGAAAATATATGCCCAGGACCGGAAATGCATACCTAGGTTAATATAACTTGTTGTAATATAACGGGAAAGCGACAGTTGAAACTGAAACGTGTTACACTCTGTAGAAGAAAGGCTGGCATTAAATGCCCAATCTTGACCAACAGCATCATGACTCAGGGCTGGGGAAAGGAACACTGGCATTTCTTATCTTTGTCTTATTACACAGCCTTCACTTTCATTTAATAAAAAAAAAGAAGAAGTAGTGATAAGTAAACGTTAGCAATATTGTTACATTAGTCACCACAACAAGTATCTGCTGCTTTATCCGAAAAAAGGTGTCCAACCTTTCATTCATACGGTAGATTTATTTATTTTTTTAGTGAGGATTATTTTATTAAGGGAGCGGGGTGGCTACATCCTGTGGGATCTAGGACCTTCCTGGGGCTCACCTAGCCTCTATAAAGTGGATACCCAAATTAAAGGGAAAAATCTAGGACAAATCATCATCCTGCAAAACCGTTTTTCGAAAACAACACTGTCTTTACCACGCGCTGAACCCAAGACCCCCTATATTATAAATAATGACGTCCATTCTAAAAATGATTTTTTTCCCAAATGATAAACATGTTCTTTAATTTTTTATTGACAATTATAATTATAAGCATGGTTGAATATTATAGATAATCCAAAATAAAATAAATATATAATTAAAATTGGGATAATAAATTTTCTTAAAATATTATAAACAAAGACACCAGTTCAAAATATGAAGCTTAAAAATAAAATAAATGCTAAAATAATTTATTATATAAAATAATTTATTTATTTATTAAACGAAATCAATCATCAAAAAATCATTATTGATATGTTCGGGAGCATTAAACATAAAGCTTAAAATATATTATTGAACATACATTAAATATTTTTCAATTTAAACTTCATGTATATTTCAATGAATTTTATTGTTTTATTTATTATTCCCGAAATAATAAAAAGTAGTACTACTAATTGTGAAAAAGATATGAAACATCAGCTACGTAACAATCATTCTTTTAATATAACAATAAATAGAGAATACAACTTTCTAGGAAGTTATGAAAAAACAAGTTACCGTAATAAGTGTTAGCGACTCTAAGTAGTTACCAGTTTTGGTCATCTCTTCCAAGCATTTCTCTACAGTTATTATACTTTTTATACATTAAAAATTATATTATTATTCGTATGTACGTTTATAATTAGAAGATTAGTTTAATTAAGCATTAGTATTTAAACTAACTAAAATAAAAAGTAGGTCATAATATATGTATAATCTCTAAAATACATAAATGTACGCAATCAAACTCGATCCAAAGAATGAGCTGTAAAGTTGTTGGGCTTAGTGACGAACGAATTCCCAAGAAGTTAATAAGCGCTCTAGCGACTGGGAAGTGTCTGAGGGGAACACCGAGGCGTAGTTGGGAAGATTGCGTTAAGAGTGATCTCGCGGATTTGTGATATCGGGAAAGATTGGTGATATCGGCATCGAGCCTTCGGGTTCGCTAAGCCTTATTAATATTATTATTGCTTTCTCTACCATTGAAAATTAAAACTAAAGTAGATTACATAATAATACTAAGGATTCGCGATTCGGCAAATTATAATCACTTAAAGATGGATTACCCAATAATTTGTTGTTAATTGCTTTGTTCATCACCAAATATGTTTCAAGTATTTATTTATTGTATTAGAAAGCATAAGAACCGATGTGGAACAGATCGTACTCAAGTGGAATAAACTGACCTAGATTTGAAAACATCCCGTTACTTTTCGGTGTTTGCATTTCAATAGCCTGAAAATTGTATGGTCAGTTATTCCAGTTGTAACTGTACCCGTCAGTAGTATTAGGATTGTTTAGATTTAATCTTGAAATTATCTGCTAAATTAATCCAAAATTTCAGAACAATATTAATTATAATTGGTTAAGGACAGGAGATAATTAAAATTGAAGTCATCAAATCAAATATACTTAAATGGTCCACCGCAGAATATTCACAATAAATTCAATTACTGTTTTTGTGTAATTTATATAACTTATTGACTATCAATTATTAATTTGGTTAATTTTATCCTGCAATGGTGAAATTATCTCTAATTATCAAGGTTTATTTCAACGTAGGAAGTGAGGTAACTATGTGGTAGAGCGCTGAATTGCTGATCTGTAGATCCTGGGTTCAAATCCAGCTATAATAGACCTTCACCTGTTAACAATCATATATGGACCCTATGGTATCTGAAAACGCTTCTATGGCACACCCACCCTCTATAAAGTGTATACCCTTAATTGAGGAAAAATCTAGAGAATAACCATGATTTCTGACAATTCACCTCCAACCACATACGTTGATTTAATAACGGTACAGTCTCTAAACTGTACAGAACCTTTGACTTTTCAACCCAAATACTTATTCAAACGTGTACATTACAGCTAATGAACCAATAAAGTAACATAAAGATGAAATAAATTCGCAAAAATAATATCAAACATAATAGGCTGAACAAAATACAATGAAAAAAAAGTTGATTTCTCTTCCAACACCTCAATAGACTTTTAATTAATGTTATCTAAATTGGAAGGCAATACGATAAAACACTTAAAAGGATTTTGTACTTCATAATGACAAGAGAAAGTGCAGTTTCAAGTCATGCTGAACTAAGAGGAATAAATTGTAATCTACTATTTTCAACTTTCAAATTTATAATAATATAATTAGTAAAAGTTCATAGTTGTAATGCAGTATTCCACATTATATACTGCAGTATAAATCAACTTTTTAAATTCAGAATTCGTAAATATAAATGCTTAAATAAACCAGCTTTCGTTAACGACTCAGAAAAATTGGATTTTTTTTAGGCCTTTAAAAAAAAAAAATTAAAATAGGCCACAGAAACATAAAAAAAATTGTTAATACTATAGCCGTAAACAAAGACTATTACTAATCAAATCAGTAAAACCGACCCATGCTGCAGTTCTTCTTCAGGGCTGGATAGACAAGATTCCAATGATATATAAAACTAAAATAATTGGAAAAAACGAAAAATAATAGACGAAAAAACTAATTAACAGAAATAAACAATATACAAAAAGAAATTTAATTTTAAATTTTAAAAAATTTAATTTAATTTTAAATTAACACAATAGGGCATAAGTTTATAACAATAAAGATAAAAACAATACGTAGGTAAAAGAATTAGAACAAGCTAATAATTATCAGTTAAAATAAAAGCATGAGAGTAATAAATACAATGAATCAATACAAGATTGTGTATAACTTTATAAAATCAAGCTATTGTTACAATAAAAGATAAATAATTTAGGAAATTTTGTCGTTGTGGATATATTGTAATACTAGCTTATGCCTGCGGCTTCGCTCGCGTGGAATTTGGTCTGCCACATAAAGTTTCGTAAAAGATCATTTTAAATAAATAATTATTTTTTAAAAATATAAGTTATTCATACATCCAAAATATCAGATGTCTAACTTCAAAACTGGCGGAATCTATACAACCTTTGAACCCCTATTATATTAAAGGGGAAACCCTTGGGGTGGAATTATCCAAATTTCTTTCTTAAACTATAAAAAGAACCTAACTACAAATTTCAAGATGCTAAGATCCTGGTTTACCTTTAATTATGTACTATAACGGAAGGGGGCACATGCCCCCACATAAATCTGTCCCTGCTGTATAACCTATTTTACTCAATAAGTTTCATCCAAATCCGTCCAGGAGTTTTTCCGTGAAAGAGAGACAAACATACAAACTTTCACATTTATAATACATATTAGTAAGATTAGTTGGATATCAAAACAAATAGTTTCACTCATGTTATTTCTGTTATTTTAACAACTATGATCATGTGATTTGCCTTTAATTATGTACAATCATGGATTCTCCACAGTACCTAAAAAACTGTCGGGGGGGCACGTGCCCCCATGCACTCCTCCCCTTAAATCCGCGCTTGCTATGGCCTATTTGTTATTCTGATGTATAACCTATATTACTGTAAAGTTTCATCCTAATCCGTCCAGTAGTTTTTGCGTGAAAGAGAGACAAACGTACAAACTTTCACATTTATAATATTAGTAAAATTATATTATTTGTAAATAAATTTAGAAGTTTAGAAAAATTTTTTTGTTTATTTCAACTTCAAAAATTGCTCGTATTCAATATAAGATATGAATTTCTCGCTTGTTTTATTTTATTGCCACTCGTTTTGTTCTAATTATTATTAGGATAAACGTTTTCATTAATGGGATGTAAATCGCAACGTAAAAAATAGCAAAAAAGAATAACTAGTTGGTACTATTATTAATATTTTATAATTTGTTACATAATTAAAGTGTTCGAGTTTATGTAAAAGGAATTTTGATTTTTTTAAATATTTGTTTATATTTTCTTTTTTCTTGAATAACATTTGTTGACCTTATATATATATATATATATATATATATATATATATATATATATATATATATATATACATATACATATATATATAAAACAACAAATCTCTTAAAATAAGGATAATAGGTTATTGGAAAGCTAACTTTTCGACCCACATAAGAAAACGGTTAGATATTTTTTGAGTGATAGAAAATAACAATAGGAAATAAATATAAAAATATAGGGATATATCTATAACTATTTACATAATAATGCTGTTATTCATATTATTAGATGTTCCTAACTACTTTTTATATTTTTCCATTAGCCAATTTCTGTTTTTTGTAAATTTGTATTCTATTCTATTCATATATATATATATTTCTGTACAATATTGTTATTCTTAAGGGACCTGGTCCCAGAATAAAATTATTTTTCTATTATATTCTATGCTAATAAATATTTATTACTATATTATATTTATCCCCCTAACTTCATTTTTTATCACTCATATTCTATGATGCCGACATCTATTTTTATTATTTACAATATATAATTTTAATTTGTCTGTATTTCTAATATTTATATTTAGCCCAAAAGAAGACCTGCAATGTGGGTCGAATCGTTGGCTTTCCAATTAACAGTTCTCACAATTTAGGAGAATTTTTTTTACCTCTACTCGGACCATTTTGTCCTCATATTTTTTGGTATGCTCGTTTTTTTTATTACTATTATTACTTTAGTTACTAAGAGTAAACAGAGCAAAATAAATATATTCGATGCATTTTAAATTCAACTCGTTTGTATTTGTGTAATTATAATATACTTAAAAGAAAAATATTAAAATATAAAATAAAATAAAATTTTATGTTTAATTGTCTATCTCCATAACCATCAGGCCAACAATTTTGGTCATACATCTTTTTATAGTTATTGATATATAACAAAGTTCAAGGATGTTATTTTGTTCTAAAACGATGACGAAAATCGCGTAGATAAATTATATATAATAAATGACTTTGAAATGGATGTTTATGCGAAATATATGAATAATTTAAACTGATAACACAACGCTAATTGCAGGGGCAGGCCGTACCGCTAAATGCCTCATGATAATGACCATACTATTAGTAGAGCCCTTAGAAACAGATGCTGGACTGCTTAGTATGGGCTACTTAGTATGCTGCCTGGATGGTTTGGTCCCATATATCGCCATGGATCGCCTTAACTTCGCCAACTACTGGCCCAGTTATTCACGAAGCTGTCAAGATACTGCTCATCGCAAGAATACAAAGACGTTATTGCATACTGATGAATAAAAAACTTCGGAGCTTCGTAATACTTCGCCCAGCAAAACTTGTTCTCTCAACTTTCTGCTTAGGTTACAGAAATCTAGCTTCATCGAGGTGATTACAACAAAGTACTGAATCGTAATGTAATGGAGATTAGCCCTTGTTTCACTCGATAAATTCTTATTATTAAACATAACATTACGGATTAATAAAGGTTCTGGGTTCAAATCAGGCTGCATCAGATAATTAATTAATCTGTTAACAACAACTGATGGACCCTGTGGAATCTCTAAACCCTTCTGAGACTCACCCAGCCTTTATAAACCAGTCACCCTTAGGGTGCACCTACATTGGATCAGATGCGATGCGATCAGAATTCGGAAGCAAACCAAATGACTGAAATATATCGAGAGTGCCTACATTGGCTCCGTCCGTTGTTATCAGACTAATCCGACCGATTTAGTCGCTCGTGGAATCAAAATAGTTTATTTATACGGAAGCGCCTACATTGGTTCCGATGCGATACTGTACGATCAGGTGCGGTTTTCACATTTCAAAATCATTAGTTTTCAATACGATAAGCCAGCCGTTACCATGTGTGCCAACAAACCTTTATTGTCTAAAATGTTTATTAAAAAATGTACATTGTAATTTAATAATCAACTATTATATAAATATCCGTCATAAATCAAAATTAAATATTCTTAATTCTCATTAAAACATTTTATTATCATTCTTCATGAACCATTAAATATAGTAGCGAAGGTAATTTTTCCGTTGAATAAAATTATATCTATCAGAAATGTACATAAAAAATATACCTACACAAAATTTTAATTCGTCAAATAAAATTGGAAACATTAACTTTTAATAAAATTATCATCGTAATGTTTAATTTATTTGCTAAACAGTTGGCAACATTGGGAGCTAAGGGCTTTTCTGATTTTTGATACTCGTTTGCAAAGATGAACAACAAAATAGACAAAGAATTAGTTCGAAACAAACGAGCCTCGATTTTGTGATCAAACAAATATTATCACAATCGAGAAAATTAAATCATTATATAAAACACGAATATATAAAAAAATAACAATAAATTCTATTTTTTTTGTAAATAAATTATTTATTTATATTGAAACAGCATGACAAAAATATTCTAATATTGTAATATTACCTAACTTTCATAACATTTGGTTCTTTAAATTTATAAAACATTATTTTTAATATATTTATATTATAGTTTCACTATTGGTTTGAATAGAATAGAATCACACTAGCTCTGATCCAGAAATAAAATATATGTTTAAAAAAATGTTATTCAAACTGATCAAGTTTATCAAATACGTTACACCTTCATAATTATCAGAATAATTTTAGCTTTATTGGATGTATATTACAAATTCTGTTTGATTTACATGAGTAGGTCATTATCTGATCATCTATTAGTTCAATAAACAGTGATTTTTTAATGAAAGTTCAGTACCATTTTAACTACATTGAGTATTCTCAAGATATCCAGTTTTTGAAAATTGTTTATTAATAAATTAACTATGTGAGCATGGAAATACAGAAATATTTAAAAATATAGTTAATGGTGCAAATGAAAGTTTGATTATTTTCTAACCTAACATTGTTTGTTTTATTTCTACAATCCTTGATTGTTCTATTCAATCCTGTCATATATAGGTTACTGGTATTACTCATATAAGACTTTTATTATTGCCATTATTATCCCATTGATATAAATAAACATTTGTTTCGATTAATATTTTGAACTCATTTAAGTAAATATTGTAACAATTAACAATAAAAGTATACAGTTATTTTGGAGCTTTAGTATAGGTTAGCATTCTATTTTTTCCTTTTGTTCATAATGTCCAATGTTTTATCGATGCTCTAATTCAATACTACAAAATTAGGGTTTATTATATTTATATCACTTACACATTCAGAATTAAAGGTATGTTGAAGGTCTATTGATTGAGGGCCAAAATTAATTCTTGAATAGTAAGCAATTGATATATTTATTAGCTTATCAATGTTTCGACCAACATTACAGGTTTAATCAGGGCTGAATAGACAATGTACAAACAAATAATATAATGCTAAAAAATATACATATTAATGGCAGTAATAATGCAAATAATACTTTAAAAATATTAGGTGATATGATTAAAATAATAATCATCTTATGGTTATGATTACATCAATCTTTTTATCTAAATACTTTTTTGAATAAAATTTTTATCATTTATGTTATTTATGAATATGCAATTATTTTGCATTTAATATTTTTATCTTGATAATTTAACACTGATGAAGATCTGCAATATTGGTAGAAACATTCTGCAAAGTTCATCGCATATTTTAATTGTGTTTTAATAAAGAAAAGAGGAAACCAGAATATTGTTTAGGAAGAAAATAAATCAGATATAGAAGAAAATCAATCATTTATTCAAAAATATACAAAAGTTTGCAATTCTTATAAAATTAAAAGAATAACATAATTAGGTATTTCAAAATACAATTCAAGAAGAATTAAACAGTACAAATTTTATAAATAATATTTGTCGTTTAAGATAATAACATATTAATATGATATAATAATACAAAGCAATAATATATAATACTTAATAATACAATTATATAATATTATATATAATAATTAAGGTGATTGAGGAAGATCCTCTGAAAATTTAGATTGTAGTGTTTTCAAATACATAGCTTAAATTGCCTTGAATATCCACTATTAATTATACAGTATTTACTCCCAAATAGTCATATCTTGCTTGATTATCATAGGCATCCATTTAGAAAAACATACACATAATTTCTTCTGATACTTGATATACACAACCCAAAAACCATTGTCACCTTCGCCATCTATTTTCACTTGTAGAAGTATCTGCTAATTATTGAAAATGGAAATTTGAACAGGGCCACTTCCTGATTGGACAACATATTTCCTTTCTGTTTCTGGAAAAAACAATGTTTTCAGATAGACATTGATATAATGATAAATAAAAATTAGTTTTAAGTATTCCATAATAAATCTATTGGGTACCTAACAAAAGGTTGAACTTTTCACTTTTGTAGCATTTTTCAAAAGAAGCTAAAAATTGATATTTATTATTTCTGTTCAGTCTAAACTTAATTATTTAATCTGAGGTAAATTTATTCTGTTGTGGAACTGTTCTTTGGTGAAATAAAGATTTAAATTAATACTATTTCTAGTTCCATAATGGATTTTTTCAAATGTAGGTAATTGTATAATATAGGTGTTATTATTAGTAAACCTAATGTCCACCTGATTTTAATAGTTAATTTACTGGCTAATTGGTTCATGCATAATTATATGATATCAAAGTTTTAACAATTGAAATCACTTATCACTTCAACTATTTTCATTTATTTTACATATTATTCTCATAAAGAAAGCATGAGAAAGATTAATTAATGGTTCTTGCCAGTTCATACCAACAAATACATATTGAATCAACATATTTCATGACAATTGTTAATGAAGAAAATTTTAAAACGCAATAGTTTTTAGAATAAAGAAGCAACTACACACAAACAGTATTATAAAAGTAATTACACTTACCTTGTTCAATATTTTCACATTAAATCCTTTGAAAAAAGTCAGCACCCAGTAGATCAATTAAAGATCCATGATCGACAAAAATACAGAAGTAAACACTTGTTGAGATTTGATATTATGGGGAGGTTTCAAGTATAACCATCCGACGGCAATCGCTCTTATTTATTAATTTAATTGCAATCGTTAATTTAATTACAAACTAAATAGATTTAAAAATATCACTACTATTCCATAAATAAATTAAATCATTATATAAAACATGAATATCTAAAAAATATAAATTCTATTTTATGAAATTGAAAAACAACCAAACTAATTGTTTTTTCATCAAACAGCAAGACAAAAATATTCCAATATAGTAATATTACCTCATTGTTATAACATTTGGTTCTTTAAATTTATAAAATTAAGATTATTTATTAATTATTTTTAATATATTTATATTTCACTATAATATATATAAAATATAAGAAATAAAAGAATAAAATTAATATTATTTTATTCGGAAGGCAGTGACTAGTTTCACTATCGGATTGAAAAGAATAGAATCGTGTCGGACCTGATCCACTGTAGGCACTCACTGCGTATTTCAGTTATTTGTTTTTTCAGCTTACCATACTATGAGATAGAATAGGATCGCGTCGCATCGCATCGGATCCAATGTAGGTGCACCCTTAGTTGGAATAACCCTTTATAAACCTGGCAGTTGGAAGTGATCTCGGACAAATCCCCCTGCATAACCGTAGTTCAAGGAACAGTACAGTCTCTATCATTTACTGGACTCAAGCCAATTTATAGGTTATAGTAGTTATAGGTATTGCATTTTAATAAATTAGTTATCGAAATAGATTTAATTGATTTAGCTTGCATTGGTTAAATTTTGAACAAAATTCTAGGAACATCACACAATATCTAACCTACCATTGAGCATTGCCCTATAAAACTAGTTCGATTTAATTTTTTTTTTTATAGTTTGGTCGAATACGCAATGTACATAAAAGTTGATTTTATTTCCGAATTTTATCGGACACACTATATCTATTGCGACATTTTTCAATTTTTTTCTCGAGAGTATTTCCTCGAGTTTAAGCTATTTTCGTCTGCAGAGTGTCCATTTCCTTATACTTTTTTTTATCGGAGGACATAGAAATTTAGGAATACACGAATTTTGTGTTAAATCTGGTACCGAATGTAACTATGTAATAACAATAAAAAAATGATAATAGCAGCTGTTTTTGTTTTTTTAAACATGCATCCCTTCTCATGCATCATCTACTAAAAGGTGTATATAAACTTTTGCTTGGAAATAATTAATATCACCATTATCGATGTTATGGACGGGATGTTATGTGGTAGAGCGGTAGCGCGCTGAGTTGCCGCGCCGAAAGTCTCGGTTACAAACCCTATTTTGAAACCTTCAAGGTAGATTATATTTAATCTGTTATCAGCCGAGGATGTGTTGAAGTGGAATCTTTAGACCCTTCTGATACTCACCCAGCTTTTACCAAGTGAGTACCAATTAATTGGGAAAAACCTGGACAAATCACATCCCTGCACAACCAATGACAGTTTATTTCTCTTACCAAAACCTCAATGAACTTTTAAATTGATATTATCTGAATTAGAAGGTTACAAGATAAACAGCTTAGAAGGGTTCTTTGGTTTAAAGTGACAAGAGAAACGACGGTTTCGAGTTAAGCCGAGCCAAAAAAAAAGAAAAAGGCCTTCAGCCTTCAAATTTAGATTATTTCGTAATATAATTTTGTAATTGTAGGGCTATTAATGCATTATAATGTAATAAAAGGTTGATATATATTATATCAAATTTGTTAATACGAATTTTGAAGTGTAACAGAAATCAATCAACTTTTCTCTTCAAATCAACACTCTATTACGCACTGAACCAGATTCTTCAAGGGTTGTACTAATAGAAGTTTTTTTTATTATCGATATTCCTCAAATGCTTAATAACTACAAAGGATGTTAAAACAACTTTTAAGTTGCCCAATATTATGGATTAACGTTGAAATGCTGTAAGCAATTCCCATGACTAATAAGGGCACAATCAGCCAGGGCATGAGAGCCGATGACCATCTGACGCTGTGAGAACGCATCAGCCGAAACACTACGCATTTCCTGTTGTACCCTAGGGACTTCCTGTCTCCTAGGGGCTTCCTGCCGAATAGGATACCTGCCCTAGGTGCAGAATTACAAGCCCTAGGAGGAGGGAAACAGTCTGTCTTACCGTGATCATGTTGTGTACAGGGAGGAAATGAATTGTGTTCGGCGTGTGTATAACCGGAAAAGGTGTACACGCCGGTTATACACACTTTGAGAGGTAGTTGCACGCAAAACTTTTACTTTAGATGACAGTTTTTATCTAACAATGAACAATAGTTTTACAATGAACAATAGAACATTTAATCCTTAATGCAGTCCTTCCCAAAAAGTTTCTGGTATTCATGACTTAATTTTAGGCCTAAAATAATCATAATGAAAAATTGCAGATGCAATAAGGAAACAAAAAACATAGTTCTATGAATTCAATAAAAGAATGAACCCGACCAAAATGACCAACAGGGTATCCAGGAATCTTTAAAAACTGAAAATGGCTAACACGTCGATTAAGAAAACTGAAAAGGACATTGAAGACCTCGAGGTCTCTCCGAATAGCAATGAAGAACGTTCTTCTCTTAGGAAGAAACTTCAAAATGATGAGGGCTTTCAAGAAAGTCCAAAAAAAAAAACAGGAGCACTTTAGACGCAGGAATTTGAGCAAAAGCACGGAGAACGAACGAACGAGATAAGGAGAAAATAAATAAAACATTTGATACGTTTGTTTCAAATGTTATGTCCATCGTAAAAAAAAAGACTTGTAGAAGGCTCGATGCCGAATCAACCAATCTGTTTTCAAACTTTCACTCACAGATCACCACCGAAACTATATAGATCGCTCTTTATGACTGAATCTACCTCACGAATGTTGACCAATAGGCTCAACACTCATAAACTTTTCAGGAATTTCTCCATAACTAAGCCTAACAACTTTTAAATCCCATAAATATCTGCACTTTAGCCCTAAGAGAAATAAAAAATATAAAGTCTTCATATTCATAGAAAGTTTAATAACAAATTTCTAGTTATGGCAAAATTTTCAGAGCAAAGTGCCACAATAATTAGGAACTGGAATATCACTTTACATCAATTTGCATTCCGTATCATTTTTTTTATTTGAAAGCGAGTAGAGCAGGGTATTGCTTTCAGTTCACTGCAATTAATTGTATGTAGAAGAATAAATGTACAGAGAGACAACAGAGTAACAAAATCGCTGTAAGGAAGTGGAAATCTCAGGAGGCTTACTAAACCACAACCATATATAAGTCCAAAAGTCTAAAATGACTGCTTCATTATTACAATAATAATTACTGAAGTAATGTCATCCGATATAATACAATACAAAAAAACGTGAGAAAAAATTAGTAATGATTTTAATTTTTAGAATAATTCATTACAGACATTAATTATTTTAACTTACTTTTGGCAAATATGTTTAAGGGGAAATTACTTAAAAAGGATGAATGAAACGAGAAAGCTTTTATGAAAATTGAGAATCCTTTTGAGGCATGTTTCAAGGCTCTATAGTGAATGTTCCTTTCCCGTATTCATGCCGGCGTCAACAAGATGTCGAAAAACAGGGAGATAAAAATTAACATAAGTCCCTTACAATATTCTCTTCATTTTTTTATTTGTAGAAGGAATTAGGCCATACATATCCAGTTACCAACCTGCTATATGAACCAAACCAGATTAGCCAATCAAAAATATACAAAAACTAAATCATATGTGGTAAAAAGACAATTGCAAAATCAAATAAATCACTAAATAAATATAACCCGCCATGGCTTTAGTATACAAGATATATAAGACATAAGAGGGTTAAACATATTAAACAACGAAAATAAAACATCAATTACTTAGAGACAAACTGTAGATACTTATAAAATTATATTGTTTAAGTATTCTACTGTAAATTTGCACAACCGATCTGCATGCCTTTTAACAGAAAAAGAATGAAAATGATATTAATATCCCATATGTTGCTGATTTGGCCCAAACTAGATACCTTTCCTTCCATGAAAAGCTCAGTACACACTTGAATCCGCTAGTCTCTCGACTTGCTTTCCATAATATTCCTGATAACCCTCCGACACGTTGGAATAGAAGATGGCCTCGAGATCTTCTACTGTAGAACTTTGTTGGAGTGGTATCAATGGGTAGTTTCTCCACAAGTGTTTTTTCTTTATGTCCTTTGTTCATACTGCAAATTTATTTGATGTAATATAATTACAGTTGTAAATATCAATAAATTATTCTTAAAAAAAACAATATATTCCATCGAAAGTAAAAAAATTAATTTTATTTATGCTTTTTAGTTATGGTACTTTTATCAGCGATTTTATCAGTGGATCTTTACTTGTAGAATTAAGTTCTGTTCAGACAGTACTGACAGTAACAAGCGAGAACAAATTACAAAAAACAAATAAAATACAACGACAATGAAAATATTGTTCTGAGAACACCTAGACATGTTAAAATATTACAACGATAAGACTAAGCTAAGAAGACGAAACGGCTTCAAGGGAATATCAGAAGAAGAGGAGCAAAAGAAAAAACTTGAAGCGTGCCTCTGATATCAGTTCGCCTTATCACTTTCGGGTCCTCTATCACAGCGCCCGAACCGTCCTCAGCTAGGCTTCCATTTTCATACTATCCTTATCTTTTTCTTTGTCTTTCTGGTTCTACTTTGTTTTTAGTCCTTAATCTTATCCAGTTTAACGGGATTTTAAAAGGTTTCAGCATTAGACCAGGTCCTTCTTCATTAAAAGAACCAGCTAGATAAGGAGTGCATTAGTAAGAAGTAGTGTCCTCAGTGGTTAGATAATAACGATTTTTTTGTATTTTCAAAGGCTAATTTTTTTTTATGTCCTTTATTACATTAATGCATAAAGTAATCATAGTAAGTAATCATTTTATTTCTAAAAGATTATATCCTTCATTAAAATTATACAATCATTTATTTTGATACTAGTACTGGTTTCCATATCAATCTGAAAATTAAAGACTTTTACATATTGGATATTTTATATACAATTTACAGTTTTAGAGTGGTAGGGCTAATTTTTTATATCTGTTATAAATGTACTTAACAGAACTTTAGTAGGCATCCAGCAATTTAATTGAGTAATAACCATTCTACCAAACGTTTTATTGAAGGCAAGTATTTTACATTAAGCGTAATGATCTAAGTAGTATAATGCCAAAGATCATTTTAAAGCGCCAGGGTTGTTCCTCCAGCCTGGAATACAGCCAGGAGTCCAGTGATGCCGAGTCACTCCTATATATCTATATATCTATCTTTACTTCCTCTAATATAATGTAAGAAAACTTATTATTTTGTATTTGTATTTGCAAAATTAAAAAGACAAGAACTGACTAGACGGTACAAACAACTATCACATCTTCTGGACTACAGATCTTCACTTGACTTGAGGAACAAACGACTTATCTATAACAGTATACTAAAACCTATTTGGACATATGGAGCAGAACTTTGGGGTTCAGCAAAAAAAGTTCACATACACAAGATTCAAATAACACAATCCAAAGTTCTCAGAAAAATTCTGAATGCACCGTGGTATGTTTCGAATCATACATTACACAATGACATGAACATTCCTACTATAAAATCATATATTCATAACAAATACATAACATTCCACTTATCGACACAATATCACCCAAACCCACTCGTTCTTCCGCTTTCCTACTCCCTGTTACCTGGACTTAATAAAAAAAGATTAAAAAGACATTGGCCAAGAGACCTACTGAAAAATTGATATTTCATTCCAAAACTCGATGTTCCTGTACAATAGCAAAGAGAAAAACATCTGGATCAAATTTGCTGGATGCGCAATTGCGCAGGTGCAAATGAAAATGAAATAATAATAATAAATAAATAATATTATTTTGTATTTAATATAATTTTCTGTAAGAAGGAGACCGGTTACAATCAAGAAAATATCTTAAACCTGGCAGCAGACATAAGGAAACCACAATTGAAATTTAATGAATGTATCACTAGACTTTCCCAACGTATGATTCTTACTACAAACAAAAGTCAAATCAACCCCGATATGGATTAGTTAAGTAACAATCGATTTACAAAAAGCGAAAATGGAACGAAGCGATTTTACAGAAGAAAACTGTTAGGGAACAAGGCAGAAAAGTGGATATTAATTTCAGAGAGGAAGCATTGGAGAAACCAGGAACGAAGTAGAGGAGAGAAAAAAAGAGAACATGCCGAAATGATGATGGAAGTGTAGAAAACGTCAGAATGCTTCGCGTGATCCTCCTGAGTCCATTCGCAATAAATAAATAATAATATATAAATTGATATGCAATAGCATACCATGAATAAAGGGATAAAAGTTCAACAAATAATGGTCAATCAAAGCTTTTGATCTTGCTAAACACTTTTTTTATGAACTTTCAGTTAAGAATACAAGTATATACTTTTTTCATAATCCTGCAGCCAAGGTTTATGAAAAGATTTAAGTATATTTTTTACCGAAGAGAGATAACTGTATTAAGGGAAGCGAAATCGGATTACTTCTCATAGGTTTTGGCTTAAAATGGAGTCGCAATGTAAATACAACGCCTTTTCAAACCAATTCATAATCCACAACGAAAATAACACCATTCTACTTTCCTAAGCACAACAAACCCATTTTGAAAAAAATTCGATTTAACCACTTATTCATCAGTGCTGTAGATACATACTTCCAACCTTATTTAGGCTACAAATGTCTCAAATTATTTTCCAATAGCGGTATGTAAAGAATCTAAACAAAGATAAGTTAACATTCATTCCATCCAGTAGAAGCCATCAAGTCCTAGACCAGGACTAGCGAGTATCGATTCGACTATTCCTCTGTGTCCCAGTTCTTGGCTAGCTCCCTTCATTCCTTTAATCCTCTTTGAATATCGAAAAGGCAATGGTACCGTGACCTTTTGCGAAACAATAATGTTGGAGTGTGGTCGGACACTCACGACTCAACTTCATGCGCTCTGAAGTCATCAACCACTGGCTTGGTAGAAGCATAGATGCGAAATTTCCGTCAATACAGTTTTCACTTTTCCAAATGGTAATGATTATTAATTATTATATTTGATAATTATTACCAAGTAGTACTTCCACGTCAAGATGTATAATTATGTTAAAATGCATTTGGGAAAAACCACAATGCAAAGCCTTATGTTTCAAATTTCTCCAGTAATATACCCACTTACCGGTTGACATTTCGCCTATTCAGGCATTATCAAGACACAAAAAATCCTGTATAATTATGTATATAAAAAACAATTATTAACAATAATTGTAACTTATTATTAATTTTTTATCCTTATCATTATATTTAAAATTTGTTTACTTAGAATCCACATAAGGTAAAGTTAAAAATTATCAATATATGTGTAATATTTCAATACCTGCTATTCCTACCAAAATTATGTTAGATACCCCTCTAATTAAAAAAAAAACAGTCTTTACTTCTCTAAAACTGTACATTCAATGTATGAAGTGTTTCATTTTCAGATTGATATTGAATCCACTAAAAAATAAATGGTATGATTGTCTAAATTGAATGAATGAAAAAATCTCAAAAACAGGCGCTAAATAATTAATAGAATGCATTTATAAAAATTCAAATACAAATTAGTAAGTCATCGAAATATTATTGTAGAAAAACTGACTGGTCAGCGTTTTGAATATTTATCAGGACATAAGCAAAAGTAAAATTCACATTGAGGGCAGCACATTTCAAATCAACAGTCTAACCGGATTCATCAATCAGAGAAAGCGAACACACTCAAAGACGTTCAACAAAAACTCTAGATAGTTTTGAAATGTGCTGAAAAAAATAAAATTTTCCGACTAACCTTAAATGAGAAAGCTAACGGTTAAATTCGTCGGAATAATTCAGCTTACCTAAAAAAAAAGAAAAATATTACTATAAATACATTTTCAATTAAATAAGTACAAGTTCGAATATTATTTAAAAAACCAAAACATATTAAACCAATCGTTTAAACATACACTTGTATACAGCACTATAAATAACACCAAATTTATACATAAAAAATGCTTTGTCCTGAATGACTGACGGACCAACGTGCAACTGATCGTAGAGACCAGCAATTCGGAGGGTTTGTTCTTTCTATGACAGGCATCCAATAAGCATGGATTTTCCGAAATTCTACCCCTAATGGGGTGAAAAAGGGGGGGGGGGGATTTGTATGCTTGCTCACGTGTTTCTTAACCGCAAAATCTACATATTTTCGCTGAACAAAACAAAACAAGTAACATAGTTTACAGGAGTATATTGCAGTAGGTAAGTAGGGCCGCCAAAACTAAAAACATATCAATAAATTACCTACATTATGCTAATCCTTTCAGGTTTAATTTCTCGCTGCTGCCGTACGACAAATGAAACCGTTATACTAAGTAATCCTTTTCAGTAAATTCAATAACATTACATACTAATCCTTTACTGACACGAACAACAGTAAACTTCTGTCCGTCCCGTTTGTTAATCAGTGTCAATGTATGTTTCACGGCTGTGCTGATCCGTCTGTGATGAAATTTGATATGGTAGCCTGGGGAATGGCATAGGCTACTTATTATCAACACACCTGTATAAAATATAAAATATAAAACTGTAATCTGATTGACTAACACACCCAGCGGTCAACGCACAGCAAAACCACTGAACTTGGCATCTTTAAATTAGCAGATAGGTTCTTTGTATAGCTTAAATGAGCACTAAGAAAGGAATTTGGACAATTTCACCGCCAAGGGTTTCCCCCTTAATATAACAGGGGTTCAAAGATTGTATATAATCCGTCAGTTTTGAAGTTAGACATCTGAAATTTAGAATGTACGAGTAACTTATAGTAAAAAAAAATTAAATTATTTATTTAAAATGATCTATCACGAAACTTTATGTGGCAGACCAAATTCCACGCGAGCGAAGCCGCAGGAAAAAGCTAGTATTATATATTGGTATAAATTAACTTAAAAAGTGATCTCATATTAAATGAGAAGACGGCTATTTAAAAAAACGAACCTTTTTTCTCAATCATTACCCAGTAAGTAAAACACGGTCAAACAGTAGTAACTGTTTAAAACCGACCTTACAACTGTACCTGAATACCTAATTGTAAATATTGATATTCAACTAGCTATCTGTGTAGCTTTGTATTCAGCTCTAATAAAAGCTGCCCCAGTATATCAGTTTATGGATAATGATTGCCTTGCATACAAAAATACAAAGTCGTTTTTAAATACGAAGAAAGTCATTCTCGCCTTAGAAATGTCTGGACTACCGCTTAAGCTGACCATCGATACATTTGCAGAAATAATTTAATTATGATAATGCCTAAATCTAACAGTATACAATATTATATCATATAGTAAGACATGCAACTTTTTAAAACGCCCAATAGGTTTATAAATTTATTTTTATTATTTCTTTTCTTTTCTTTTTCGATGTATTTAATAAAATATTGAAACGCTGCAATATTTATAGCACTTCTTACATATTTCAATTATCAGTTGAACATATATATATATATATATCATTTTGATATCATACAAATAAAACTATTTAGTAAACCCTTGCAACCAATGGTCATACATTACAGTAACCACATCTGTATGATCTTCATGAGAATTCATGAATAAATATAGAATAATTTTACCATAATTAATCCACATGAAAGAGCTTCGGTGGCATACCACTTTCTAATATTGAACTCACGTATTGTGTCAATCAAAGTCAAGTTGGATATCACGAAATGCATGTTAACATAATGTATACCAGAACTAATAGAAGAGCATCGTGGTATGAAATAACAATAATGTTAAAAGGATTAGCGAACCTTCCATGAATGAAAATTTTTATTTTTATTAAATATTTCAATAAATAAATGAAATTTGATTGAAACAGGGTTAACCTAATTAGTGCTTGTTTGGGTAAAGAAGTGGATTACTAATGATGGCAAAAAAAAGTATTTTTAGTTGTATTTTCCATCGTCAAAATACAAAATATATTATTTCATACGTTGGGTAAGAAATCATTAAATCATAAGAATTAAAAATTATTTGTTTATTCTTTATTTGAGACAAATGATTTTGTCTCAAATGAGACGGTCAAACAGTCGTAACTGTTTAAAACCCGACCCCTACATATTAATATTCAACTAGCTGCCTGTGTAGCTTCGTATTCAGTTCTAATAAAAGCTGTCCCAGAATATCAGTTTATGAATAATGATTACTGATATAATTGCCTTGCGTACAAAGATACAAAGTCGTTTTTAAATACGAAGAAAGTCATTCTCATGATCATTCAAATGAGACAAATAACCGAGAAAAATGAACAAAACCTCAAAAATAAATAAAATTATTAGTAAATAAATACTATTGAGAATTTAGTTTAACTTCTGAATGATGAGCCTATTTGGCGGTGAGGTCTACTGCATTTGTTCTTCTTCCATGCGAATTGTTATTGTATTGATTGTTGAAACCTGAACTAAGGAAACATTGACTGGTTAAACCACTTTCCAAAAATTTAGACTTGATTCTCTAGGATTTTTGAAATAATGAATGTATTTGAATAATTAGAACGATCGTTTATTTACATTAATAAATTAAATAAAACTATGCCGAGTATAAAATAAGCTGAAAAGACATTTTTATACAGTAGCCATAACATTCATCAAACTATTTTAAAGAAATAATAGTACAATCAAAAACGTATAAGATATTATATTAAAAAAAGAGAGAAAATGTTCAATTCTTTTTATTACACTTTATTAAGTACCCTAACCATCTTTAACTAGAACAACTCGAATCTCCACAGGTTTTTCTCGCCTCTTCTTCACAAGTTATTTTGATGAACTTTGCATTGTGAAAATGTTAAATAAGCTTCGTCTAGTTTAAACTGTTCCTTTATCAGTTGCGCTTATGTTGACTCGAGAACATGCGATGTTTTTACACCCCATATTTTATTTCTTTCTCTCGTGCCGTTCAGAAAAATGAATTAAAACTAATTTTAGATATACTGTCATGTTTCTGGGCTACAAAAATTATTAGTTATTAATAATCTTTGATCAACAAATAATTAGTAGTTATTAATAAGTAATTTCTATATTTTTATTTAATTTTTCTTACAATTCAGAAAAAAAAAAAAATACAATTCTTTTTGTCCGTGATCTTCCTCCATACATCGACTTGCCGGAGTGTTTCATCGTCCTCGATATGCTTTTCTTATTAAAAAGTAGTGTTGTGTAATTGAAGATTTTCTGCTTATAGTTAAATTATTTTAAACCTCAATAATACACAGTAAGAAATAAATCCATGCTCTTCTCAATTATCTTTAGCACTGAATTAATATCTTGTTAGTACAACGCAACCATAGACACCAACAAATCTAAATATTAATATTAAGTATCAGATATACAAAAGTATTAAAACTGTGAATAGAAATATTTCATAACAATAAACAATAAAATGTATAAAGAACGATATATGAGATTATAAACTAAGAATTTAAGAAGAAAAATATCCATTAAAACATTCTAGCGGAGGAATTTTTCGAAACGCAGCAAGGAGTGTCAAAAGAAAAATTAATTATTAATGATAGTATAGTATATACACGAATATTTATTAACTTTCTTATACCAATTATTTATAAAAAAACATATTAAAACAATATATATTTGTTGTTTATACAAATATAATTTTTCATATCCCCCTTAGTAATCCAGGGTAATATTTCTTCTTCAATTTTCTACTATATACTATACTATATACTATCTTATTTTTTTCAACCAAGATGACTATTTTTCCAAAGTGAAAAATTGGTAAACCTTAAAAAAATAATGTTTTCTAAAAATCAATATTTTATGAGTCCGAATATATCTCAATTTGTATAAAATACACTAAATGCTCAAGCCATAAAACGGTTAATTTTTCTAGCCAAACTTACTTGATTAATGAAGGATACTGAATAATTAATAAATATAAAAACACATATATAACAGACAAAAATTATCCAAAAAGAGCGATATAATGTGGATAAGGAAAAAAAGGTACAAATAATTTTAAAAATGCCAATTTCTTAAACACATTCCAAGGATTCATAAATCACAAAAAATACGAATAATAAACGAGTGACCGAAAAGATGAAAATTAACCCAAAGACTAATCAGATTATTTTTCAATTTCGTTTGATCAATTCGATGAAGATGGTTGGTTCTACCGTGGCCATATTTCTCTTCCCCCACCCGTTCCGGAAACTTCATAATGACGTGTAACAATTTCTTGGGCCAATTCCGAAGCTTGTTACGCAGGCATCCCTAATCTGTGAACAATGCAGCAAGTTTGCTAATTGACTCACTCCAAGCTCGATCATACAAAATCAATGGGAGCAATGCGCAAGATTACACGATTAGCGAAACTGAAATGGGAAAACCCGCAAGAGTGGTTTTACAACTGCCTCAAGCTCATAGGTAAGGCTTCTTTCAATGGTGATTCCACGTCATGGAAATATTCATAATTTTTTTTTTCAAAGCCCAAAGAAGCTTGGGTATGAGAAAAAATATAAATTAAATCCAGAAGAGAATAACATAGTCTGTTTAGTAAATAGGTTTATGAAGAACATAATACAAAAGGTCTATTTTAAACAATTTTTTCCTGAAAAAATAATTACCCTAAACCATTAAACAGCTCTTAATAAACCCTGGGTACTCATTCTAATTCTATCTTATGGTGTAATAAACATCATCAGGATTTATGAAAAGATTTACGACCAACGAAGCTCCAAATGGTATTTCACACCGTGCCTTGAATATCTCTCTCATAGAATAAGGGAAAAACAAAGCGAAGTTGACAGTAAAAAATGATTCAGGTCATTGTTTTCAGGATAGAATAGTTTCTGTTTATTTTATGAACACCTCAACCCGTCTGTATTTATCTGAGTACAATGAGAGGAAACAGATATATAGTATATATGTATATATATATATTTGAGATTTCAAACACCATATGCTTGAATGGAACCTTCTTCATTCTATAAAGTTTTTATCCAACGACTTTTTACAATTCATTTGTTATTCGTATTAATAACTACATCTGAAAAAAAAAAGAATAAAGCATATTGTAACATTAACTACATATTAGAGAAAATTAGATACTTTAATCGTAGACACACATCTAAGCGTGCATTTCGACCTTTAAATGCAGTTAATAATCCCAAATTAACAGTAATATAATATAAACCTGTCCTTATTTTGAAAATGAATCAACAATCGACAATATTGCCACTATACAACCTTGATACTACTATATTTTAGAAACTTGAAGTGTTCAATTTTAATGCAAGATAATTAATGCAAAAGCTGTGTTTGAAATTAATGGTTCATATTAAGGATTCATGAATCAATTTAATGCTTAATGTAAAATTAAATTAAAAAAAAAAAAGTATTCCGTTGGTTTGCGTTTTTATAATGGCCATCAGAATAAGTGTTATGAAAACAATATTTTTTCAATCCTTACTTAAACTACTAAGAATGAAATAATAAACTTAATTTATCATCGAATAATCGTACATATAAATTAATTAAATATCAACTAACCGATCGTATTTCACAAGAAAACTGGTGTTATTAAAAAATGCATTTTAATTTTTTTTATTTTAGAATATGTGTTATAAGCCTTACTCTGATTTTCGCTCTAATGATAGTAATAAATACATTACTTATTTATTTTATATATACGATAATAAATGATGCTTTTTATGAATGTGTAGATTGAATTAATATTTATCAGGTGTGTCTTCATTTCAATTAAAAAAAAGTATAAATTTGGGACTTCTAACGTATTTGATGTACATTTTTTAACATACAGCGAAATTCAATACTTTTCATTTCCGTTTCATGTGTGAGTGTAAAAAAAATGATAATGCAATCGTTATTCGACCGATTCTAAAGCTTTAAGAATTAACGAAGCGCTTTAAAAGGTCGATCTGTAAAGAAAGAACCCTGTAGCGTCAAAGACAGACAATATACAGCGACCTCAAACCGATTCTTCGCTTCTATGTTTTTCGATAACACAATGTTATATCACCTTCTTTGCAAGGACGGTCGTGCTCTATGTTAATTCAACGTGTCTGATCATGGCATCGATCTTAACACATCACCGCCCGCTAATGTTTTGCTGAAATTTATTAAGATGACTTTATCATATATCAATATAACTTTTATCATATATAATTTAACATCAATTTACTATGTGACGGGAACTTATCACCAAAACGAGATTTCTCGTTCCTCGTTCACCAACAAATGTCTAATGAAAACGAGAAACCTCGTTCCCGGGTGTCAATGTCTTAAGAATGTAGTAAGTTAGTTGTAGCTAGCAATAGGTATAAAGTCTGTAAAACTAAAATTCATGAAGGGAATTGAGAACAGAACGTGGTAGGGACCATGCTTATTTAAAGCTAACAGCGGTGCAAGCATTTGACAGATATCAAGCTTAAACCTAAGGTTTTTCCCCAATTAAAGATACCCACATTATAAGGAAAGTCGCAGGGAAAGACTCTGATACCTCACAGAGTCGATTCACGGATGCTAAAAGTATAAATATTTCATCGATCCCAGCCGGTGTCAGATTTACGACCTACAGGTCAATAGTACCTCTGAGTTATCCTGGAGGTATTAAACTGGATATAAAAAAAAAAATAAGACAAATATATATATTGCCAAAACATAGTAATCACCATTGGATATTTTCATAAAAATATTTAACTAATTTTAAACATAAATTTTACGTTAATTATGTTTTAATGAATCTTTAATTGGCTAATGTCCTTAAATTTTCATGTAAAATTATATAAGGCCAAAGTCCAGCTTTATAAAGGAGTTAAATGGGTTTTATTTAATTATATATTGGTTAATTAAATGCATTATTATCAGTATCTACCAGTTTCTCGGATAAAGTATTGCTGCAATTCCACTAATTACAGTTGAAAATATGGTTAACAGATTAAATAATTATAAAAAATCATTTGTGAATAAAGCTAACGGACTTGAGTTCAACAAACATTTAACCGAACAATCGTACGAAGAACTGTTATAAAATATATAAAGGAGACAATTAAATGATTAGAAATAAATGACTAAAGAAAATCAGGTTTCAGTGTTCACAGCTATAGGCTAATGTAATATCTCTCAGCTTTATTATTTAATATTAAAAATAAATCAAATCTTAATAATGAAATAAATTTACATGTACATTTTATTCCCATTATTTTATTCTGAAGTTCACGGTGAATAAGGAAAGATATGCTATGCACTTTGATAGTTAAGATTGAATATCAGTCAGAATAGTTTTAAAGAATATTAACTCTATATGTGGAATAAATAGTCAAAATACACTAAATACAAATTTATTATTGTGAAAGCCAAAGTTTTGGCCTAATAATACAAAATAAGAAATTATCAGAAAAGAACCTGCATTGGTTAACCCTAGAATACTAGTGTACGTCTCCGCTACGATCTTTAAAGGAAAATTGGTTGCCGCTATTTTGTTTTTCATAGTTTCAAGTTCCTCTCCCTTATGTAAGACGCTAGTGTTTAGTTAGCCACAGGTTGCCGTGAAGAAAATATTGTTATTGCGCCATATTTAGTGCTAACCACAATGAATAATGAATAATGAAGTCACTATGTCTTTAATACGTAGATTAGTTGGTCTAGAATATTTTTTACACTTCGCTGAAGCGTACACTAGTAGTAATGTATTAGAATTGTACATGTCGCCGATACGTATATGTTAGTAATAGTAATTAACTGTAGTTGGGACCAGAAGAAAAATAAGAGAGAGTTATCAGAAGAATTTGTCGATTTAAAATTTGAAAAAAAGGGTATTAATTCTTCCTTTTTTCAAAGCTCTGAAAACATAACAATCGTATCTTATTAACCGCTAATTACTATAGCTAATTACCATGGTATCGACAACGCACCATGAAGCTTCAATTAGAGAAAGTAGTGCTAAACCGGAAATTATACACACTAACAATGAAACAAAGGGTACAGTTGACACATTAGAAAAAAAAAAAAAAAAACCTTTATTTACAGTTTTACATAAACAAGTAGCAATAAGTGTACATACATGTTCCGGACTTCCTTTACATGTTTAAACAACAGTGATTTTAATTAATTTAAGTTGTCTTTTATAAGTAAATTTTACAATAGCAGGAAAAATATAGAAAAAACCCGCTTAAAAAAAAAATGAATAAATAAATAAAATAAATAAATAATAAAATAAATAAAAAGAAAAATTAACCATAATAGTAATTGTAATTTAAAATACATAAAAATAATACTAAGTAAAGTAAGTAAGTAAATATAATAATAATAATAATTAAATAGAAAATAAATACACAATTAAAAATAAATACAGATAACTAGATTATGTTACCTACGAATAGTGATTTGTTAAGTGAGAAGTATATGTTTTGTTCTTTTGTGCGTGTACCGTCATAGTGAATGTTTATCATAGTTACCGATTTCTCGGATTAATGGGTTTTCGGAAGCTGGAGTTTTTTCGAAGTATGCTTTTGTTTGGGCTGAAACATATTGTTTTACCGTGGGAAGTTCAAGATCTCTGAGCATAGTCGATATTTTCGTGTAGCGGGGATAATTATTAATAATTCTCATGCATAGGTTTTGTACCCTTTCCAACTTTCTATAAATTGTAGCGCAGGTTGAACTCCAGACAGGTGAGGCGTAGGTCAGCACTGAGCGGATTACTGTTTTATAAAGGATTAGCTTGTTTTTGGGGCATAGTCTGGATTTTTTATTAAAATAGGGAAACATTTTGTAGATGATTTTTTTCGCTTTTTCTGTTTTTCTGTTGATGTGCTCAGTGAATGTTAAGGACCTATCTAGAATTAAACCGAGGTATGTTACGGATTTAGACCAGTGGATGTGCTCGGAATTCAAGATGATGTGCTGATCTATGTTGGGTTTGCGTTTTGTGAAGATTATGGCGGCCGATTTTGTTGGATTGATTTTTAGTTTCCACTTTTGACAGAATTTATTGACACATTAGATCAAATGTGTCAAAATATGAATTGTAGAAGGAAGACGAGGCGATGGCCATTGTGTTATTTTTACAATATGTTGAATATCGCTTGCATAAATTCGTACGTTTTATATTTATGCTCATAACCTTTATCGCCAAAAAAAGTGTAATGAAAAACCTTTGACAAGGATTGAAGTCATGCTAAATTTACATGACCTACTAGCGAAAGCTTAGCAGCACCAAAGATTATCGTTACCAACAATTTCAAATGAGCTGAGATTGGTTATCAGACAAACTTTAGATATTGACGACGATTGCTCTAAACCACAACAGGTAGAATAGAGATACAAATCTCGAAAAAGATGATAAATCTGTTTTATGTGCCCCTATTGTAAAAGGAGGATGACAAAGTCCTAATGTGGCATATGCAACAGCGCAACTTTTTAATGCTTTGTTTCTAGTTTTAGTGTTTATTGATCTTCTTTCTCACTGTTTTGTGATGATTATGTTTGTAATGTGCTTCGTGAAATAATCAACTGTTAGTTTTTAAAAAATTGGCCTTTTTATTTTACCTTAAATGAAAAAAATATCTTGTAACCAATACGTACATTAGTATTAAACGACTACTCTAAGAACGTTAGTATTCCAGGTTTAATCCTGAAGGTAGCTGTACTATTATAAGACGGACCTCGCGCTTCAAGACGAAGAAACTAAACGAGGTTACGAAGTTCTCCCGTATCCACCTTAAGTCACCAATAGAATTCATCGGTTCAGAAATTTTAAAAACTTCCTTGAAGGCAAAATATTTTAAAATAATTCTGAAGTAAAAAGTTAGTGTATTTTTACTATATTTTATCAAAAAACCCTGATTTTTTTTTCTGTTGAGGCATTGAAAATGCGATAACAAATTGGGAAATGTGTATAGAAAATGAGGATAAATATGTTGAATAAAAATGTTTTGAATTCATGAAGTTGTTTTACTAAATAATCTTACCTTAGAAAACGGACATTTCATTTGAAACGACCCAATACCAAAGAAAGATTTTTTTATAGAAATGTAGGATAAAGCTAATAAAAAACGTAGAATAAACCTTCGTAAGTCTAGAAATAAGTATATAAAATATTTTTATTATATTAAGTATTAAAATATATTTTTTTAAAATATTAATATTAAGTATTAGATAGTGAAATAAAAATAGAAAGGAACTTATGCTCCCACAGTCATTAGGTTTGACTCCAAGGACTGGTGAAATGGTGGGCTTTTGACATTCGTAGCTTAGGACAAGGGAACAAGTGGTGACTAAGGACTGAAGAATGTCACCTACCTCAGGCACCAAGTACCTGCTTATTGGCCAGGCCTTTCTCCCCTGCTACGTTCCTTACTTCAATAGTAACCTATTCTGTTTGGAGCAATAGTATGTACGATAGAATAAAATCTCACAGCTAACCAATAAGAAATATACTCAACACTTGAGTTATAGACAAAAGCTACATCATCTGCACATTCAGAACAAATCGGAATCATTCCCCATATCTAAAAATAAGAAATAATGAACAAAAAATTAAAATAGTTCGGAATTTTTTAAATTTCAAACAAAATAACACGAGAAACTTTTAATTATTCCATCGTTCTCTCAGTTCTTCAATATTTTAATGTTTCTTAATCGAGCGAAATTAAATTAAATTAAAATTGAAAGGCCATCGCCGTTTCGGACTAATTCAACTCTTACTAGACAAAAGCTCTAAGCTCCCAATTATCTACAAAAGACTCAGGTACAAGACTGCTTGGGGCTCCCCTAAGCCACTGAATTACCCTCGTAACCAATCCTTACGATCCAATATTCTTCATGAAATCCTTAATGCTCCTTACTTTGTTACGATTAACGTCATACATAATGACCTCAATGTCCTGTCCATAATGCTGGATTGGCCCGAACCTGATATCAGTATATTCATGGCAAACTTGAAAGTCCTGTGAAAAGAAGAAAGTCTTGGGAATTTTTATCTAGAATTTGTTATTTAAATACTATCGTTGAATAGTTTCTCTACTTGTCTTTATCTATACCACTACTTGTCATTCATTATATTTAATTTTTGTATTGTTATATAACAGTTGAAAATTTCAATAAATGAATAAAAAATAAATAACGCTCAATAAAATACAAAACAAAGACAACAAAGAAAAAAAGCGAATCATATCGAAGAAAACTAGGTCGATACAATATTGCTGATGCCAAACAGTTTGTATCACCGCAGGTATGAGTCAATATTGCCTTTATAATCGCTGGAAATATTGCTTGTTCAGTTAAACATAATTCCATAACTGCAATGTGAGTCAACGGGTTACCGTTAGGCGCAACAATAAAGCAATGTGAAATTATATAACAGTAAAACACTTCAGCAATAAAATATAATATAAAAACGATATTCAATGAATCTTTGACAATTTATTTCTATTGATCCGTAAAAGGTGTGGAATGTAATTATAATATTGTGATAATTACTTTAACCAATTGGTATTTGCTACATACAAAAATTATTATTAATATTCGGGAGTGTAAAAAGACAGTAAAACCAACCCACAGGTCCAACTCTCTGTGACATCACAGTAATTATAAACGTTCATTTCTTTCACACTCTCTCTCGCTAAAAATTCAAACCTTTTGAATGACTGAATCTACTCTCTGAGAAAAGATGTGTACACTTCATGTGACAAGAAATTCTCTCTAGAAAGAAAATTTGATTCATGTTAACGTACATTGAGAGACAATAAGCTGAGCTTTTACAAGTAGGCTGCCTAATAATCATAACAATACGACAGCATATTAATGTCGCAATTGATTCAAAGCGACGAGATAAAATAAAATCCTTCAGCTTTTCCTTAAACAAAGAATGTTTACAACATGAGCATTGCACTTAAGTACAAGGCTTCAATCTTCATTAAGTGAAAGGTCAAGTACACACATTGTTGGCCAAGGCACACAGTGTTCAGAGCATTACTAGACCAGGTGAGCGGTAAAAGAAATTTACAGCCCCGCTATCTCCAGGTAGCTTCCGCTCAGGATGTTTAACAGCAACGGCAATTTCATCTTCCGGTATTAGAAGAGAAAAATTTACAGAGTGAGAAGCGAGATCACAAGATGGCGGTGGAGAATCATTAGGAAGCGATCAAGGAGGCCGTGTGGGAACCGATGTTAACAGCGGAGCATAACCTGCCAGTTATCTTTTATATAAAACTTACTCACCTGTGGAGGATTGGGTGTTCTCGTTGGCCCAGATCCGCCGCTTGCAGAGGATGTTGGACAACACGTCAGGGGAAAAACAAACGGTTACGCAACAGGTATCCGTCAGCACACTTTTTGTAACGGGATGGAAAACATTATGGTAATTTGCCTCAAAACGATCTCTATCCTCCTCCCCTTCTCACCAGATTTCATACTTCATACAATATGTACATATTTGCAATGCTGCAGCCCGGTGAATAAGTGGTTAAGTTGTATTTTATCCATAGAGAGAGTTAATTGTACTCAGGGAAGCGTAACCGGACCATTCTCGTAGTTTTTGGCTTGAAATAGATTTGTAATATAAGCTATATATTTTTTAAAGTACATTGCTGGCTTAAAACCTTATAACGTGGGAAAATGACACGATTCCGCATCAATAAGTAGAAGAAACACATTTTGAAGAAAATTCGACTTAACTACTTAGTCACCGTGGCTACGGAAGTATTATTGCTATTTTATCAAACGCATATGATCTACAATAATTCGCTAAAATATTTCCTTACGCTGTCTTTTTTGTTCGTTAACTGAACAGTTACTTTAAGTAATCAAATTTACATTAAAATGAAAGCTATAAAAACAAGACATCAATTGAAAACATCTGTATTTATTTATCAGCCTCGTATAAAAAAGTAGCAATATCTGAAGAGCATGTTTGAAAAAGATTTTCTTCTTTATGATGCAGACGTAAATTTACAAAATCACATTTTGTAACTGTTTTACTTGCAATGCAAATTTTACATTGTTCTTCATCATCTGATTCTATTGAGCTATGGTCCAAGCTATTTAATTACTTCACATTATTGAAGTTCCTATGTACCTTCAATATTCTTTATTAGAGGGATAATGTGTAAGACTCCTTCAAGGATACTATGAATATCTTTTCTATTCAATGTTATTATTTTTTTTAAATTTATTTATTGATATTTACAACTGTATTACAATAATACAACAAGTAAATAAGCTAAGTGATTCATAATGACATGAGATAATGACAAGTAGAGAAACTACCCACTGGTAGTACTCCAATCACTAGTTCAACTAAGAAGGTCACGTGGCCATCTTCTTTACAGACACCTCGGAGGATTATCGAGAATCGAAGAGGAAGCTAGGTTTGAAACTAGAGGGTTTGAGTGGGAATGTTTGTTATGAAAGGATAGATACCGGGTACGGGCCAAATCAGCAACAAATGGGACATTAAGGTCGTAATGGATGACTTTAGTCTTAACAAAATAAGGAGGATTGAGGATTTTACGAAGTATTTTGGATTGTAGGGATTGGATACAAAAGGAATTCGATAGCTTAATGGAGCCCTAAAGCTCTACTCCAAACTACTATGTCCAAATAGTTCGTATGGTGGCCATGTAGATGACTCTTATGTAGTTAATTGGGAGCTTAGAGCGTTTGTCTAGTAAGTGTTGAAGTAGCCTGAACCGTCGAGCGGTTTCTTGTATTTTCAGTCTTGTACGAGGATTCCAGGTGAATCGTTTGTCGAGATGCAACCCTAAGTATCGGATCTGTTCTACAGGCACCAGTGGAATATTACTATTAAAGGAAATGAAGGGCAGGAAGTCATTGGTTTACTACATAAGGAAAAAGTGATTTGATGCGATTTTGGAGAAATTATTTTAATTCTCCAGTTTTGACACCATTCAAGATCATTGATATGGGAATAGGAGACTTTGGGATGCAATAACTAGAATGGTGAAGACTGATAATACACACATATCATCAGCATACTTAGGTAAGGATAGCATTAGGATGAGTTGGGATGTCAGCTGTATAAACTGCATACAGGATTGGGCTAAGGATACTACCCTGAGAATATTAAATGTTATAGGCTTAAAAAAAAGTCTTTCCTTACACAGAAAGTAATGATTTAAATAACTATAATAAATGACAGCCTATTTAAAAACAACAACATTTTGACAAGTCGTTAACTTGTTTTACCTTCCCCAGTTTTCTCAACGAACGATAATCAGACATCAACCTTTGGCATAAAAATACTTGGTTTGTTAACAGAACCACGTTCAGAGAGAGATAAATTTATCGATGGATTTTGATAATACAGAAATAAACATTTTAAAATAATGGGATTAGTTAAAAAAGTGATATCTTAACGATGTGTGAACGATATTACCAAATAAAGTAGCAAAAGAGCACGTTTTGCAACTCAACAAACCCTGATATGTTGAATGGTCACGACGTGACTTATCAAAGAATGTCAAGTTATTTACAGGGATTGTGTTTTTATATTTCAAGGACATTTTAGCCAACACACAAATGTCAAAAGATCAGGCACGAACGGTATTTTCTCTTCAAAACCATATCAAGAAAAGGATCTGTGCAGTAAAAAGGACTTTTAGGTACAGGATATTAAAAACAAGGACAAATTAGAAAGAAGAAATAAAATTCTTGACAAAGGAATAAAAAACTGGGAGATATATTCATGTGGAGTAATTTTTCAGAGAATAATGACTTGATGGAACAAAAAGATCACGAATGTATATAAGAAAGATACAGGACTCTGCGGTAGGATATTTTACTTTCAAATGAGAATTGTGTTCCCTGGTTGAAGGGAGGTTGAACAAAAGCCTTAATGTCCTAAAAAGCTCTTTAGTTAGTGCTTCAGTCCTCTTGTAACTGAATTAAGACAACATTGCTGGCGTAGTTACCTGCCAGCATCAACGTAGCTTGTCGCTTCTTAGGCTCTGAATAATTATCAAGCAAGAATCTACTTCATTTAAAATACAAGAAAAAAGCTTTACGTAACATTTTTTAAATTATACTATAACCGAAAATTTGAAAAACGATGAAACTGCTTTATTTCGTATCTCGAGTTTGAAAAACTTTTTTTTTTTGTTTTGTTTTTTAAACGTACATCTTTTAGATTTCATTAGTGGAATAATATAAACTTTCATATGCAATTAATTCATTCATAAATTTTAAAAAGGGCGTATAAATTATTAAATAACTTTTAAATTATCAAGATCTTTAGAATATTTTTCGGTGCCAGATGTCGATTCAACATAAAAAATAAACAAAATTAAAAAAAAACATTAGTATAAAAATTACTACTACGACTTGGAAACAGCAATGAGGAAAAGGAGATTAAATTTTTTCGAGCACATGAAAAGAATTAATGAAAATAGGTTGAATAGACAGATATTCAACAATGAGCGGAATTATGAAACATCGAGGATACCCTAGTCAGATGGAAGAGGAAATAACTAGACTTGGTATACAGAAAAAGAATACCGACAAAAGAATTTAGAAAATAAATTAAGGACCTTATAATGGAATAGAAGACGAAAGAAGGGAAAAGATGGATAGACGATTGAAACAGAGAAAATAAAGAGAATACGTGCTGATAAGAAGGCTGGGAAATGATTTTTATTCGCGAGGTCCTTAGGCAGCCATTTTCGTGAGAAAAAAATTACTTTACGTCTGAGGATTCCAAAAAGTTGTAAGACGCATTTCGATTTTAAGTTCTGTATCACGTATTCCAGCGTTATTTATTATCTTAAGCAGCATTTACATCAGTTGTGGGTTAAGAAGACTTTTTAAAATTGATTTTTGAAGCTAATGTTGGTTATTAAACACAAAGAAACAGACGATGGCTAGAGTTCATGATTTAGTGATTTTATGAATTTTAGAAAAATTGTAAAAAGTGTAATCAAAGATCCTATAGCTGAACTCCCTAGAACACGATTCCTAACATGCATTTGTACTCAACTCAATACAACGAGTATGAAGTTAGGAAGCATTATTTTTTTCAGCATCAATAAGCATCACTACATTCCTTTCCTTTTTTTTTATATATCCACCATTGCACGCTTCCGTGAATGTCATTCAAGAATATTCCTTTACACAGGAGTAAGTAGGACCAAAAAGTCATGTCTAATATGTTTCGACTCTTATATAAACTATGTTTTTATTTAAAACTAATTTTAAAAGGATACGGATGTCTTCATAGATTGAATCTAGTTTATGTACAAAATATAATTATAACAATAAAACTAAGCGAACCTGATACAAACAACCAATGTTTGCCTGCAAGCAACCCTCCACTTACCACTACCAAACCCAAATCCGTAAGATCACTCTTAACTCAATCTTCCCACCTACGCTTTGGTCTACCCCTCAATCATGCACCAGACGACTCAGCGCTTATTATAATTTTAGGAATTCGTTCGCCACTAAGCCCAAGAACTTTACAAGCCAATAATCAATCTTCGTGAAGCTATCACTTTTCTTATATTAACCGGTCGTATTCTCCGTTGTTCAATCTCCTAAATTTCCCAGTGGCCTCATCCTTTTTTTAACCGAATATTTTACCCTACATCTTAAGATGTTCATCCTTCAACTTCAACGGTCATTGTTGAGGCCACAAAGCCAGAATGTTTTAAAATTTATAATTATGGTTTGAGATTTTTAAATTGTATAAGTTATTTTTGAATCATTCATTCTAATGGGTAAAAAACTTTTTTTTGTCAAAAAATGTTTTTCTTTGTTTAAAAATACGTGTTGACTTATTTAGTCATTTTTGATTTTCTTTTCTTACAAGTATATTTTTATTTTATTTAAATATGTTTACTGATAAATTTGTACCTAGTGTATAATTTAATATGTATAAAGTATATCAAGTTTGTTTATATACGAGCTGAGCGGCCGATGCGTAAACAGACTTGCTTATTTATTACGGCAACTCGCACCGCCAGACGGGATTAACACACGGTGCAGAGTTCCTCTCAGTTCTGCCGTTACGTCCACAGTGTCCACAGTGGAATAATATTGGGACCGTGTCCGCATTTCATCGCCGAAGCATCTTTCCGCGTAGGAACACTCGATGCGATTCTGGTAGCGATGTAATTTTGTCTGGACTCATAAACTACTGTAAACGGTTTTATCATTATAATTATTATTTTCAAAATACATTTAATTTTTATTAACATGTTTTTTGTATAGAATATTTTTATTTGGTTATGTCTTTTTTATTTTATTGCAATTATTATGTTTTTTTGCAATTTATGATCATTGGCATTGTTTTTTTTTTTTTTTTTTTTTTTTTTTGTCATTAGTATGTGTGTGTGAGATATTATTATTTTCATTTTGGTTTCATCATAAGACATCATTTATTTTGAATAAGCAATAAAAATTTAGTTATTTTTTATTTTATATAAATCTCATTATTTTATTTCCAAGAAGAGCCCATTGCACTATCCAGCCACTTTAACAAAACATTTATTTGACGGTTCGTGCTCAACCTTTTAATTTGTGAAAGGCAGACGGCCGCCACATTTATTGGTCCTCCGGGGTCGGATCGTGCAATTTGGCTTTTTTAACGTCATAAAATTTTTATTTTACATAGATTGTTGTTATATTATAATATTATCATATTATAATGGTATTATGATGGTATTATCATTATAAATTCTATTTTTAAAATTATTCTATATTATAATATTGTATCTTATATTATTATTTAATATTTTTTCTTTGCAGAAAAAATTTATAGGGGCCTTAAACTTGTTTTTTCAACATCTCGTTCCCCAAATTATTTTATTTTACAATTTAACGTTGCTTTTTGTCTTTTTTTCATCGTAGAATTATTCCATTGTTTATAAGATACAACATGGAAAACTTAAGCGCTGATAAGCTGGCCAAAATTACGCCTCTACAAACGAAGTTACAAAGCGTAGGGCACAGGATAAAGTCCATTACCGAACAAGGACGCTTAGTTGCTACGGACAATTCACAGTTATTTTTATTTAAGGGTATGTACAAGGAGCTCAAACCCTACTTTGATTCATTTAATTCCGCCTGGGATAAAATCATAGAGCTTATGGCTGCATGGGGAGTAACGGACGCCTTTCCAGCACAAACTGATAAATCGCTACGCCAAGCAATAGAGCGTTATTATTATGAATCCTGCGCTATTTAGGAACATCATATAAACCCTACACCATCAGCGATCAATGCTACAACGGCACAGAATTCAAACCTTAGCGCACTAAATGACTCTCGAACAGTCCGAGCCAGGCTTCCTCAAATAAATTTACCTTCCTTCAACGGAAATCAAGGGGATTGGCCATTGTTTCGGGACACCTATCGGTCACTAATCCATGATGAGGATTCAATTTCGGATATTGAAAAATTTATCTTTTTAATCTCCTGCCTGAAAGGCCCTGCACTCACGCTAATTAAAGGAGTTGAGCTGCAAGAAGCCAACTATCCCCAAGCTTGGAAGCTGCTCAACGACCACTACAACGACAAGCGGAGACTAGCCAGCGGTTATCTTAAAACCTTATTAGAATATAAACAGTTCCAGAGCAGACCCTCTGCAAGTGGTCTAAAGCACTTGCTCACTACTGTCGGTGAAAGTATAGATTCATTCAAGCAGTTGAATATCCCTAACGCCGATAATTTCATATTGTTCTTTCTTCTCCTAAGATGCCTAGACTCAGAAACTAGGAGAGCTTTCGAAAAACAGCACAGTAACATTGAATTTCCCACACATCGAGATTTAATTAATTTTCTCAAAGTCGAATGGAGATCCTTGGAATTAACATCCGAAGAAACACACCACGACAATAACAATAGCTCAATAAATTACCCCAATAGTAGGCAAAGAGCATCTAATAAGGGCATGAAAACCTCGTTACTTGCCGACAAACATGGAGCCTGCCACGCACTCCATACTGATACTCATGCTCCCGGTGAAAATATAAATTTTCAAATCAACCGATGTCATGTGTGTGGATATCGTCATGCCTTGTGGAAATGTGAACGATTTCGCAAAGCTTCCCCAGCAGAAAGACTTGTACTTGTGAAAGGATGGACGGGCTGCACTAATTGCTTGTCAGATAGTCACACAAAAAATAAATGCACCTCCCACAGAAGATGCCAAATCTGTGGCAAATTTCATTATAGTTGGCTACATGACGGGCAACGACAGGAAGAGACAAGCACATCTGCTTCCCCTGCACCCATCAGTACGAGTGGTGTAGTACTGGGCAGCCAATCTCACCATGGCGAGGTTTTGCTAGGGACAGCGGTGATTGAAATTCAGGACGCTAATGGTATTTTTCAAAAGGTCCGTGCCGTCACCGATAGTGGTAGCCAACACTCCTTCATATTGGAAAGCTGCACGAGGAGATTAGGTCTAAGGTTAGAAGCATCTACGCAAGATATTTCCGGTATAGGCCATGCACCACTCACGGGTATGAGAGGAAAATTGAGTTGCAACCTCCGTTCAAGATTGGCACCTGAAGCTACATCCCACCTTTGCACTGAAGCAATAGTCGTCTCTCGTATTACTGGAAATCTTCCTCATAGCGTGATTCCTACCTCTACTCGAAGTCTGTTCAAATCATATGTTCTGGCCGACGAGGAGTTTTGGAAACCTAATTCTGTAGAATTCCTGCTAGGGGCAGATCTTTATTATGAAATAATAACGGGTCGTCCGATCAACATATCCCAGGATGCTCCCAAACTGCTTCCAACGATTTTCGGATTCATAGTTGGAGGCCCTTCTAAAAGCCATTCTGTACCCAAGAGCACATTCAGCCTCATAACGCAGTCAACGGAAGAGACCCAAAAGGTTATGTCAAAATTCTGGGCGCTAGAAGAGGTTCGCAAGCGGCCCATTGTGTCAGAAGATGAAATGGCGTGTGAGAACCATTTTTTATCCACTCACCACAGGCTAACCTCAGGTCGTTATGCTGTATCTCTGCCTATGAAAAAATTAGTCGACATTGTAACCAATCCTAAACAACAAGCCCTATGCCGCCTTAGGAATTTCGAGTTTAAACTCGAAAAGGACCCGCTGCTAAAGGTCGAGTACTACAATTTCATGCCAGAATACATATTGGGACACATGAAACTCGGCCCCGCTAGCGTCTTAACATATACAATACCATACCACGCCGTGGTAAAACCTCCAAATGACTCACATATTATCCTATCTGATGAAGACTCTCGTACCAAACTGTTAGGCATTCAATGGGACCCTAAGGAGGACATATTTTCTAATGAGATTCAGACGCCGCCAAGAAATCCCACGAAAAGAGCAATATTGTCGGCCATCGCGAGGGTTTATGACCCCCTAGGATATCTTGCACCCGTAATTTTCTACGCTAAGATAATACTGCAAGAGATGTGGAAATCCAAGGTAGATTGGGATGACATCGGCCCAACTACAATTTGTAACAAATGGAATATACTCCTTGATCAACTCCACCTACTAAGTCAAGTCAAGATTTCTCGTCACTTCGCTACAGGAATACCGGTGTCATACACGATAGTTGGATATAGCGATGCATCCGAACGAGGTTATTCAGCTGTTCTATACTTGCGCGCGGTCACTTCAAATGGCTGCCAAATATCGTTACTTAAGGCTAAGACAAAACTAGCCCCAGTCAAGCCAATGACTATACCTCGTCTAGAACTCTCCGGGGCACTGTTACTGAGTCGCCTCTTTCAAACCTGCAAGCCTCTCATGAGCAAATTGGATATCAATACATCCAAATTTTTCACAGACTCTCAAGTCGTATTGGGTTGGCTTTCTCTTCCACCTGAAAAACTCAACACTTTCGTAGCCCACAGAGTTGTCGAGATATTGGAACTAACAGAAAGGAGTCAGTGGAATTATGTCCGCTCCGAAGAAAATCCGGCAGATTGCAGCTGCCGCAGAATTTTACCTTCAGAACTCATCCACCATCCATTATGGTGGGCGGGCCCCGTATGGCTCTCAACAAAAGAAGACAACTGGCCCTACTTCACCACAGCAGTCTTCGAGAACCTGCCTGAAATAAAGAAAAAATGTAGTACAACGTTGACTACCACAGATAGCTCAAACCTCATTGATTGGATGGAGCGCTTCAGTTCTCATCCTAAGCTTGTACGCGCCACAGCCTATACACTACGCTTTGTGGATAGACTTCGACACCGAACTACTTCACATGGTACGATTTCGGTACCTGAATACATCAGAGCCGCTAAACTACTTCTGAAATTGACACAGGACCAGTTTTTAAAAGATCGTGGTAAAATATCCAATAATAACGCCATCCGCTCCCTGCTGCCGTTCATTGACGGAGAGGGCTTGGTCAGGGTGGGCGGTCGCCTTCAGAATTCACCGCTACCTTATGATGCCAAGCATCCATACCTTCTACCAGCGAGTTGCCACCTCGCAAAATTACTTGTTGATCACTACCACATAATATACATGCATTTAGGACCAACCTCACTTCAAAATATATTGCAGCAAAAATACTGGATTATAGGAGCCAGAGGATTGATTCGTCGACGGGTTTTTAATTGCATTACATGCTATAAGGCAACTCATTCACACCAAGTTCCCATTATGGGCAATCTGCCATCATGTCGGCTTGAAAAATGTCAAGTGTTTGCTCATGTGGGAGTTGATTTTGGCGGACCATTCTTCATCAAGGAATCACAGGAACGGAAAGCAGCAAAGAAAAAAAATGGACGAAGGATCGTCCCAATCTCAATATCGGTGATCTGGTCATCGTCAAGGAGCCAGGCTCACCCCTGAATTCATGGCCATTAGCTCGAGTGGCCGAAACTCACCTTGGCAAGGATGGAATCGTGCGAGTAGCCACTATCCACACCAGGTCTCTACAAAAGGCCAGTAGCCAAACTCGTCGCACTAACTCCCATCAACGACGCAGATTAAAATAAAATTTAACTAAATTTTGGTGGGCGGGATGTTGAGGCCACAAAGCCAGAATGTTTTAAAATTTATAATTATGGTTTGAGATTTTTAAATTGTATAAGTTATTTTTGAATCATTCATTCTAATGGGTAAAAAACTTTTTTTTGTCAAAAAATGTTTTTCTTTGTTTAAAAATACGTGTTGACTTATTTAGTCATTTTAGATTTTCTTTTCTTACAAGTATATTTTTATTTTATTTAAATATGTTTACTGATAAATTTGTACCTAGTGTATAATTTAATATGTATAAAGTATATCAAGTTTGTTTATATACGAGCTGAGCGGCCGATGCGTAAACAGACTTGCTTATTTATTACGGCAACTCGCACCGCCAGACGGGATTAACACACGGTGCAGAGTTCCTCTCAGTTCTGCCGTTACGTCCTCAGTGTCCACAGTGGAATAATATTGGGACCGTGTCCGCATTTCATCGCCGAAGCATCTTTCCGCGTAGGAACACTCGATGCGATTCTGGTAGCGATGTAATTTTGTCTGGACTCATAAACTACTGTAAACGGTTTTATCATTATAATTATTATTTTCAAAATACATTTAATTTTTATTAACATGTTTTTTGTATAGAATATTTTTATTTGGTTATGTCTTTTTTATTTTATTGCAATTATTATGTTTTTTTGCAATTTATGATCATTAGCATTGTTTTTTTTTTTTTTGTTTTTTTTTGTCATTAGTATGTGTGTGTGAGATATTATTACTTTCATTTTGGTTTTATCATAAGACATCATTTATTTTGAATAAGCAATAAAAATTTAGTTATTTTTTATTTTATATAAATCTCATTATTTTATTTCCAAGAAGAGCCCATTGCACTATCCAGCCACTTTAACAAAACATTTATTTGACGGTTCGTGCTCAACCTTTTAATTTGTGAAAGGCAGACGGCCGCCACAGTCATATTTTACATCCATAAAGAACAATTGTAGGGATAATAGTTATATGAATTCTAATTTCTAAATTTCGGTACAAAATGCGCTGGCTAACTAATGTCCGAATCGAAAAATAACAAACATTTTCTGTCTTCAATGATACATTTCCTCTTGCATTTCGTTTTTCTCGTTATCTTAGGCCCTAAATATTTCTCGACATGTTCAAATACAATTAGTAACATAAAATTATTCGTTAACATAAAATTTCCCTTTCTTCTTTCTACAACCATTTCTTGATCCCGTTAAACGGTCCCTCTCTGTTTTGTATTGTATAACGTCAGCGGCCTTGAGCCGGTTTGAGTAAAAACCGCCTTCAGCGGACTCAGCCCATTGTAACGTCTTAAAATACCGAAAGGTAACAGAAGGCTTTTGTTTATATATAAGTATTTGCATTTATTTATTGCAAATTTGTGTTTATATTGTTACGGTCACAGAGAGAAAGACGGGCGCAAGGATTTAAGGTTCCTGTAAGGGATTAAAGCCCTTTGTCGGCAGAGATGAAAGTGATTCTTCTGGGATGTTCCAGATCCCCCCCTTCCATGTCAGCCTTGCTATTTAAATACACTCTCGGCGCGAGTGTGTCAGAGAGTATTAAACCAGGCGGTGTGATAAACATCTGAATCAGTAATAAGTCAGTGTAATAAGTGTATCAAGAACTGTGACAGTTTGGGAGTGTAATTGTGTGTCAGTTTGTTATATTTGGAGATTCTTACGGTCGGTGGACTTTAATTAGTGAACTGTAAGTGTTAATTAGTTAAGTAGTGATTGTAATTTTATGCTATTCGTACAAATTTTAATTTACTCGCGTGAATGATTGACTAAAGTACAAATTTATGTAAATAGTTAAGCTGTTTAGAATTAGTAAGATCTTATATTATTGTAATAATTAAATAGGAGTAAATAGGAGGTAAGTAAGATAATAAATAATAGAAATATTGTAATTGTAAATTTGTATCGGTTTAATAATTTAATTGTATTATTTTTTCCACTTTGCTAATATATATTAGTATATTTAATTAAGGAATAGTTTAATTCATTTTATAATACCCAGTAGCCCGGTAACAATTTTGTAAATAAAATCTTAGAGGACGTTAAAAAAAAGTTAACTTAAAAATAAATAGTAAATTTTAAAGTGAATCTATTCTACAACTATATTTTCTTTTAAATATAGGGGACAATTTTGGAGCCATACCAGCTAAATTTCAAAGTTTTACAAACTATGTAAGTTGCTTTGACAGTTGTTAAACCTCAGATTTTAATTATGTTTTTGCAAAATCCTTCTCATGTAATATCTCTTTATACCAATGGGAAAATCAAAAGTTTTACATTTTTTCCGCATACAAGAATTTCAATACAGAAGACATAATCGAAACGTTTGTTTGTAATTAAATAATGTAATAATTCGATAATCGTTTCAGCATTGAAGTAGTCTCCCGTATCAAGAAATGCCTTCATTCTTAGCATTAAAAAAGCTCTATGACGCTAGATAACTAAGTAATTTAACACATTTATACATATATTTATTTGATCGAAATTAAATTATCCTTCGAGAAGAATTGGTTGACTGTAACTTCTAATGTAATGAAGAAATAGTTGGGGGTGCAGTCAATAAAATTTTTATTGACTTAAAAAAATTTTATTAAATTTTTTAATTAAAATAAAATTTTATTGACTGCACCCCCAACTATTTCTTCCTTAAATTATCCTTCAATTGTTTATATCTTTTCTTTAAAGTACTTTGAAAATCTAATGTTTGGCTGAAAAATTTAATATAATTTTTCAAAAAAATAAATACACAGTATGCTGAGCATTTGTCTACTTTATTTAACGAACAATCACACAACAACAAAACTATATATCAAATATACACTGAACTTTATGCACTTGCAAATAATGAATTTGATGAATTTCTTATATATAATGTAAACCTGTACAATCTTGTTCAATAGCAGGGCCAGAAACGCTAAAACCGAAATGCGAAGGGTAGAAAATTGGGATGGGAAAAAATCAGGAAGTGGAGTCCTCCACAACAGGGGTTGTGATAACGGGCCAGCGTCAGGCCTGACAACCGCATGAATACACCAGGAATATGGAGCAGCTTCATTTTCAGGAAGGACCTCATTGATTAGATTTGATCAGTTCCGCAGGTTGTCGCTTTGAATTAAGTCACAAGTTTTAATTTTCATTCATTTCCTTTTTAATGTTCTCGAAAATATAAATAATCGTGAATATTTGTATGAAGAAAAGAGTACAATGTGTATATTTTTGGCTTAGTGTATATTAAAAGAGTACAATGTGTATAATAACCCCGATATGGAGAAGAATCACAGCCACCAACAAATGTTAGTTGGATTGAGAAAACAGCAAATCAGGCAAATACTTTCCAGACAGACCAAGCTCCATCTTTATAAAAGATTGATGTGGCCAACACTTCTATATGATTCTGAGTTCTGAACTACTTCAAGAACTGCTGAAAAGGAACTACTGATTTTTGAAAGAGACTCTCCTTCATTTTTGTATGTATAAAGGTTAGTGGAGCGGTACTCGAACCAATACATACAGAGATCCTGACGTCGTGAGAATAATGAAGTGGAGGTGCTTAAGATATGCAGGGGAAACTGCCAAGGTGGAAGATGGAGAAACGTCAAAAGTACTCCCTACTATCCCGATTGATGCTCAAAACATCTTTGGAGTTAGGAACTGGATGCTGTCGGCACAAAACTGTGACGTTTGGAGGAAGTGGTTGATTGAGGCCAAGACTGCGCCTATATATATATATATATATATATATATATATATATATAAAAAAAGAATATTGCGATAATCAAGACATGAACGTTTCAACGAACATTTCGAAATATAGATGATTATACAATCTAAAAAGTATGTGTAAGTCGGTTCTTTAATCTATATGCAAAGTATAAATAGTAACTTATAAAATTATTTTTATTTTCAAGAATTTTTTTTGAGTGCATTAATATCCTTTCTAAACAGATATACTGATATCTTTAATTAAAAATTTCAAAAAATGTATAATAAAAACATAACTAAACGTTTTCCGTCAACTTTGGTTTCTAATAAATATCCACTATTTAAGGAATTATTTGTTAACCTTGTTTTATCATTTTATTTATTTAGTTTTCTTTCTTTTTTGACCGAGACTTCTACGTTTTTTTTATTCCGTATTATCAGATCCAATTTGCTCAAATTTATTTCCCGAGTAACAAAGAAGAGTTGGCAATATGTAAGGCACGACCATGGGTCAATATTGAGGGCGAGGGCATAAATACAAAGTTATCGTACTAACTTGTCTATCTCCCGTCCAAAGAAGAAAAGTTGCGAGCGGGTTATTGAGTAGGTCAGACCAGTGAACTAGTCTTAGTGCCAAATCGATAACATACTTTCTTCTCAACTTCTCTATAGGGAAAACTTGCTTTTTATTTCAAGTCTAGAATTAATGATCGAATCAGTCTGAATTTCTGTCTTCCTGTCGTCGATATCTAAAAGAAAAAGGAGTAGTGGCAAGTTTTAAAAATTGAAAATACACCTATCATACTTCTTTATCCCACAATTACCACAGATAGAGAATTAATAAGCATCAACTTCGTCTGAAAACTTTTCTATATACATATAATCGTTTAAAATCGCTATTCCTTAGTTTATCCTTTCCAAGCACATAGTTTTGGCTGAAAAAACATCCCTAAATTTCTTCATTGCTTTATGATGTTCATAATTTAGTATAATATCCATTTGGAGCAAATCTATTTTTTCTATTACAAAATTACTCTTCATCTGAATATAAATTTCCTTAGGATTCTTCTCATAATGACACACCGCTAACCATCCATCATCTTATTCCTCTGGATCGAATCCTATCTGAGACGTTTTCAGTTAATAGAATTTCGCGCGATAATTGTGGTGATAGCGATTTCCTTAACCAGTAGACCCTAAAATCAGTGAGTTACAATAATCACGGGATTCCACACTTTCTCCCCAGGACATTATCAAGGAAATATTTTATCACGCTAATCATATAAAAAAATAATCTATCTCATAATCACTATTGTTACACCAACAAACAAAAAAAAAAGTAATTTTTAAGAGAACATACTAGACGATATTTAGTAGAAATAAAAAAGCCATTATTAGAATCGCAAAAGCTCCGAAAATAGCTATCTCGAGTTGAACCGGATTCAACATGTATTTATAAAAGCCGAGTTGCCTAATGTCAGAACGTAACAAGGTCAGAATTTAAAAATGTATTAAAGCATACAATATTAAGTACACATAAGATACAGATAAACAAATATAATTACTAATGTACAATTATTCATTTTTGTTATTATGTTAGTATCCCATTATTGCGTAGACGATATAGATCGAGTAAAGTGAATTAATTTCTCAGCATATTTACAAATAATGCATATTCAGTCTTTCATTTTAAAAAAAAATCCTTGATTATGACCAATCTAGTCATAAATCTACGATTTTAAGCTTATGCTGTGCAATTGTATTGACAGTGAAAGTATCATAATGTAAAAAAAAAAAAATGGCCCGACGATAGGAAAGATATGTGTTAATGTGTGAGAATGTAATTTCAATTTTTTCACAACTTCGAAAAGGTCAGTACTATTCCCATGGCAATCGTGTGATGGTGCGCTAGAGATTAATCATGAATAGATTTGAAGAGACAAAGGTGCGAAGTAACAGAATACACAACCTCAAAAACTTACAAGAATAGAATAATAAAACTCTTCATGAAAAGATAAAAGGTGGACTTAAATTAGTATGAAGTTGAACTAACAAAGAGGGAAATGCTAATCTAAGTCTAAAACAGAATTTACACTGACACTACAGCTAAATTCATATTTGTTCAACTTTCACAAAGCAGGAAAACCAGAAAAAAAATACATTTCCCTTAAATCTATTTCCTATTTTTAATGATCATTTGCTTAAATTCTATCCTGAATTATCTGGAAAAAATTGTTATATTTATCAAAATCCGCAAGCTACGTTTGCTTGTTTATAATTTCTGTAATATACAATCAATACTTCTTTATATCAAGGCGGTTTTTAGAATACAGATAATAATGGAATATGGATGTATTTGATATGTATCTTGAACCGAATATATAAGCTTTTATGCTACTAGACATTATACTATATTGTTACGTACATAGATAGCTGTTAGGAATTTTGAAAAATATTAGTGGAAAACTTGTTAGAAATTCAAGATTATTTAAAATTGCCCATGACAAAGTTTCGTCTAAAGCGTATAGAAGCGAGCTACTGAAGAAAAAAAAATCACGAAAATGGCGAATTCGTACGCCAACGTATTTTTTTATTTAATTTATTTTCTATCGACCTATGGTGAATGGTAGGAAGCGGAATGGTTAACTGGTACAGTGCTGAACTACCGTGCCGAAGTCCTTGGTTTATATCCGGCTCTGGCAGATTTTATTTAATCTGTAAACAGCCGGGAATGGAGATCCTGCCATCCAGCTACTATAAAGTGGATACCCAAAATAGGAGAAAAAAGCCCTGTTGAATCTCGGACTAGTCAACTCCCTGCACAAACGTTACCCAAGAAACAGTACAGTCTAACAAATAGTAACCCATGGGGCGGACGACCTGTGGTCTAGTGGTTAGCGTAACAAACTACTAAGCCCAAGATCGGGTTCATAGCCCGGCAGGTGGCCCTAAGATTTTTTAAAGGGAGTAAAAAATCCTTAGTTACGCCGTCCTTCGGAAGGGACGTTGAACGGGGGTCCCGAGCCTGTACGATGTCAGGTACTCGTTAAAAATCCCTATCCTAATTAAACCTGGATAGGCAAAATTTAGAGCTCCCACTGTAGCATCATCCGATTAGCCATAGCAGCATATAGTGGCGTTAAATGAACAAACAAACAAACATAGTAACCCATCATTGAAGATTCTAAATGAGCTATAGTAGTACAATTTTTTTATTTATTTTTTACAAAGGCCTTGATAATTCCAGTTCATAATTTCCGCAATCTACAATCAATAATTCTTTAAATGAGGCCGTTTTTAGACCACGGATAATAATGGTTCATGGATATATTTGATATGTATCTCGAACAGAAGTATATGAATATTTATCTTGAACATGGATATGAAAGTTTAGAAAATGTTCATGGAAAGTGAGAAATCTATTTTTATCCATAACAATTGTATCGAGAAGAGAAGGCTGAGTGACCTCTACAGCCTGCGGTTCCCCGTCAGGCCAAAATATAGCGCTTGAGTGCGGATTGGATTGTGCAAGAACAATTGCATCACGGCTTCCCAACTCGCTTGCATAATGCATCGTGCTTTATTCCCTCCTTCTCTTCCTACCTAGCCAGTTCCCAAATTAAAAAACACACACTGTCATTAAGAATGTAATTATTAGCTACATGGTACAAGGCGCCTAATGATGTGTGCAACATGATGAAGCAATAAGATAGGAAAAAGAAGAGTTGTAGACGGATCATTACGCTCATTTATATTAGAATCATTCTACAATAAGGCTTGTGAATAATATCTTCTTTATTATTAAGTCATTTTATTACATCTTTAATACCTCCACGATTTTCGTTTTCGCACTTCCTTAGAAAATCGACTACTAATTGAAATAAAAACCATTAGTCAATATAAGAGAAAGGAAAAATAACGTTTCCATTCCCGTTCCTGAACCAATAGATAAAAACAACAACTCAATTTTATATAGCTTCACATAATAAGTATCAACATAAAACAATCCAAGAATTAATGAAATACAACTTTAGTTTTCTGTTATTTTAAACATTTTAGGCTCCTCATTTTTCCACTTATTTCCAAAATCGTTTTGTGCTTTTGCTATCCGTATATTCTCTGAGTTTTTAACATCCTTTATTTTTACTTAGGGTTCAAGTCCGGTGGTGGAAGATAATTATTTAAAACTTATCCGGGATCTAGAGATCCTCCTGGGCCCACTCAGCCTCTATACAGTGGTTGAGCATGATCCCGGACAAATTAACTCCCTGAAAAACCGTTGTCCTTGAAACAGTACAATCTAAAAAGGTGCTGAACACAAGAATTTACAAGGGTCATAGTGATTTTACTTCACTTTTTCTTTTTTTATTATGCTATGGTGTATGATTTTTGGTGGACAAGAATATTTTTTTTATTATGTCTACCAAGATATTAAATCAGGAATTTAAATAAGAAATATGAACTACAGGTTTAATAAACAATAATTTTATATAATGTAGTAATAAGTGTGTCTGTAAGGTTTACACAATTAAATAAATAAATATATGTACACACACACACACACACACACACACACACCGACATATATTCTTTTAGGTCTATTAAATACCTGAGCCGACGGAGAGGCGAGGTCAAGGCAACCGATTGCCTTAGCCTACATACTTGCCCTGTGAGTCCTATAAATATCCTACATCCTATCCTGTTCTTTAGCCTAACGGTATCCGAATTTAAATTATCTTCAGAAATATATAATACACCATGTACGTGCATTATATATTCGTGTACAATGTTCTGGTACCTCTACTCTACACGTAACGAGCGGTGAAACACCTCAGGTGCAGACGCCTGTGGAGTACCGCCTCTCCTGGTGAGCGAAACGACCATTTATGCAAACGCGTGACTTGGCTCGCACACGTACGGCCGGCGTCCAACCTGCCAACTGTTCGCTTTCCAAGTAGTATGAAATCATTTTTCAGTCAATTCTTCATTTCTTTTAATATAAAATATAGTTCAAAGTGGTACCATAAAACTGGTTAAATAAATTTAATTTCAAAAAAATGTATTCATATCAAATTTCAGTATTAAAGCAAAATTTTGAAAGTGAAATATATCTTAATGCTACTGATTTTAAACGTTAACTAACTTTAGGTTAGAATAGCTTTGTATTTAGACAGATATCAATTGTTATTTCATTTATAGCTTTTACTGTTAAATCCTCCCATAATCTTTTATCTAAATTAACGGTGCAAAGTGGTAACAACTTAACGAAAATCGAAAAACGTACATTATCGTATCGAACATGTTTGAACTATTTGGCTTAGTGTAAAAAAAAAAAAAAGACCACTACAACCCACGAAAGGGATTGGTTTCAGGACAAGAACATCAGTAGGAGCTGTACAAAACCAACGGTTGTGCAAGGAAGTGTATTGGCCAACATCACGTTCAAATTTTTTACTGGAATCAAAATATTTGAGTAAGATGTAGGTAGTTTTATTTTTTAAATCGGTGCATTCAATGATTTTCATTTAAATTCAAAACCAGTGCTATGTTTTATGAAACAGCTTAAAGAAGTCAGGGACAGTAACCCTGTGTCAATTTTATATAATACTTGTAATTCATCTGATCAAGTTAGTTTAGTAGTAAAAGCTTTTTTGTGTGATTGATAGAAAATAAATTTTTTTCAATATAATTCAACTGAAAAGATAAAAGGAAACATAGTTTTCCATTTTTTAAAAAAAAAATATTATAGATCTAAATCAAAATACATCGTATAAATGGAAATATGTAATTGATAAAATTGAAATTATTAGCCTAAAAAGTGGGAATGTCTAAGTGAGATACGAATAAGTTAACTACTTAGCTGCTGAAACCATAACGGTAACAAGAAATACCTCAAAATATATTTTACAGTTCAGGTTAAATTGGCCGAATAGGATTGATTCAGTTTGACACAACAGCTCTCTATAATAGCGGTGAAACATTGAGAATTAAATGCCAATAAAGAAAGACAAAATACTCAACAAAACAAAGCAAGAAAATCATAAAGTTAGACGTTCATCTTTCACAATAATACCACGTAACTTACACGTTTTATTTAGAAAGAGAAATATAATTATAGGGTACTTTACAAGCATTTAAATATGACATTTAAAAATGGATTAATTCGTATAAAAAAGCTTATTTTTAGCAAGTCAAATCCATTAGACGAAAATATTTTGTAAGTAATAAGCATATATCATTGAGAACTAGCAACTGCTATTAAAAAATCAAACAAAAAACTTAGGGCAATATTCCTAAATTAAAACAATAGCTTCCATATTCCTTAGGAGTGTTATAAGACACATTGCAATATAAAGAAAATAACAAGATAAAAAAGAATAAGACATTGAGTTATTTTAATAATGGCATTTCAGCAATCGAGGCGATATTGAAAAACAAAAACGACCAAGAAACAAAATCTTTCTTCTCAAAATTAATAGCCGGAGAAAGTTAATTATTAGCTAATAATTACTAATTGTATATTGAATTAAATACCCATACTTATTGATACAAACATTACTGACAGACACATTACCACAGAATCCTACAAAGAGGAGGAAACGTCTCTTGAGCAGGGATCTACTACCGTGAGATGAAACAAGCTTCGACTGCCTTCAATGAGAGGTTTCTCCATGCACGCATCCACGTGAATCCCTTAGGGGGTTTACAAAAGGAAATCACAAATACAGTATGTGCATTTATATAATTTCTCAAATATCTATTATTACTATTAAAAATAATTGTATAGAAGATCTTTGTTTGACGAAACTGCGTAGTGTTGAAAAGCAATATAGATTAGGAATGCTTTGCTTCAATAAATAACATATTAAAGTGTTCCACCAAAATCCACTAAACGAGAACAAATAGAACTGGCGCCAAAATCATACAGCCCCTAACCATACAAAGGGTACTCAAGTAACATAATGGGTACTTAACTCTACCTGAAAATGTTCTTCAACACCCTACAATGCCAAAAAAAAGTTCCAGAAATACAATGTAGAAACTAAAAAGGTAGTTTTACTCACTTAAAACTGGAATGAAATGCTCTCAAAATTTTAAAATTCATACCTGAAAAAAAAATTACTATAGATACATTGATTTTAAACAAAAATAAATACAATTTTAAGTAAAATAAATAGCTTATAACTTTTATAAGAATTAGGCAAAGGTATAGTCACTGAAGGCATAGATTTTGATAATATTCTAAAAATTGCTGGCTAGAGATAAAAAGGGGAATCGGATAAAGAAAGAGCAATTTACAAAAAAAAATATAATGAAAAAGTAATCGACTGAACAAAAAATGAGTATGCCGTTAGTTATGCGACGAGAATATTAGTTTTAAGAAGATATATTAAATCAATACAACTGAAAATAGTAAGTTATTAAATGCAGCTGTAATTCACATGTAAATAAATAATTCAAGAGGTTGTTTGGTATTTAGATTCGAAAAATGCAAAGGTAATATCTAAACACAAAATATATTGATCTACAAGATTGATTCGAAAGATTTTTAATTCAGGGACAGTAGTACTGTCTAATTCATGCCCAGATTCTAGTCTTTAAGACGTCTGTACTGATGTTTCAAATGATCAACAGCATCAGACAAACACAATGCAGGCAGTTTAGATCATATGGATTGACAACTATCAATATAAATTATAAATAGAGGAGGTTTATGAATGGTAAGGGAGTGGAGTGGCTCAGTAGTAGAGCACTGAGTTGCCAGGCCGGAAATCCTGGTTGGAGACGAATCATATAGGATCTAGGACCCTCCTTGGGCTCACCCAGCCTCTATAAAATATTATAAAAATAGGGTACCCAAAACAAGGGGTGAAAATCTGGCGGTTGAGCGTGACCCAGGACATCACCTCCTTGTAGAACCGTTGTCCATGAAACAGTACAGTCTCTACCATGACACCCCTTCACGGGTTGTTGTGGCACAGTTTTTTTTTTAATGGTTGGTCTTTAACTAAAAATATAGTTATTTAAGATCACCTAAAGCATGTGACTCACTAGGAGACTAGAAACTGATTCTGGTTAAACCCAACAGACTTCCACTGACAAGAAAACTAAACACCGTAAGATCAGAAGTACTTATAGCCTATGATTCATTCCACACGAACGCTTCGAAAAGGTTCTAGCTTTAAAATCACTTAATAGGATGAAAATTTATAGGTACTTTAAAAAATTATTTAATTTTCTTACTTTCATGTGGACAAACGTCTCACTTTGAATCTACATACACCTTGATACTGAAAAGAAAAGAAACTGCTCGACGTTTTCGCCTACTTCAACATTTACTGAACTTTCGATTTCGATGTAAATAAATAATTCAAGAGGTTGTTTAGGATTTTGATTCGAAAAATGCAAAGGTAATATCTAAACACAAAATATATTGATCTACAAGATTGATTCGAAAGATTTTTAATTCAGGGACAGTAGTAGTGTCAAATTCATGCCCAGATTCTAGTCTTTAAGATGTCTGTACTCATGCTTCAAATGATCAACAGCATCAGACAGGCACAATGCAGGCAGTTTAGATCATTTAGATTGACAACTAGCAATATAAATTATAAATAGAGGAGGTTTATGAATGGTAAGGGAGTGGAGTGGCTCAGTAGTAGAGCACTGAGTTGCCATGCCGGAAATCCTGGTGCAAATTCCGCTGCGGGCAAGACTTTTATTTAGTCTGTTTGCAGCCGGGGACGGATCATATAGGATCCAGGACCCTCCTGGGGCTCATCCAGCCTCTGTACAATGGGTGAGCCAATACAAATACAAAACAAAATACACCAATCCACCAAAAACGCCAATACAAATCTGGCGGTTGAGCGTGACCCAGGACGTCACCTCCTTGCAGAACCGTTGTCCATGAAACAGTACAGTCTCTACCATGACACCCCTTCATGGGTTGTTGTGGCACAGTTTTTTTTTTAATGGTTGGTCTTTAACTAAAAATATAGTTATTTAAGATCACCTAAGGCACGTGACTCACTAGGAGACTAGAAACTGATTCTGGTTAAACCCAACAGACTTCCACTGACAAGAAAACTAAACACCGTAAGATCAGAAGTACTTATAGCCTATGATTCATTCCACACGAACGCTTCGAAAAGGTTCTAGCTTTAAAATCACTTAATAGGATGAAAATTTATAGGTACTTTAAAAAATTATTTAATTTTCTTACTTTCATGTGGACAAACGTCTCACTTTGAATCTACATACACCTTGATACTGAAAAGAAAAGAAACTGCTCGACGTTTTCGCCTACTTCAACATTTACTGGACTCTTATCCAATCCTTACAATCCAAAATCCTTCGTAAAATCCTCAATCCTCCTTATTTTGTCACGAACAAACTCATCCATCATGATCTTAATATCCCATATGTTACTGATTTGGCCCAAACTAAATATCTATCCTTCCATGACAAGCTCCATACACACATGAATCCGCTAATCTCTCAACTTGCTTCCCATACTATTCCTGATAACTCTCAAAGGCGTTTGAAAAGAAGATGCTCTCGAGATCATACACTATAAAACTTTACTGGAGTGCTACCGATGGGTAGTTTCTCCACTGTGTTTTTCATGCAATATTGTACATATTAGCAGATTTACTTGTTATAATAATAGTATAGTTGTAAATATCAATAAATTAAATTTTAAAAAAAAATTCATACTAACAGGAGATTTTAGTAGGTTTAAAGGTCAACGAATACCTACACGCTTGATGAATGACACGACGAAAGCTATTGAGAACGAGGACGAGCAGATAAACAATAACCTAGGCATCACTTCCTTTGATAATAAACAATGTCGTGTTAGAGGAAGTGGTCATCAGGGAGTTTAAATTAATTAATTAATTCGTTAGCACTATCTCCAGTGGGTAACGAAGCAATCTAGATATTTTTAAATTACTTTTTTCAACTTGAGCTGATATTTCCATTTATTAAATAAAAAAAGGGTATGGACGTGAGAGGAAATCGGAGTCTAAATGGAACCCAAAAGATCCACTCCATAGCTTCAAAGGTTTGTTCACTAAGTATTGAAGTAGCCTAAAACGACGAGTCTGTAGAATTTTGAATGAATAATTTTTTAGCAATAGCAAAGTTAACTAGAAAAAATAAATGTTACATCAATAATCAGCTTATATATATATATATATAGACAATGAACCCAATGCCAAATGACGGTTTAAAAAAAAAAGTACATTACACACTAAGTGTATTGGATTCATGGTAGGGAATGTAAAGTATCTGAGCTAACAGTTGTGCAAGGAAGTGACTTGGCCGACATCACGAACTACTACATGATAAAAAAAAAGATAATGAAAAGAAAAGAATGAAAATGTATATGGATTTCTTTTTTTTTTATCCATCTTCAAACTTTAAATGGGTGTAGTTCATGGTTCGTAAGCATTATGGTAGCCCTTGTAAAAATTTTGCACATTAAGAAAGTCGTTCATTGCTATAAAGAGAAAAAATTTAGCAGATAAAAAGTTTTTATGGCGGCATTGCGAAAACCAGACTTCATTTCTATAAGTTTTAAGTGAGTTCTGGAATAAAGAGTGAAGGAAGAAAGAAATGTTCATGACTTTTATGTTTTCTATTCTGTTTGAAGGGTTTACTAATTTGTAATTTTTTTTCTTTCTATTTCTGTCTTTAAGAAGCCTACAAAACTAATAAATATCAAATTTTAATGTAGCCAAATTAACCATTACATTTTTTCTAGTTGGAATTATATTGTCAAAATACTGTTTTGGATCGATATTGTGTGAAAAATGTACCATTTGTTTCGACGAGTATGTTAGTGTGTGTTTTTTAAATATGGAACTGAGTCTTTTTACATAAAGAACTAACAGTATTTTTAATCGAATAAAAAAAACAGATCTTACTTCAAGGTTCTTAAAAAGAAATAAAAAAATCTATATAAGGACTTTTTACATACAGCGAGGCCCAACTGTAGCTTTATGCGGGAGTTGAATGCCAAGTTATATAACTCAAACATAATTTAAAATAGTTAAAACAGGATTCTTTACAATTAATATTAAAACAGAGGGACTGCTTTATTTCAAACAATTAATTGTACATAATCCAATAAAAGAAATAAAGGTGAACAACACTAGTATGGTCTATGAATAGAATATTTTTATATAAATGGAATCAGGCTAATTGGGCACCATAATAGGAACATTAAGTAATTGTGTTTTTCGAAAATAGTTCATTTAAATACGTTTTTTTGGATCATCGCTTTTTTTTAATTTCATAAGTATTCAATGATAGAATCAACAATACATTTTATTTGACTATTGAATTTTAACAATAATTAGGTCGTAATTACTTAATTAGTACCAAAGATTATACAAATATTCATAATATTGAGACAAAAAGAAAATTGATTCAGAAATTTAATCATTTTGTATTGTTTTTACATTTATATTTACAAAAAATATTCAGCAGTTAATGCTAGAGACAACACAGGATCTGGATATTGATATTTAAAATATAAATGGATATAGATATAGATATAGAGGATATAGATATTGTAATATAAATTAATGATTCAAACGAATGATCATTGAAAATAAACATCGTGATTATTATAATGTTATATTTATTAACTCTTCTTCATGCTTAACAAGCTACAAAATAAATCGATGAAGCATAAATCACAATGGACAGACATCGAGTAGTCAAAGGATCGAACTGAGGTCATTGACCACAAAGCTGTCATCAGGTAAACGTTCCGGTATTGTCAGCCTTTACATCAAAGCCAATAAATAAATCAAATAATAAAAATGTTAATAAATGTTCCACATTATAAAAAATAAACAATAAATATTATTTCCAATGTTTCTAATGAAAAACTATGAATATATTATTAACTAGTTTATGCCCGCGGCTTCACTCGCGTGGAATTTGGTCTGCCACATAAAGTTTCGTGAAAGATCAGTTTAAATAAATAATTTAATTATTTTTTTAAAATATAAGTTACTCCTACATCTAAAATTTCAGATGTCTAACTTCAAAACTGACGGATTCTATACAACCTTTGAACCCCTATTATATTAAAGGGGAAATCCTGGGGGTGGAATTATCCAAATTTCTTTCTTAAACTATACAATAAACCTATCTACAAATTTCAAGATGCTAAGTTCCTGATTTGCCTTTAATTATGTACTATAAGGGGAGGGGAGCACATGCCCCCGTGCCCCCACATAAATCTACTCTTGCTTAAGCTATATGTTTAACATATTTTACTCAATAAGTTTTATCTAAATCCGTTCAGTAGTTTTTGAGTGAATGAGTAACAAACATTCTCATTTATAATATTAGTAGGATATCAAAAAAATAGATTCACCCATGTTCTTTCTGTTATTTTAACAACTATGATCATGTGAATTGCCTTTAAATATGTACTATAATGGATTCTCCACAGTACCTAAAAAACTATCGGGAGGGGGGGCACGTGTACCCGTTCGCCCCCCCCCCAAGAAATCCGCACTTGCTATAACCTATGTGTTATTCTGATGTATAACCTATATTACTGTAAAGTTTCATCCGAATCCGTTCAGTAGTTTTTGCGTGAAAGAAAGACAAACATACAAACTTTCGCATTTATAATATTAGTAAGATTAGCGAGGTAGTATTTTTTCATTAAGTCAATAATGCATCATTTGAAAATAAAATATTTGAACAAGTCTTTGCACAATTGTATATAATATATATTTCCATTATTAGCTTAAGGAAAAGCATGTTTAAGCAGCCGTTCTATTTAATAATTTTATCTACTTCAATTATAATATCAGTTTATTTTTAAAAATAGTATTGAACTACTTCCAGCCACGGTTTCGACCCAAACTGCAGGTCTTTTTCAGGGCTTTTAATGAGGCCACAAGTCAATGTGAGCTCCTGGTCCTGAATATTTTTTCATTTAAAAGACCTGATATAAAATATAAAACAAATTATTCTGTAGTACAATAGGGAAATTCGTTTTAGAATAGATTATAACAGTAATTTAGGTTACAGGATGAGACATAATCAAGGAAAGTAATCAACGAAGTGAGAGGTTAAAAACAAAAAACAAGATGAAACAAAACATGTTTTCGTGTTATGTGTTAAATAATGAGCTCATAAGTTATATGTTTATTCGGATTAACAACAGCTATTAATGTATTTAGCATAAGTACTACTGCATTATGAAAACTATTAGATGATGAAAAAAAATATTATACTTTTTGAGGGAATATATGCTCTTATTTAATACAAAATATAACTGAAAATTTCCACAGACCTTGGGGCACTATTTACTTAAAGCCATAAATAGAATTAAATAGTTTTTTTTTTGTTTACCGATTAAATTGGATAGAATAAACTCTAAACAATTAAATAATAGTTATTATTAAGTATTACTTTCCTTCATCAGCTGTAAATATTTTATTTCATTATAAAGTAATGACAAAGAAGTTTTAATTTATATGAAACATTTAAACAGTACACACTAAATTATTAATTTTTGGGAATGACAAAGGGAATCCGAAACACAATATAACTCCATAGTTAATTTTTTGGAGTGGTGGTCTGGTCTAATAATGAATAATATTTTATCGCAAATAAATGATTCGGGCAATTTTTATTACTAGAGTAAGGGACTTAAAAATTAAACCACCCATAATTGCGAAAAAAACAATATTTGGGACAGTAGATCAATATTTTTAGTCATCGATTAAAGGTATAAATTAAAATCATAAATATATATATATATATATATATATAAAATTTCATAAAATTCATATTTTTCCCTTATCACCACAAGGCCAAATATTTCAATCTTATAATATTTTATGATCTATCAAACAAAATTAACAATTTTACGTGGCAATAAATAATTTATTACTGCAAACAGATGAATAATATAGTCTTGAATTTATACAGTTATAAATAATCTTTGCAGAAATCAGGAGCTGTCCCCAATTGCTGTGTTCGTGGCATTGTTCCCATGGCAGCGGACTATTTTTAGTCTTATCAGGAGGAATCCCCCGTAAGCACGGTACTTCACCACGGGCATGACTTCAAGCCATGGTATTTACGATGGCTTAGGGATAAATATTAAATAAATGAAGGATGTAGGAACAGGAATGTAATTAATAGAAAGGTTTGGAAGCTTCCAACCAACGTTCTCTAATTTCTACTTTTAATTTTACAACATAATATCAATATTTATGAAGATAATTCTCTCCATTAAAAAAAAAACTCATTTAGAATAATAATAGAGTGTCATTCTAGCTAAGGACCTGTTAAAGTATATACTATAAAAATTTGTAGAAGATATATGTATTGTCTATTATCTTATACCTAGTCTAAATCAAACACTTTCTAATCCCAAAACCCTTAACTAGTTACTAAATAACGAATAATGAAATGGATAACTTTCACTTACAAATTCATAAATAATAATAATAACATATTATATTTAAATGATATCGAATTAATAAACAAAAATGGGCAATAAACCTGATCCAACCACAAACATCTGAATGAGGTTTTAGTTTTTATTTAATTAATTTAGTCGAAATTCTTCAACAAAATATCCAGCTTCATAATATATTGGTCGTTTTATAATGGTATCCGTAATGAGGTAACGAGATAATGAGGTATAATTACCTCCATATAGCCATGAAGAAGACCTGCAGGGTGGGTCGAAACGTTGGCTTTCCTATAAACATTGCCCCTATTTATGAGAATTTTTTTTACTTCTACTCGGACCACTTTCTTCCTCATACATATATATATATATATATATATATATATATATATATATATATATATATATATATATATATATATAGGTAGATATTGATGTAAGGTCAACTAATATTATTCAACGCTTAATGAGGTAACTTTCTTCAATGTCCTACTTCTCCGTGTGGCAACCTATATAAAACTAATAATTTTAAAGAATAGATAGATCTATTTTACAAAGAAGTAAATAAAGATTTCTGGAACGTGGTTACGATGTGGGTTGTGAACTTCATATTAAGTAACTCCCTCTTTGAATCCACATCAAACGGTGGTTAGTGAAAGACTAATTGCAAGCAAGCCTCAGACTAAATTATATAGGTTAATCAGAGGATTTCATCCATAATAAATTGCACCCACTTCCAAAAAACATACGCACATGCGAGAAATCAACGATCAGCTGTCGATTTAAAACAATCGGTAGATAGAAATGAAGAGATATAAATTATAAATATGATAGTGTCATCTGTTCAACCCACCTTCAAGAGAAATTCACAAAAATGGGACTCATTTTTATATCAACAACTATGACGTAATGTGTACGATTGGAAAGTACAGCATGAAATTCCGTCCAAATAAAGATTTACAGTGGGTAAAATTCAATGGATTTTGTTAAAAGGATTCAAAAGGGACTTGCCGTTTCTTCTGCTCTACTTTCCACCTCTCTAATCGGCACAAGATCGCACGTTTTTCCTTTCTCTCTGAAATGGAATCTTTTTTTTTTTTATGACGCGTCTTCGCACTTTTACTGAACAACAGGCGTAAAAGTATGTGCTTCGGAGTTTTACGGAGGTACATTAAGTTTAAAACATAAAATATCATGCTCTAGTGGCAGTAGATACTTCAAGTTTGCAATTAAGAAGTCCTAACAACTACCTAATAACATGAAAGATTGCAAATCCATTTTTTAAAATAATAAAACATAAATCAATACTATAAATAATAATAAAAACAGTAGAACCTAAGTAAGTAATGTAAGAATATTCTGCAGTAATGAAAAAAGGTAATTGGAAGTAATAACGTTACTTAAGATAACTATATCCTCTACTAAATTGTAAATATGTTGATTCCAAATAAAATGTTCTGATAAAACCTATTAGGGTTGCGTTATCACTAATTGAACACACATCGGTGGCTGAAAAGAGTTTTAATGACATCTGGAAATATTTGGAGTTTGATAAGGCCAGCCCAAGTTATCATATTAAGAAAACTGTTAATATTTATAAATATATTGCAGGTTTTTTTATGCAAAAAAAAAGTTCTTTCAAGCTGAAAAGTGTTTATTTCATGTGAACAATCAGTTTATTTTTAAATTATTGTTACGGGCTACTGGGTATTAAAATGAATTAAACAATTCCTTAATTAAAAATACTAATATTTATTAGCAAAATGATAAAAAGGATACAATTAAACTATTAACAATTAAATTATTGAACTAATATAAATTTATAATAACAGTATTCTAAATATTTATTATCTAGGCCTAACTCCCATTTAATTATTACAATAATATAAGATGTTACTAATTCTAGATAGCTTAACTAGTTACAATAGTTTCTATGAATATTATAAAATTACACTACAATTTATAACTAATAGTCAACACTTACAGTTCACTAGTCCACCGACCGTAAGATTCTCCAAGTATGACAAACTGACACACAAAAACAGTTTATTACACTCGCGAGACTGTCACAGTTCACTGATACACTTAGCACACGGGCCGGTTCAACACTGACTAGTTTATCACACTGACACTCACTTATTACACTTATCACTGATCTTCACTGGTCTACTCTCAGGCTAAGACTGACTGACTCGAGGTGAGGGAAGTCTTTTTATAGGCAAGGCCGAACATTCTAGAACACGGAGGGGCCAGACAATTCTGGAATATTCTTAATCCTTTGCCGACAAAAGGAGACGATCTAGAACCGTCCTAATCCTATTTTAACTTCTCCTGCCGACGGATTTAAGCCGCTAATCCTCTTGCTTCCGTCTTCCTGCCGGCGCCCGCAACATTATTTTAAAAAAATATTTAACATTTCTAATTATATAAAATATAAATAAATATTAATAGAACTTTGTAATTGCAACATAAAGTCTAAAGATTCAGATATTTAAGATTGAAACCAAAACATTAATTTTCCATATATACCTATGCAAGATGATAGAATAAAGCTAAAACCTTAAAACATGGCAGATGGAAACGCCTGGACCACAAGTCTGCGGTTAAAATATTCCCCCAGTATGTTAAGATCGACAGTACTACCTAAAATACGAATATGCCTTTAAAATATAGAGATCCATTAAGGTTAGTATCTTCTGTGATATTAATCCAATTTAAAACTTGGAATCATATGCATACAAATTCAAAAGTTATTTTTGTTTTAAAAAAAAATTAAAATATTGATAATTTTATTTTAAATCCCTTTATCGATAGATATATATTTAACGATTATGTTATTGTGTAAGGAATATGTAAACAGAATAAGGGAAGTAATTATTATAAAGATCCGTGTACTTTGAATATTTTCATCAGCGTAAATCTATGAATATTATTTTTGGTTAAGAATTAAATTTTTAGTATTTATGATTTGGTGAAGGGGCTTTAGGTATATATATCATCGTAATCGAGGTTATGGTCATTTGAATAGAATGTCTATTTTACCATAATAAAATATTTGTTTATAAGTAATTATTAGTAATTTAATAAGTAACTTGTAAGTAATTATTAACTGCTAAAACATATTTTTATATTTATGTGTTGAATTTATTTTTTTAAGTTACTTTTATGATTTTTTGTCTTAACCGTAGACCAAAATAATTATCATAATTGTGAAACAAGCAACGTTTCGGCAACACCGGGACACAAGCTTACAATTTTTCTTATACAATCTTTGTTAATAAATTTTTATTCGAAGAAGAAATAAATTAATCTTTACTAACACCAGCATTAGTCAAACCGTTAATTAAAACACTCTTTAGTTGGACACTTCCTAAAAAGATTTTTTTAATGAAAAAAGAACGAAAAAATGCTAATTAACAAAGTTATGAATGAAAGTAGAGCCTGACAGAGAGGGAGAACAATTTACAACCTGTGGCTTGGACCCAGAACACCAGGACAATGGAACAAACCACCTGTCGGTAGTCAGTGGTCGATGCTACTGGATACATTGGCAGATGGTGGAGGCTGTTTCATGGCTGGGTGACCCTAAGGGGTAGAACTAGTTTTTTTCATATACCTTCTCAGACGAAAAGTAAAAACCTTTTAATGTTTAGAAAATAATAAGAATAAAACATTATTGTATATTTTCAATTCCTAGAAGTTACTCAACTGGAAGCATTACGTCAATGCGCAAAAATGGTTAACAATTAGCGCGTACAGAGTTATAAAAGGGTAACTAAAAGTATAAAAAAAACAAAAAAAAAAATATGAAGAGTCTTGGTTCAGGGCATGATAGAGACGCTACTGTTTCTAAGACGATTGTCCAGGAAGCTGGTTTGTCCTAGATCACACCCAGACGCCATGTTTTCTCCGAATTAAGGTACCCACTTTATAGATGCTAGATGAGCCCCATTAGGGTCTCCAGATCCCATAGAGCTCACCCCCAACTGTTAACAGATAAATAAATAATCTATCATAGCCGGATTTGAATCCGGAACCTTTTGAACGGCAACTAAAGGCTCTACCAATCCGCTCACCCTGAATGTAATACACTGATCAAATCCAAATTTCTTCGTTTTATTAATGATACATCCAACCAATTTCAAATGTTGTCTTCATATAGGAAACCTATTTCTTGAATAGATTTACAACTATTTCCGTTAAATTCATAATTAATAATACGACGTCTGTATTTTGAGAACATACAGTGATACACCTAAGTGAATTTCGGACTATATATGAAAAATGTATAATTAAATGACTATGTTAAATCTTTACAAAAAGGATAATAAAACGTTTGGAGGTTCCTGCATGTTTCTTAAGTAATAAAAATACCAAATAAATCTAAAGTCTGTAAAACGGTAATTTAAAACAAATCCTTGTGTTTTTTTTACGTTGTGCATAATTGGCCAATTCGTATAATAATGATAATAATACGAAGAAGAATCCGCCAGCATTAATAACGATTATAAAAACAACTGATGTGGTCTACCTAAAAGCCAATTTACTAATGGGATTCCCCAAGATTCTTTCCGGTTATGCAAATAATTTTCGCTATTAATTATTCTTTCCTGTATTCTATACATGTGAATGATATCAACGATTGCCAAACATTTCTAAGGTTATTTTATTATAAGGAAAAAAACTAGATAGATGATTTTTCAATATGGCAACTACAAGATGATTAAATAAAACATAATTACTTAGAGATGATCAAAATTATTTCATTAAAAAAATTATTAATTAAGGAAATGCAGAACCACTAACTCACATTTTTGTTAATAACTGAAATAAGGTCAATATTTTAAAAAATAGAAAAAAGAACGAAAGTGAGAATTGCCGTGTAGCTATTGAAAGAATACGGTCTCTTGGAAATTTAGGTCAAGCGAAGAACCTTTCAGATAGCTGTATGAGATAGCTTTAAACATCTTTTTAAGTTAGAAAAATAAGAACAAATAACTGAAGAAGAAATATAAAATTTAGTACAGCGAAACAGGATTCAGTTTTCATCTATAGCTTTATAAATTTTAATTGTATTGCCTTCACATTATAAATGCATTTTTCCTATATTGTTATGTAATTAGTACCGTTTTTGAAAGAGCACATAACGTGTGGCTTTTAGGGAAAAGTGTTTCTTCATTCCTTTGGTAGAACATTTTAAATACTCCTTTCTAAATAGAACCATTTTTAAAAATTATAAAAGTTTATTTTTTTTTTTTATAAAAGTAATCAGTAAACTCTTCTATGCTTTAGCTTTAAACAATGCAGGTATGATATATTATCTTACTAATATTATAAATGTGAAAGTTTGTATGTTTGTCTCTCTTTCAAGCAAAAACTAATGGACGGATATGGATGAAAATTATTGTGTAAAATAGGTTATACATCATAGGCTATAGCAAGGGCAGATTTATGTGGGGGCATGTACCCCCCTCTTATAGTACATAATTAAAGGCAAATCAGGAACTTAGCATCTTGAAATTTGAAGTTAGGTTCTTTATATAGTTTAAGAAAGAATTTTGGATAATTCCACCCCAAAGGTTTCCCCTTTAATATAATAGGGGTACAAAGGTTGTATAGAATCCGTCAGTTTTGAAGTTAGGCATCTGAATTTTTGGATGTACGAGTAACTTATATTTTAAAAAAATAATTAAATTATTTATTTCAAATGATCTTTCACGAAACTTTATGTGGCAGACCAAATACCACGCGAGCGAAGCCGCGGGCATATACTTGTTCAATAATATTTATTCTATTTATGTACCCATAACAATGTTTTATTAACTAATTCTTCTATATTATTAATATTCCCATAATGTCTTTGTACATTCCACAATCTCTATTTTTTATTTTATTTTATTTCAAATACCATTCTCTAGATTAACTTGTATTACCTTCTTTATTAATTATTTAATAATACTCTATAATTATTCCCTCTGTTTTACACTTATCTAAGGGCCCCCATATTTTTTATCACTCATAGGTCTTGATGGTTATACGTATTTTAATATTTACCATATATAATTTTAATTTGTTTGTATGTTGTTAATTTAGCCCAGAAGAAGATCTCCAATGTAGGTCGAAACATTAGCTTTCCAAAAACCAGTTCTTCCTATTTAAGAGATTTATTTTTTTTACCTCCACCCGAAAACTGAATGTTCCATCCTAAACTAGGAATAAAAAGTATTCAATTCGATTTTTCTCAAATTCACTTTTCGTTTTTTAACCATAACATGATTTACCGTAATTTATGATTTCTCTACATTTCAGTATATTTCGTGTATTAGGCTGCCCAAGGTCTCTACGATTTGAGATGCAACATAGCACGCAAGTCAGTTACGTAATAACAGTTTAAGAACACAATGGATTTCCGGAAACAACCTTTCTCAGCTAACATTTAAAAATGTAAGTGTTTTAAAAACACTTAAAATGCAATTCGTACTATAAGAATCACAAAATGATAATTGAAAAATGTATTACAAACTCAAATTCGGAATATAGGATTCATGAAATATATTCTTGAATGTTTTTAAACTTCAGATAAACTTAGTCGTTATTTTTAAAAATTAAAATATTTTGTATGAAATATTAAATTAAATATACACTTTTATAATGATTATATTAGTATACAGGTAAATTAGGAAGTAATCACAATTATAGGTTTCCTTTATAATTTAATGGCTATTTAAAAAACAAAAATGGATCAGAAAACTACCTTAGAATCAGCAATTACTTGCATAACGTATCTACAAAGCAGAATTTATCCTCAAGTATGCATCAATATATTCTATAAGAGAGCAAAACTGTAAAAAAACGAAATAAAATAATAAAACTTTTCATTCCATTAAAATCGTTCCAGGACAGTGGTTTATTGTTTCCGAATCGCTAATTACGTATTGTGTCTGATATCGATACTCCCGCGTCTCCAGTCACTCGGCTACTGTATTCAAGTCCCATACAAAATATATTTTGCTTAACACTGGATTTAAGTATTTTGTTTTAGGTTTAGTTTCCAAAAAAATAAAAAAGGTGAACTGGTTCAAAACTTCAATACGCGTGCAATTATGGTGGTAATCGAAATGTTACTGGAAACATTTATTTCTTGATGAAGTTATAACCGAAATATACATATTTTCCAAGATTGAACTCTATTTTCCATGCTAAAACTCATTATTTTTAATTTTCGAGAATATTCAAAAGGGAACGAGTGAAAAGTTAAAACTAGTTGTGACTTAAACCGAAGCGACAGCTCGGGGAACTGATACACAATTACACAAACAAAGAGTTGAGATTTCATAAATAAATGAAACCCATGTTTGAGGTTCTTTACCGAGTGGAAGGAAGCCGATTTTATATACAGTAAAACCTCTTTTATCCGTCACTCTCTGTTAACCGTCACCTCAGTTTGAGAAAAGAAAAGAAAAAAAAGACGTATATTGTTTGGTTGCTAAAGTCGTAGACGCCGGCTAAGAATAAGTCAGGTACTTGTTTTCTTAAAAGTACGTATAACAATGTCGGAAAAAAAGACAAAGGAAGATTTTAGATCTCGCCACTTTTGACAAGTTTGAAATTGTAAAACGATTACGAAAATGTGAAAGTGTTTCAATCATAGCAAAAATCTATGATATTCCTCAGACGACAGTTAATGACATAAAACGTGCGGGGGACCCCTAGAGTATGTCCCTTCTATATAATCATTTAATGATTAATAAGATGGGGCATACTACGTTTGTGCACGAGGAAAGAGCTAAACTCCACTTTTAAATTGATATTAATTTCTCAAGAGGGAAATATTGGACATACGATGATTGTGCTTCTAGCCATCGATGTACCTAATTATTATTTTTAAAAATAGTTTTACTATCTATGTATACCTTATTAGTACGTAAATAAGTTACGAGTACATATATAATGTCCAATGATTGAAATATATTGTTCAATTTATGTGTATGTATATATATATGAGACATATGGCTCACTCCCATATCCGTCTATTTCCCAAATCCGTCTCCATCTTGGTCCCATACCCTGACGGATACTCGAGGTTCTACTGTATTTAGTGGTATGACGGTATAATGTTTTCTTATGAACTATCTATTAATTGAAGTATAACTATAAACTTATTTTCAACTATTTAGACGAAAGAAAATAGTTCTCATTTCTTTCCTTTAGTTGAATAAAATATTCAATCACAAGATGCAAGAATACCCAGTTGTGTACTAAGGGAGAGCAGAATAAGAAACTCTGGCAGAGGAAAAGGCTGAGAGGACTTGCTATAAAAAGACAATAAAAGAGTGGGTTCACACAACCCTCACCTGTTCGCTCAGGTAAGAAGGGACCAGTGCAGGTGTTTTATAGCTCTGGTCTGGGGGCAGTCTGCACTCGGCTATGGAAGCAGCGAAAACCATCTAAAAACATTCATTATTTCATATAATTTAAAAGAAAAAAATTAATATAAAGAAAACCTAACAGTAAAAAAAGGAGTTCCCGAAACATAGGTTCTAGTTTATCATTAACTTCTGTTAGAAACTGAAGGTTTCTTGAGGAAAATAAGGTAACGATAGGGCCGTCCTAGGTTATTTGGCGCCCAGAACTTTAACACTCTTAAAATATCTTCGGTCAGATTATTTGGTGTTGAATCAGATTATGAATAAACATTTTGGTTAAAACTAACTGTTGATAACAATGTTTCAACAGTAAAAATCAACTCTCAAAGACTTAAGCCCTGAGGCAACAACCTGTAGCAGGGGGTAACAGAGCATTTAATAATTGTGGGTATCTATCTACCACTTTGTCAGCGCTGTGTGATTTTTTTAACAATGCCTTTAAGTTCGGAGTAAATTTTAACACATCGCCTGGTTATGAATAGTTTATTTATAACATAGAAATAAAGACAGACGTAGAAAATAATAAAAAAACCGTCTTGACCCATGAAAAAAGGAAAAAGAAAAGCTACACTTAGCTGAAAGCGTTAACAATAAATTATATTTATTATATTAATAAATGTTCTTATTTCACAAAATAAATTATTAATCGATTACGTGTAATTTAAAATATTTATATACATAATTATCGCTAAAACAACAAAATCTTTTGTAATGATCGAAACAACTCATCAAAATGCATTAGTAATTCTTTGTCTCTAGAGAAGTATTAATTTCTTTATTTTTATTATATTAGATTTCTTATTCATGAGCACATGGTAAGAGAGTAGTGTTAAAAATACACAACAATTTTTTTTTTACAAAAATAAAAGCGAAATTATTTAAATACCTCTTTGATTAGCGGAAAGAATTCTAAAACAGGTATTTAGTATCAAATGAAAAAAACATTTTTAGTTGAAATGTCAACGATAAATCAATTTCCAACTATAAAAAATCGTCAAGTACAGAAAGCATATGTGCACAATATATTTGTAAGAACAATTCAAACCACATGTCGATAGGAAACGATATACATACATCTACGCTAATAATAATAAAATAAAAAGAAATACCGAATGATGCACTTTTAGTACGGAAATATCTAATTAAATCTTATAAATAAACAAAGATTTAAATACATAATTGTAAAGTATATTGAGAAACCTTCAATCAGTCAAGTAGCTCGACCTCAATTTTGAAATGCCAAATAATAAAACCAGTTTTATAAACGCTATTATTGCTCAAGAGGTCAAGGATGAGAATGAATTCATTCAGAAATTATTCACTCTTCGACAACCACTATCGTTAATAAATTAATTTAAGAACATATTAATTCTCTTGTGGATGTTACTGTACTACATATTTTTGAATCATTCATTCAAGTGAGTAAAAAACCTTTTTCCAGTCAAAAAATTTTTTCTTTATTTAAAAATACGCCATGGTCATTATTAACATTTATCTAACAATTAGCATTATCATGATAAATGTTAATAATGACCATGGAGTACATTACAAACTCCAAGTATTAAAAGAAAATTTTAATTAATTGACAATCTATTAAAAGGTTAATAATGTACAAATTTATGAGTAAAAATATTTAAATTAAATAAAAATAGACTTATAAGAAAAGAAAATGACTGAACAAGTCGAAACGTATTTTTAAATAAAGAAAAAAAAATTTTGACTGGAAAAAGGTTTTTTACTCACTTGAATGAATGATACAAACCATAAGTTTATCTTTGGGAATTTATGTCAAGTATATCATTTATTATATAAAAATGATATTACAATTACCTAGCCATTTAAGTCTTTGATTTACTTGTTATTTAATATCAATAACAACTTTAGTTTTTGCTACCAGTTATAATAAACTGTAATTCTATTTTATTTTTAAGCTGTCAGTGTATTCATGTTTTTGAAGGTTTATATCTGTATTTTCGCACGACTTTGTGGATTTTAAAATGTAATTACTTATATAACGGTTGTTGACATTTTTACCTGCTCAGATTTTTGCTTGGGTTGCGTAAAATAATATGAAGGGGAATATGTGTGTGTATGTAAATATTAATAAATATAACTTTTACCCTAAGTAGGTTGTATACTCTTCGAGACGAACATAGTTTCCCTCATATCTGAAAAGACAATCAGGTCGCTTTTTTTTTTTTTTTTTTTTTTTGGCAAAATCGGACTGACCCTGATCCGCAAGCAGAAATAATCTTTTAACACGCCAACTGAAGATACGAGAACTTCAGAAGTGGTTTGTTATGTTCCCAATACGCCACTCAGGAAGTAATCACAAGTCGTGACAGGCAGAACACCGGAAGCAGAGGGAAGGAGTTTCCAAATCATCAAAATCGATTTGGTCGTAAAATCCATTAGTCATCCACGTTTCGGGCAAAAACAGGAGCACCCAGATCAAAGAAAACCCGGTTAAATTAAAAGTAGTAAATTTAAAGTAAACAAACAGTTATTTATTATTGGATTTTGCAATTTATTTCTCACACACCCCGCTCCTCAACACACCTTCCCTCCATCATCTCCTATCCACAGAATCCTCTCCTGTCAAACCTCTAACTGCCGTTTCTTCTCTCACCTCCTCAATCCGAGGTTTTTCAAGTCTTCTTTTCTCAGGGGAGTATTTAATTAATGAAGTGACAATTGCGTTCCATCCATTCTCATAGCATGCCCATACCACAGCTATTTAGCTGTTCACTAATGTCATTGAGTATGTTGAGTTTAGTTCTCACCTTATTTCTTATAATCCTATATGGGACCTTCTCTTTCTAGATATGACATAACTTCTCCACAAATATATTTCCAGAGCCAATAATTTATTACCACAAATATAAAGTTAAAATAAAATAAAAGCTCAGCACAATCATTTGTTCGTATTGATTCCAATTTTTATTTATTTGTTCACAAATAAATTAAGAATTACATTCTACTATCACCCTGAGAAGTTAATGAAAATATTGTACATTTTCCAACTAAATCAAATAATAATAGAAATATGTTTAACTAAATTAAAGATATTGATACCAAATATCGTCTTACAAACTTCCGTCTACGTATCAACACCCAAACTCAAATCTGTTAAATCACTTAACGCAATCCTCACACCTCGATCTATCACTCAGAGGTTCATCACTCGGTTCAGATTACATTTTTAGGTAATTACTAAGCCCAAAAACTCTACAAGTACATCTCAACCTTAGCGATGCTATCATTTCAATTATATTAAACCAGTGCAGGTTTTCCAGGACAAGACCTTTTGCCTGAATATTCTATCCAATAGCTTATTTTTGAATAACTTAATATAATAAGTGTATATAATGTATAGATATCAGCATAGTAATACTCTCAGGAAGTGTGGAGAACAGCACATGAGTACGCTGGTGAAGTAATCAATTATACATTCAGACTAATAGCCAGTAACAGGATTGAATGCGAACGAAAGACGACCGTAACGGGATGTATTATAGAAAAAGAATTTGTTTATATTATTGTTTTCTTTCTTCGATACGAAAATGAGGGTTCGATTTATCTTTTTACTAAAATTTAAAAAATATATCTACAGTTCTGGTGAATAAGTGGTTAAGGTGAATTTAATCGAAAATGTATTTCTCGTACTTAAAGAAGTAGAATCGAACAATTTTCGTAGGAAATCAAGAACAAGCCTGGCATTGACTGGAAGTAGAGTTATTGCTTATATTACAACTCCATTTCAAGCCAGAAACTACAAGAATGATTCGATCCTGCTTCCCTCAAGAAACTTATAGTGGTATAGATCCACTGGGGCTGCAGATACAACCATTTGAATGAGCTTATATTTTTAAATAAAATAAGCTTCCAATAATGTAAATTTAAAAAAAGGTACAAAAAAAGGCGTATTCGTTGCAATTCTAAGTAAGAATATTCATGAAGATAAAAAAAAAATTGGTATAGTTTATAACTCACCAGGATTTTATCAAAGTTTAACGTTACTAGAACAGTTGAAAAGCTACATTTCTGACTCGCAATCCATACCACCAACGAATTTTAGCTAATTTTAAGAAGGCATAAAAAGTTTTGTAAAATAAATATAAACAAAAACATCATCGAATTGTTTTTCCGCTTATCTCAGTAGCATTGGTCCAGAGTTCTATACGAAAAAACCTGATTAGGAATTTTCATGAATCACAGAAAGTACCATTTTATTCAATTCACTAAATAAAAGTATTAAAAGTTGTTAAAACTCAAGATAATTGAAATTTTTTAGTAACCAATGACAAAATTATTTTGATTTTTATTGTAATTTGTTATCATGATTCAAATTTAACATAACATTTAACACAAACAATGTGTAAGCGACTGAGTAACAGTAAAAATAAATAAAAAAAGCTTAGGTTATAAAAAAGCTTACATATCCAACTAAAAGCGATGCAGAAACAAAGCCTTTGTTTAGTCCCCTTTGTTCAGATTCCAATGTATAACATCCTTGCCAGAAATCCTATGTTAGATTCGAAATCAGTAATAAATTAAAATACTACCGTAACTATAATATTATTTACTAGCAATATTAATAATAAAAAGATTAATTATTTAAAATATTTACATGAGTATTATTTTAATAAATTTATTAAAAAGAAAAATCTCAGAAAAATTTAAAAAATCTTGCATTAATACAACCATGCAAGATACGGAAATACATGAGAAGTTAATTTTCAATTTTAATCATGGCACATTTAGATGATTTTTAGGGCTAAAATCCATTATTAAAGTATCTTTAATCATATTCTGCAATAAATTAATTACAAGTGAAATTACTGATTTAATTTTTTTACTTCTTATTATCTGAACAATCAAAACTTTATATCTTGATTATTTATTTATAAAGTAATTAATTATTAAGAAACTCTCTTAAGATAATCTGATTATGCTGGCCTCAATAATACTGGACTCAATAGAACAACAGTACCCACAAGAACAATTGTAAAAAATTCCTTTGTGCACAGGAATGCAGACCATCTGTCGGCATAATAAAATCTGGGATGGTGCATGAAAGATGAGATCATGATATAGCCAATAAACACTCAAATATTCATGGTAGTTGCAGAATTAATTAATGTTTTTAAAAACAAGAAACAAACGCAATAGTTGCTAGTTCCACGGTAGAGGTCTGATCGAAAAAAAAAGTAATAATATGTCATAATAAAAAGAAAATTATTCTAAAATGGTTAATTTTTATTTTATAAACATACATTAAACGTAGTTAAAATTAGAATAAGAATAAACTATACTGTGAGATTATTTACTGTTTCGAAGATATGTGAGCTAATTTATTGGATCCATAAAACATATGTACGTATGGTATTAGTACCAGTAGTGAATTATTTTATGGAATCGGGGATTGTTGTAGACGTATAAGAATATTAAATATTTGTAATAGTAACGTACATTTTACAATTTAGAATCATTAGGTATTGAATTTACATTCTTTGTTAAATCAAGAGCAAAAAGAAAAAGTTAAACAAATTTATGAAATTGAATATACCCTTGTCGTCTTAGGAATAACTTCGATAGTAAAGGGACAGGAATAATTAGTAAGAAGATTTTTATCACTAATATAAGCACATTAATGTTTATAATTATATTTCAGAAAAAAAGAGACTTCGCCCAATCAGTGAAGCCTTTTTCAAATATTATTTAATTCATACATTCGCGTTTATAACATTATATCCACCTACAATATTTGAGAAGATGAAGAATGTATTTAGTGTGCCATCATATGACTAAAAAGGTAAGAAAACGGTGTATCATTCTTATAAAAAATGGTCATTGATTAGAAATGAATAATTGAATCAATGCTGAGTAGATGAATAATATATCCATAAAATGAAATAAATAAAGTTCTGAGAAGAGAATAGATATAAAGAAAGTTCACTACTTAGTGAGTACAAAGCAGCCATTGAAGAAAGTACGAACGAGTTCCTCTTGAGTAAGTAGGTAAAGAAGAGGAATAAATTATAATTTTCTCATGAAATTTCTTTAGCCTTCCTGATATTAAAAATATACAGCACTCGAGGAGTTAAGAGTTCTTTAAACGACTTATTTACAAAAGGGCGATCATTAAGCAAACTAAGTGAAAACATTGTTTGAAATAAACATAGGGTCCATTGTAGAGGAAAAAAAAAGAGGTGGGAAAAATATTTATCTTTATGACATAAATATTTATTAATAAAATATAAGTACAATACTAAAAAAGTAATTAAACCAAGAAATACAAAGAGAGATTTCGAACTGGATAATAGTAAGAAAATATATAATCATAAAGAAGGTATACAACCTCTACAAGTAGTTTTACGAACAATTGATTTCCCCAACTAATTTAGGGAGTTGGATTTTGATTTTCATCCTTGAAAACCAATGCATATTTGCCTTATATATACAAAATAACAATCAACACTGTCTATCGCTTCATTTCTCACTGTCTCATTATAACATATTGATAACATCAGTCTTGTTTTAATTTTGAAAACTTACCAGGTATCGACAAGATTCAATTCCGATATATCAAAGAAAATTAAAAAAATAATCCCGGAACATTCAATTTCATTATGCGATCATTCAATTTTCTTCATTCGTAAAATAATAATAATTTAATAAACTCAAACTTATTTTATTATATTATTTAACATTACACCTTACACGGTTATTTGTTTAACCTTAACCATGTATGCTACTGAACAATAAAAGAGTAATGGTAAACATTTTTATCAACGCAAATTCAAATAAGAGGATTTTCATGTCAAGCTTCAAGAAAATCAAATAAAACAATCGGTCCTGAAAAACATATTTTTGATCTTCAACTATTTCATAATTTAAAATAACGCTCGTATGTAGACGCGAGCTTAAATTAAAACACCAAAGTAAGTACAAGAGCCAATAAATAAAAAAATTAAAATAAGTACATATTTTGAAAATTATAATAAATAAATAATTAATAACAACTCATTAAAATAATACAGAGTTGATGTTAAATAAATTATAGGTAATTCATAAATACAATAAATTACATAGAATAAACATTATTATTTTAGGCAGATATTTTATTCGAAAACCTTCCTATTCTATTTGGAATAGAAATAATTTGCAAGTCGAAATTAAATTAAATAACCATTCTTCTAAAAATATTTCAGTACTAATAGTATATTTAGCATACGTGTATGTATTTAACAACCCATGTGAGATAAAGACAGCTCAAGTTCGAAGACAGGATACAGGCATTGCGTTGAGCTAACACAGAATATTAGGTTTAGGATAAAGATAACAAACCTAAAATAAAGATACAGACCAATAAAGGTGCATTGCTATGTATATTTAAACAATACGTAATCTGCTAGCATTATATATGACAAATTATAAATTATCTTACAGATAAAGGTATATTATCTTTAAAATGTTTTAAGTCAGAAATTATTCTTATTTTTTATAGCGATTCGATCCAAAACATGTATATCTTCTAAACGTAATCGTTAGCCATAAATGATTTCTTTCATAAAAATTTTTACGAAATAAATCAACAATATATGCTATCAAATAACATAGCATAAAATAACTTTTTTTTTTTTTAAATTCTCAAAAATGAAATAACAATTTAATTAACATTATGTTTTTGAATGTTTGTCGTTGTTAATTTAATAATATTAATCCTATCAGTTAACAACAAAATCACAATAGCTTTGAGTACCCTTTATATTTAACAACTAATTTTTAAATATATTGAATCATTTGAAACGATTGATAATTGAATTGATGATTTTAGTTAACAAAGCCGACTAATTGACCGATTTATATGCCAAAAAATAATTGAATAATGAGATTTCAAGGGAAAATTCCAATAAAATAGATGGGTAGATGTAATGCTCAAAACAAATAAATATTTAATCACGAATAATGTATAAGCTTGAGTAATAATATTCACAGAGCGACTGAGCTGTATATACCGAAGGCTTTTGATATTGCCAAATCATTTTGCTAAACCGTTGGATTATTTATATAAAAGTTCATATCATGTTCTTAATGAGTTGTGTTAATGGATTTTAAATTGATTTTTATTACTACCCCTTTAAAAAAGGATGTGAATAGAGGTAAGACCAAAAGAGGACCTGAATTTTATTTTTTAACTTCTCAATTGCATATAACTTACGTATATCTCGTGTGTGTTTTTATAATGATTTTTCAATAAATATTCTAGTAAATTAATGTTTATAATTTGTGGTGATAATGATATATATAGTCAATAATTGGTAACATCCTTTACCTACTATTAATATATAATAATAGTTCAAGTATTTCCGGCACTCCGTCCAAGTATGTCAAACCAAAATGACTAACAGTATCCGCGAACCATGAAACACGTGAATGGAATGCTGTTCGATTATAATTTTTTTTTTTCACAAATATACTAAGCAATACAATTAAATAATGGATATGAATTTATCGATAGAAGTATTAGAATATTTATTAAGAACAAACTAGAAGACTCTATTACTTTTACGCATAAATGCAATTAGTTATAACAGGTTTCCTACCAGAGGAAGAAACGTTCATATCTAAAATTATTGAAGCAACAAATGCAACGTATATTTATTTTACGGTATTGTGTTTTAACTTGTATATATAAATACAATCAGGGCCAATATACTTACAATATACTTGTAAATAATATCTAGAAGGCACAGGAAGATATTATTTTTGAAAAATTAATAAAGGAACGGCTGAATGCAGATCCAGCCACTAATTACGTAGAAAGGGGCAAGTTTCAACAAGTTCAGAAATCTGAGCAATTATAAAGTTCTGGACCTTGGCGAACAGATGATCCCATTGCACCTTCCTGATTCGAAACCGAGAACTTTCATCTTTGTGTCTCCTCAAAAGATAAATAATTGGAAACCATTCGAGTATGACAAACAACCGCTACATACGTCAAAAGTTTTGTTTGGGAAAGTTATTCTTATAAAAACTAATGAAAGATCTTATAAAAATCCACGTCTAAATTACAGGAAAACTTTTACAAGACACTCCACTTTCACGAGCGTGATGAGGACAGAAGTTTCGCGAGTACATTTCATTTTCAAATAACCAGATAAAAAGAATAGGTCCGCAGGTTGTCGCTTAGAGTTGTGTTACAATATTTTTTAACAGTGTATTCGTTATATATATACAGGCTATCGTGAAGTTTAATATGGCAATTATAATGCAATTATGAGTAATGAGTATAATTCGGTAATCATTTCATCATGAAATGATAAAATAAAAGTTTTGTATAATATCTTGAAGTATAGTGATATATCTACAGCCCCGGTGAATAAATGGTCAAGTCTAATTTTCTCCAAAATGAGTTTCTTGTACATAATTAAGCGGAATCGAGTTATTTTCGTAGTGAATAAGGGGCTAAGTATGACATTGGATTGAAAAGGAGATATTGCTTATATCACAACTCCATTTCAAGCAAAAAACTACGAAAATGATACGATTTCGGTTATCTGAAAGCAGTTAACTCTCTCTGGACAAAATCCGACTTGACCACTTATTCACCGGGGCTGTAGATGTGTTTATTGAAACCTTCCTTTACAGTGAAATGTTGACCGAAGTTTACACATCCTCTTTTCCATGCTAAAGCTCATGATAATTTGTATTTTTGGATGGTATTAAAAGAGAAACGAATGAACTTGTAGAGACTCTACTCGAAGCGACAACCTGCGGAATAATTACTCGATTTTCTTTCGAAGAAAAATATAAAAAGAAATGGTTCATTGTCTTGTCTTCATACCAACACGTACTCACAAATTTACGATTCATTTTTTCCCCATCGTAATTATGCCTGGAATAAACTTATTAAAACCTTTGATATTTTGTACCTATACTCCATTAGTTTATTTAAAAATAAACTTCATTGCCTTCTTCCTCATCGGCGAGAAATATTTTTCTACGAAACACTTTCCTTTCCTCATCTATTTAACTTTCGCAACACATTGGACCATGATGTTCAAAGCTAAGTTGGAAAAACAATTTTGTTTGGTATCTGTTCTGCTGGTTGTCGCTTCCATTTGAGTCGAAAGTTTTAAATTTCCATTCGTTTCCCTTTTAATATTTTCCAAAAATAAAAATTATCATGAGCTTTAGTATGGGAAAGAGAATGCAATCATGGGAAATGTGTATACTTCGGTAATTATTCCATCTAAAAAAAAAAGTTTCAACAAACACATATCATCTATACTTCGAAATATTAGTTGAAACTTTTATTTCTTTCTGAAAGGATTATCGAAATCTCCTCATTACCCATAACGATCTCCTTTCATTACAAAAGCTCACATTTAAGTGTGAATGTCATTCATTTTTCTTATAATTAAAAATTAAAAATAACAAATCGCTGTGATTCTTTTCAATATATAGGACATCAGTATGTGTCATATTGTGATCAAAGTTTGAATTTATTTACGTAGAGAGCAGTATATGCCCTATTAACCTTAGAGGTATTAAAGAGAAGGTATCCTTAATCCTTATGTGTACTTCTAAATCCATAAACTACACTACTTCAGATAAATACCAACTCGTATTTTACTGAAGAATATTCAAATGAGTAGATGGCAGTAACTTAGACATGTTAAGCAAATTACATTACAGATATGTTTTTGAGGATTTGTATATATTAACATAGAGAATCTTTTAAAAAGAAAACTACTAAGTTTGAAGGCTTAAAAATGTCGATTAATATGAACATACCTGGTGTATAATCGATTTCGGAGGACGCTGTTTTCTGGTAATCCAGGTGTGCGTCGATAACATCCACGATCTTGCGGACGGATGAAGAAAAACAAGAGAGAACGAAGAGCGATTAACTGAGAACACAATAATACCACCCTCACTCGAAGCTAGACCGGTACTGGAGGTTTTCTGGTCGGAGAGGCGCGGGCCGGGTTTGCGCATGCGCCAGGTAACAGGACACTGCCTCAGTCACCAGGTAGATCGGGTTCCGGCCCGGAATAATTATGTCACTAGAGGATGGAGGATTCTCTTCTCTTTGGAAAAAAAGAGGATTTCCTGACAACCAAGGAACGAGGAAGCATCTATTCTTTAAGCTTGGATGGAGATCGAACGGTAAAAAGGGTGGTTTTCTTAACTTAATCAAGTCATTGTTTGAAAAAAAAAAAAGACAGAAGTAATAGGAGAGGGAAAAAGAAATTTATGGAAGGTAAGATGGACCGGGTATCAGTATGAGAAAAAACCTGTACACTACAACTCATGGAGGGTCTTGGGTTCAGTAAGTGGTAGAGACTGTACTGTCTCTTGGGCAATGGTTGTGCAGGGAGGTGATTTGTCCTTGATCACGCTCAATCTCCAGATTTTGGGTACCCATGTTATAGGGACTGGCTGAGCCCCAGGAGGGTTCTGGATCCCATAGAATCCATTTCCGGGCGCAACAGATACAATAATTAAATAAAAGTCTGCCAGCGAGCGGGATTTGAACCCAGAACCTTTGGACGGCAACTCAGCGCACTACCACTGATCCACTACCCTCCCATCAGTAAAAGAAAATTCCCAAATATTAAAACAAAACTGTTAACTGTTAATGCATTGACCCATGATGCTACCCTTCAGCCGATACTCCCAATGAATTGTAATAGTACAGTTTTTATTTATATAATTATCATTATACATAATTATTAAACCGTTTCACTTTCTACTACCAATTTGTTATAAACTGGGTTGAATAAAAATTAGCTATGACTAAATTACCTTTTTGTAATGGATCAGTTTTCTTTGTAGCTGATAGCTAATTAATTAGGTATATAGTAATAACTAAAGCTACAATTAAGAATAAATAAATGCTTTGTAAATTTTCGAGACCTTCATTTCAACTATGGCCTAATCGGAATAGAACTTATTCATAAATATAATTTAATTCTTTAATCATTAGAAATAATTATGAATTTTGATATTACATCAGTAGATTCTTCTTGTATTATTTTCTTTCATTGTATAATTTATCGATTAAACTATTAATCAAGAGCTAAGCAATCAAGGTAAGCTGTAATAAAAATTAGTTACATTATACTACTATGGAAGTACATTTTTAAAAGTATATACCACACGATTTATTTTATAAATTTAAAATCTAAAAATGAAAACAGGTGGTTCTAAGAGGCTAGTGCTATAGCGAATTTGGTACGTTTTAGATATGTTGGGAAAATTACTCCAATGGAATTTATACAATATTCATATAATTTTTTATATGTTGAGAATAAAGCTCTTTCTGAGTATTATTGATAAAATAATTTATTATCTGAGAAAAAATTAAGAGAAAACATGTAGACCACTTTTTTGAGGGAAGGAGTACACATGAATAAGGATCAATATATGTATTATAAATTGACTAAGTAGGGCTAAAGAAATAAATATTAAGTTTTTATCGTTTCCCTGTGATTGGCGATCAACCTATAAGACATTTAGTAATTTAAGACTAAAATATAATGTAATATTTATATTTTACATTAACCTAAACATTAATCCCACGAATGGTATTTGATTATGCAACGTTTTTGCAGAGAAATTTGGCTCTAACTTAACCGCCTGGTTTTTCCCGATTATTGAGGATAAGTGGAGCCGAGATTCTTTAGATCTTATTAACATAAGCAAAATAAACAATTATTATATCATAGCCGGGCTAGAACTTGGGACCTAGAGGTCAGCAGCCCAGTAATTCTCGAAATGAGTTACCTTTTTTCCGCAATGTAATAGTATAATATCCAATAGGATTTTTGCATATTATGTATTGTTTAAATTAGCTATTCATTTATAATAATTAAATATTCTTGTTAACATAATGATATATTTACTTAATAAATAAGTATTAATTTTTTATTAGGTATTGAAAGCCGTTCATTCTTACAAAACCCACCACAGGTAAAAAATAGATATCTTGATAGCGATAAAACATTTTATAATGAAGTGTAGAATATTCATAAAACATCATAAGAAGCATGTAAACAAATTAATGCAAACAAAAATTAAACCAATTATAAAAAATATACCACTAGAGTAAAAAATAGATACATATAACCAAACACCAAGTTAATAGAAATAGATTTTAAATAAAAATTAACCCAGACCGACAATGCTACCTCTATTATTTTTAACTGTTTTCTATGCTAGAAAGTCAGTGAGGTTCTATAAACTAGCTATATATGATTATATTTTCAATTAAATTTAATAATTAGAGAAGAATTGGTTGACTGTAACTTCTAATATAAGGAGGAAATAGTTGGGGGTGCAGTCAATAAAAACACATTAATAAGTGTAACTTATTTATTGTGTGCCGACGTTTCGGCCTACAATGTAGGCCATCTTCAGGGCTAAGAGAGAGAAACAAACAGAAAGACATAAGAAACGTTGCAGTAACAAGAATATGGTGATAAGTAATGTAGTAATGTGGTACAAGTAATGTGGAAATTAAAATAGTGACTAGATATGATGAAATAGTGAATAGATATGATGATTAAAGATAACGATTATAAAAGTGGTTACAGAATAAAATAAAATTAAAATAGTGACAGATAATAATAAAATTATAGACGATGAACAGAAATTAAAATAGTGACGGATATAATAATTAAAAAATACGAACATAAAATACAGAAAATAAATGTGCAGAAAGGATAAAATGTAAACATAATATAAAGGGAAAGAAAAATGAGGAGGTAAACGGAAAGATACAAAATGAGAAGATTAAAATATGAAAAAAAAAATATAAAAAAAGGGGTGGAATATGAAGGATTTAGAAAAAAGTAGTTTAATTATAGATATAAATGGAATTTATATCTATAATTAAGCTATGAGATGAAAATAGTTGACTGGATGATCTAATGTAAAGGAGATAGTTGGGGGGTGCAGTCAATAAGAACACAGAATAAGCAATGAACTTATATTATGTGCCGACGTTTCGACCTACAGTGTAGGTCATCTTCAGGGCTAACAGAGAAACAAACAGAACAAAAAATATAAAAAATGTACAGTAACAATAATATGGTGACAAGTAATGTAGAAAAATAAAATAGTGGCAGATATGAAGATAGAAGATAACGAATATTAAAAAAAGAGCCAGATTATAATAAAATAAAGATATAGACAGATTTAAAAAATTAATGATAATGAAAAGGAATTAAAATAGTGACAGATATAATAAAATTAAGATAAAGACAAATATAACAAAATAATTGAAATAGTGACAGATATAATTATTGAAATAGTGACAGAAATAATAAAATTAAGATAAAGACAGATCTAACAAAATTATTGATAATGAAAAGCAAATGAAAATAATGACAGATATAATAAAGTAAGACAGATTTAATAAAATTAAAGAAAATGAGCAGAAATGATAAATTATAAATAACGCATATAAAATAAAAAATAGAAAATAAATGTACAGAATGGATAGTACAGTACAAAATAATAATATAAAGGAAAATCAAAAGGAGGAGTTAAACAAAAGAAACCGAAATGAGGATATTTATATATACAGAAAGGTTGGAATATGAAGAATAAAGAAAAACTAGTAAAATAAAGGTATAAAATGTATGATAACGGACTTGATGATGTTACATGTTACAGAAAAGTATGGAACTATATGTACAATAACAAATGTGAATAAAGAAATACTATTGTACAGTAACAACAGCGTACAATGACTGTTTTGAAAAAAAAGTTGATAGGATTAGTGAATTTGAAAAGTTAAAATAAGTGAAAACTCTTGTACAGTAACAATAGTGTACAATGTCTGTTTGAAAAAAAGTAGATAGGATTAATGAATTTGAAAAATTAAAATTGGTGCTTAAAAATATGAACTCTTGATTACCAACATATGATGGATGCCAAAATGATAAGGGGGAAATAATAGGAAAATTAAAATTGGAGAAAGGATAAAGAGAAAAGTTTAAAATAAATAAAATATAAAGAAGAGACATACCGATTTTGGAGAGCGAGGCCGTTAGATTTAACGGCTGGCTAGTACTGAGCACACGACCGTTAAGACAGGGGGAAGGGATAGGAGCGATCTCTAGTGGCCAAAAAGTTAACTATAGAAGGTAACCATACTGGAGTATAGGAAAAGATGGGGAAAGTGAATAAATCGATAAAATTAATATAAATAAAATAAATAAAATTAAAACAATGAAAGAAATGTCAATAGAGTGATAACAAAAGAAACATCAATGACGAAGTAACGGAATTTAAGGTCTTTTGAGTAAATTAAAAATTTGGGAGTAGGTAGAGGAAAGGTGATGTGAGTCAGACTTAAGATTGATAGAGGAGGAATCTAAATTTATGTGGATAGTTTCAGAGAGGATGCGTTTGTCATGGTTAGGAGCTGTAGCTAGGATAGACGTTTTTTCAAAATCAAAGGCGTGGTTTAAAGAAAGGGCATGTTCGGAAAGTTTAGAGGAGGTATGGTTATGGGAGGAAATGGCATATTTGTGTTGAGTAATACGGTCTTTAAGGAAGTTTTTGGTTTCACCTATATAGGAAGAGTTACAATTAGTAGTAGAACAAGGGATCCGATAAACGACATGGGAACGAAGCTTGAAGGGAATAGGATCTTTGATACGGGTATAAATATGGGAAAGTTTGTTATGGCATTTGAACGCAATACGTAAATTGGGGATAACGGAACGTAAGTATTTTTGAATGTTATTAGAGAGGGTGGGTATATATGGCAAGGATCTGTATATAGGGATAGATGGTGGATGTGGCGATCGGGTGGGGGTCGGGGGGTTATAGTAGTCATGGATGAGTTTATTAACAATATAGGGAGGGAAATTGTTTTTAAAAAGGATTTCTTTGATACGGTGGGTGTTGGTTGTATGGAAGCAGGCGTCAGAGAGGGATAGGCCACGGTGAATGATATTTTTAGCGACGTTAATTTTAAGGTGGTGTGGATGTTGGGAGTAATAATTAAGAAGTCGGCCAGAGTAAGTGGGTTTAGTTTTAGGGTGTAACGTCGTAAACGTAAAACGTAGACGTTTTAGGGTGAAACGTCGGCACATAATATAAGTTCATTACTTATTCTGTGTTCTTATTGACTGCACCCCCAACTATCTCCTTTACATTATAATTAAGCTAGTTTTTTTATAATTAATAATTAATAACTAGTTTGTTTATTCTATAATTAAACCCCTTTTTTTATATATATTTTTTTTCATATTTTAATCTTCTCATTTTGTATCTTTCCGTTTACCTCCTCATTATTCTTTCCCTTTAGGCCAAATATTTTACACTATTTTTATTTATTTAATTAAAGCTAATCTCATTATTGTTCGAAGAGATCTTCTTAACCAATTTTTATATGTGAGAGGAAAATAGTTGGCTGGATGATAAAATGGAGAACGGAGATAGTAGGGGGGTGCAGTAAAAAAAAAAACACTAAATAAGTACTAGACTTATATTTACGTGCCAACGTTTAGTACTTACTTAGTGTTTTTATTTTTACTGCACCCCCCCCCCAACTATCTCCGTCCTCCAATTTTTATATAGTTTGATTTCCTAATTAAATGCGTTGTTTATTTAATAGAATACAGTTCAATTCAATAAAGTAATTACAGATTTCATTACCAGTATTGGAATAAAAAACGCACCAATGTTCTCGACGATTATTATTTGTTTAGTTGAGTTTTATTGTTAACGTTTATTCTTGTAGCTCTTCTATTTAAGTTTACTACCAAGCTTACAAAAAACTGAGAATATATCGTAATATTAATTGATAGTTTTCCTTCGATCCATCAATAGTGAACTTTTAGATACTACAAAAATTATTGTTGAATTAAAAATTAGACTTCACGCTCGTCAGACAGTACGCAATGAGATAAATGTCTTTTAAGACAAGCGAAATATATTCCGGGCACACAACAGCCCCTAAAGTCTTAAGTACAAAACTTCGAATAGAAGTTTAAACTTTATGGAACTCCCCACGAAAAGGAATGGTTGAAGTCGAAGAAACTCTTGTGATGTTTCAGCGCCTTCACTAATACTAATGAGGATTCCAGAAGGGGATCGCAACTGTGAGCCAATCCTCCCATGGCTCTTAGAAACTTTGAAATATATGTTGAATAATATTAGTTGACTTTATGTATATGAGGAAGAAAATGTTCCGGGTGGAGGAAACAAAATAATCTCTTATAGAGTCTAGTGTCAACACCCACCAGACTAGCCTTGAAGAAGACCTGCATTGTGGGTTGAAACGTCCGCTTCCATTAAATAGTTCTCCCTATGTAAGAGATGTTTTTTCCACCCGGGGCATTTTCTTCCTTTTTTTAAAATAATGCCTTTCTCATGTTTTGAAATACTTATCAACAAATCCAAAATCAATCATAATATTAATAAAAATCCCTATGGTGTGAATAACTTTATATTTATTTATTGTATATTTATGTAATATAATTTTTTTCATCTTCTAGGATAAAAAGCGCTCATTCTAAATCCGCCACTGACTAAGTACTAGTAACCGGTCGGAAAGAAATGAATTAAAACAAACCTAACTGTTTAGGTTAATATTACTTTAATTTAAAAAAGACTAATTCAACGAAAGAATTGTTTTTCATATTTATGTTTAAAAAAAAAAATAAGACTACTGTAACTTGGGTCTGGTTGGTCAAAAATCGAAAAATAGCGGGGGGAGGGGGAGTGTTACGTCCCAAGACCTTTCACTAGTGCTGCTGTCTGTTGTTGAGATTGGGAATTATTTTAAATATCCAATATTTTCATATTGATAGGCCTTATTTCAGTCAAAGCAACTCTCAACTAGAATCAAGTATCACAAAATTGCATAAAGTATATTAAAATTAATACGGCAAACACTGACTTGATTGCTGCTGAATAAAAAATTGAATAGTTTCTTATAACAGATAGAATGTGCATCATCAGACTAGTTTGAATGGATTAAAAATATTGGTTTTAAAACTAGATTTGGATATTCCTCTGCTTAGTTGTACTGGCATATCTGACCGAAACAGCAAAAAATGTTATTTCATAATTATTTAGGAGCTCATATATAAAAATGAGCATTTTAATTATTTATTTTGTATGTAAAGAATCTGTTTTGGAATGTTTTACTTTTAGGAATTCTATAGCTCTTGAACACTAGTGTGCTAGTACTAAACTGGTTTTAGAACTATAGAGTTCAGGAAAACTTGTACTACTACAACTCATAAAGGGGGTATCAGATTCAGGATATGGTAAGGATCATCATACTGTTACAATGTCAACAGATATGCAAGGCGGTGATTTAGCTTAGATCAATCTCAGCAACTAGGTTTTTTCCTAATTAAAGGTGTTCACTTTAAAGAGGGTAGGGTAACAACTAGATTACACAGGGTCGATTAATGGCTTATAACAGAATACATAATTTATCTGCCACAGTCGCTCTCAAAGTTGAGATCTATAGATCATTAATACAGCACCCCAGGAACTAAGCTACTCCACTCCCCATAAGCTTATCATCTATCTATCTCTACCTTGCAGGACCAGTGCCTCCTCAACAATTCTCCACACATCTCAAAATTAAAATTAAATATTTAATTAATTATTTATGGAAACTAAAATGGCATTTTATGTACTTTTACATGAAAATAATAAAAAAAGAAGAGGAAGACCCTTATCCAACTATGAATTTATTTAATCTTGAAATGGGCCAAATATCTTTGTCTCAACCCTCTATTTGTTATCTAAACTGCAGGTGATAAAAGAATTTAATTTATTTTCTCCACAATAACCTTAAAGTAAAGTGGTTTCCCTCTTATTAATTAAAAAAAAAAATTGCAGAGGAATTGAGTGTTTATTTGAAAACTGAAACATCTTTTTGTCAAAAGAAAATGTAAAAAGAAAAAAAAAATTGTTGAAATTGTGCATGTTCTCTTCCAATCAACTGCTTGAATAATTCTTTATCCAACAACACCTACCTTCGGCTGTCTTACTATAGACATTAAAAAAAAAGAGTGACATTTCTGTAGCTCTTATGAAATAGCGGGATGGCAGATTAAGCAAACATTATACAACATTCATCATGAACTTTCCTATTATATGCAGGACTATAATATATCATATATTAAAGTATACGTAGTTCATAGATATTCAGGTTAAAAATGAAAGATAAAGATTCTTCTCATGAAATAATAATAATACAAAATTGCCTAAACTCACCTTACATATTTAAAATTTTCAAATAAATTCCTGGAATAGAAGGTATTATTGTAAACAGCAGGGCAAAAGATAAATTTAATATGTTAGTGGTTTCATTATTAAAAAATTAATTGGTTGATGCTTCATGCCTCTCATGACATTGTACTTTACCTTACTGTCAGCCAATCTGCTGATTGTCATTGTTTTATTTGAGAGGTGTGGATGCAAATATAATGAGCAAAAAAATGGTGGATGATAATCATGAAATTTTAATAAAATTGAAATAAAAAATCTGAAAACCATCATCATTGATTGCAGCATGTGAAAATACATTTACTTTCATGTTGATTGAAATACCTGTACATTTTTTAGCAATATTTTCAATGGGAAAGTATAATCCCATCAAATGGGAGTGGCGTGGCTCAGTGGTAGAGCATTGAGTTGCCATGCCGAAAATCCTGGTTCGAATCCTACAGCTGGCAAGACTTTTATTTAGTCTGTTAGCAGTCGAAGATGGATCATATGAGATCTAGGACCCTCATGGGGCTCACCCAGCCTCTATAAACTGGGTACCAAAAATATTGGGGGAAAATCTGGCAGTTGAGCGTGATTTAGGACAAATCACCTACCTGCACAATCATTGTTCATGAAACAGTACAGTATCTACCATATATTAAATCCCAGACCCGTTCACAGGTGGTAGTGGTACAGGTAATCCCATCAGTTAGCTACTACCGATCTATAGAACAATTCTGAATTGATTTCTATTTCAGCAAAGGTCACCTCTTTGGTTCTGCATGACTACATTGCAAATAATAAAAATCCATTGTAAATTACTGTATAAAAAAAAATCTAAAAGAATCAGATCTGCAATTTTGTCTGGAACAAGCTTTAAAAAAACACACGTACACAGAGCTAACATTCCATCTCTAAGTTAAATATTCAAACAGAAATATAATGAAGCTAAGTTATACATGATAGTTATATAATTGATCTGAATCTCTGGAGAACAATATATAAGCTACTAGTAGACTGACTAGACATATGTATAAAATTTCAAAATAACTGTTTGTTTTCAAATGGGTCTGCTCCTCTATTCAACCAAAACAAAAAAATCTTTAAACTCAGTTTGCAGGCTTTGTTGGGAGGTCTGTAAAGAGATTAGTGACATGCAAGTTTACAAAGAGCTTATAGGAACTCAATTTAAATCTCAAATCCTTGGGATAGAAAAAAAACATCACTATTAAACACTTCATATTCAATCGAAGAAGATTATAAGTCGGCCTTGAAACATCTCTCTGAAGAAGCATTCCTATTAAAGCAATAGCCCAGTATGAACTTAACTACAAGTAAAGATTAAACTGTGTTAGGAATAAAAATCAATACCAAAAAAGTTGGAGCAACTAGAATTGAGTATAAAAATAAATATTGGAAATCTTGTTGACACCTGTACATAGAGTTCAATGAAGATTGAAAACAACAAGCATTGACTATATTGAGATTTATGATCTGTTAATAATTTTAAATTTGAAAAGGGAACGTACATTTGCTTGGGATGTCAGAAGAGTTGGAGGAGCATTTAAAATCCAGTGAATATCACTCTTGAATATAGTTTTTGAAGTTTTAGAATGTCTAATATTCAAAATCTCAAATTATGAAAACAACCACTATATTTGGACCCTTCCAGCAGCATCCTTTAGATCATATAATCTCAAATTCAGTATTAATGAATAGTTTTTAGGCAAAGGATTAACTAGGGGAAGGGGGTAAAAATTTAGGTATGTTCTAATGTTCTGTCATTGCTATTAAAATTGTATACACTTCTGCAATCCCTTCAAACATTGACAGATTCAGATGTGGCTTTAAAAAATTATTGTTCTTCAAAACTGTTTACTATTACTTTTTATTTATTTATTTATATGTACATATGAAAGATGCTTTAATTGATATTAAAACTGAATTTTGGTTGAATAATCTGAATTTTAATACATGATAAATGCTAAGCATTTAATATTTTTAAGCTTCTAGAGGGTGTTGAAGAATTGAATGGGAGAACCTGGTAACTGGTGTCCCCTACAGAAAAATTCTGTATTACCCACTGCTTTCAATTGAGTTAAACAGGGGTGACCTGTGTTCTAATGGTTAGTGTAACAAACTACTAAGCCCAAGATCGTGGGTTCGTAGCCCGCAGGTGGCCCTAGGATTTTTTAAAGGGAGTAAAAAAGCCTTAGTTACGACATCCTTCAGAAGGGACGTTATCAGGTCGGGAGTCTGTACGATATCAGGTACTCGTTAAAAACCCCTATCCTAATTAAGCCTGGATAGTAAATTTAGAGCTCCCAATGCAGCATCATCCGATTAGCCATAGCAGCATAAAGTGATGTTAAATGAACAAACAACAAATTGAGTTAATTGAAGATTTAAATTTGAATTGAATTGATGTAGAGAAGAGAGTTATGGTAGATATCCACACGAGGAAGATTACGCTTGCCATAAATTAAATATTAACACATCCTGATAAAAATAAAAATGCACACTGCTCTTAAACTAAACAAGCAATCAAACACCCTCACTCCAACAGGATCATGATATACCATTAACTTAGTACAATAATTTTTACAGATTGAGATGATTGTTCCAATACTCATATATTTTTTAACACTGGCTTTGTTTGTTATCAATATTTTCATTGAATTTAATTACATGGTAAATACAGGAACACTGAAACCTAAAATCTTTCATGAGAAATGGTCAAATTGGTTGAGGCAACTTAACCAATTGTATACATATCGATACTACTATTACTCTTGTATGTTTTCTTATAGTTCAGTTTAGTGTAAACATTATATATCCACACACTGATTTACCTAGTTTTATAAAAATACTCAAAATTTGTCTGATGTATACCGAAGAAAACTAAGAAGAAAAAAAAAATCATGAATTCATTATTAGCTCATACAACCAAGGTAATTGAAAAAGCAGCCTGTAGAGAATTTTTATTAACATTTTAATATACATATGTTATTATAAATTTATATTGTTAATAAATGCAAAAGAAAAGAAAAACTAATAAATGATTGATAGATAAGCTGTTTGAATATCTAGGAAAGGTATTAAAAAAAAAAAAAATATTTAAAAAATAATAGTTAGATATAAGTTATAAACTCAAACCTGTGCGTTATAAAAAAATTGACACAAAAATATTTTAACTTTGAGTTTACCTGAGGGACATAAGATGGTGCTCACTCCATGGCAGAATTCTTGATAGGAGAGATATCCACGACCTCTAGCGTCTAAGCGTTGCACTAATCTCTGTGCTTCATCCTAAAAAGAAAAATGCTTTAAAATTGATGATAATTACATATATAACACAATGATTTAACGATTATTTATAATAAGAATGTATTGTTCAAATAAAATCATTTAAAAAAGGCATAGAAAAAGATTGCCTATACAATTCAAAGACCTATATGACTGAATGGAACAAAGACATGTATTAAATTAGTTTGTGGCATTTATTAAACAATTTTGAAATATGTTGTTTTCTTTTACCATCTCCTCATATTCTATAATATTTATCTGCAAATATAATTATTATTTCAAACAATTAATATTATTTTTTGTAATCTTATTATTACATAGTTGTTTATTGTTACATAGTTCAACATTTTTTAAATGTTGTTATTATAGAAAATGATTTACCCAGAAAACTTCAAAAACAGGATAACTAATTATTAAGCACCAGAAAGAAGGAACTAAATCTAATACTAAGAATGAACAACTGGGGTCAGTACAGTTTTTGGAGGCAACTTAACCAACTGCATACATATACTTACTCATGCAATTTTTCTTTTAGTTCAGTTTATTATAGAATTTATAAATCACTAAAAAATTCTTTATTTTCATAAAAAATATTTAAAAAAGTGATACAGTGAATATTAATAAAGCAATAAATTAAATATGAAAATCATAGCTGATTTGTATGAATTGATCAATATAACAGTGGACTTTTTGGCTCAAAAAAAGCTTGGAAGAGGTCATTCCTTTTCAACTAAATCACTGGATCTATCTGTCTGAAGATTTACTTTTTATATAATCTTCTTTATTTGTTTAATTTTATGTAAGTAAAGTTCATATAATAATATATAATCAATGCTAATGCTCATTTCTAAGAATATTTTTAATTATATCTCTTATTTTCATTATTATAAAAAATAGTTAATAATAGTAATTAATTTAAAAAATTGCAAATCCACAAGAAATGAATCTTGCTGTAAGTTTTTCATGAATAAATTGGGCAGCCTATTTAATTGTTGCTGTATTAAGATTTTTATGTTTTAGAACAAATATGATATTACAGTATAAATTGATGTTTTTGAAACATTTTGTTTATCTGGTAAACTATTGAAGTGAAAATAGTGAATTCTCAATAGAGTTATCAATCTATACAAACAGTTTTTTTCAGAAAGATTCTTTTAGTCTTCCACGACCACTATTATTACAAAAGACTTTGTTTATTTCTTCTGGTTTAGACCATGTAGATAAATTTTTCGCCAACGTTTCGTCAATCATGTTGCTGACTTCCTCAGGGCTGAGATGTGCACTTTATCTACACAGTCTAAACCAGAAGAAATAAACAAAGTCTTTTGTAATTTTTTCAGAGTTTTATTTCCCTCAAATTGCTATACTCATGCTAAGTTTTTTATTGCAGGTTTCATTTCATTTTCTATTTGCCAGGATCTTGGATGCAATGAATATGAATTATAAGTAAAAAATTGGGTAATTATTCCGCAGGTAGTCGCTTCAAGTTGAGTCACAACAAGTTTTATCTATTCATTTGTTTCCCTTTTAATATTTTCCAAAATGCAAGTTATCATGAGTTTTAGTATAAAAAAGAGAATATAATTATGGCTAATGTGCATATTTCAGTAATTATTTTATCTAGAAATGATAGTTTCAACAAACATATATCATTTATACTTCAGTTGAAACAGTTATATTGTTACTGATTAATGATTACCAAAATCTACTCATTACCCATAATTACATCCTCTTTTCTATAATAAAGCTCACTATAACGTGTATTTTTGGAAAATATTAAAAATGAAATAATTTAAATGTGTTTTAACTCAACTTGAAGCCACAACCTGCAGAACAGGTACCAAAAATTGGATGAAAAAAAATAAAGTAATATTTAATAATAGTTGTTCTGCATGAATATAATTCATGATATAATATAATCATTTATTCTGAAGCTGAACCCAGCAATGGATTGTCATGTAGATTTTTTTTAGCTAATAATTATAATTTGGAACTTTTTATGTGTTATTTGAGTGAAATAATCTACAGTTTTTCTCTCTTTATGATAATGATTTCATTAATGTAGTTGGTACCAATTCTGAAAGTTGTCGCTTCGAGTTACTATAAGCACAGCAAGTATTAACTTTTCATTTGTTTCCTTTTTAACATTCTTGAAAATAAACATAATCATGAGTTTTAAAATGTAAAAAAAACAGTATAGTTATGAGTAATGTGTATATTTCGGTAATCATTTCATTAAGAAATAAACTATGCAATTAACATTTCAAAATATAGATGGTGTATGTTTTTTGAAACGTTCATTTCTTGACGTAATGATTACCGAAATATATACTTCTCCCATAATTACACTCTTTTTTCCAATCTGAAGCTCACAATTATTTTTATTTTTGGAGAATATTAAAAAGGAAACAAATGGAAAGTTAAAAGTTGTGACTCGATTTGAACCGACAACCTGCGAAACTGATGATAGTTTATTTCTTCATTAAAAGTATGAAGAAAAAAATATTCTCTTATAAGTCTGAAAAAAGTGTTTCAGAAAAACATTCAGCCTAACAAACATTCATGAACAATTTCAAATAAAATTAAATAAATTTTTTAAATATTTTATTTGAAAAGAAAAAATAGGGCCAGGACCGGGACTCGAACCCAGGACTTTCACCTATTATAATTATAATTATATCACCTATTATTATAAATTATAATAAAATTAAATAAACATTGAACATATAATTTCTGCTCTACATCAAGTTTACATAGTAATAAGAAATAATTTATTATTTAATATAAAATAATTATGATAATATAATAATCATTATTATTTTATATTAAAATATAAAATAACAATGAGAAATAATTTATTATTTAATATAAAATAATTTATTTTATTAAGTTGGTTCTTGTACATTCCATACAGATTTAGAGGTGTATGATCTGATTGATAAATCCCGTGGTTAATGTCAAATACTAATTTTTACAGGTTTGGGAGATTCTAGAAAACATTTGCCTTATCGTGACTTCGCAGTTTATTACTGTCAAGAGAAAATTTAATATTTCTCTCCAGGATGAGACCAACCCTTTGAATATAGAAAGCCAAAGAAGAGCTTTTAAAAGTCCTTCACTGGGACTTTTAAAAAACCAAATCAATCATTAACAGTATGTATTACATTTTTTACTAATTGCACTTTTAATGCTAAGCTAGATCAAATTTTGCCCTAGAAAAATCCCAGTTGTAACTTAGTAATGCTTATTGCTTCAAATTTTTGTCAGATAAATATTGAATTGCTGTCTAAAAGATTTCTATGCTGTTTAGGACAGCCTCGCGTGTCCCATCTTTACGATGAGTTAAAGTAGTTCTTTCCTCCAATTTGTAGACAATATTTCCTTCTTATACCAATTGTTTAACTCTCATCTCATATCTATAGTCTCCTCCAATACAAATCCTCAGTCCAGCACCATAACATAAGATCTCGCTTTTCCGATATATATACTTATTCCTACAGAACCAAAACAATTGAACGATCCTTTCTCACCCACTCCACCACAGTGTGGTACTCGATCCCTCTTATTATCCGTCATGCTTATTCACTATCCTCATTTATATCCTTGCTTTTCCAACATCTTCAGGCTTCCCAAAAAAATGCACTCCAAGCTGGTCATTCAATATGGAGCAGGTCAATAAAAAAAATGTAATGTAATGTTCCTTAAGAATAACAAAAAAATTCATGTTAAACTAAGCAAATGAAGAAGAGAACAATAAAAGAAATGTAATTCTTGTGTAATTTTACTAGTAAAAAAAACACAAAAAGAAAAAAATCTTGAACAAAAACGAAGTCATTAAAATAAATATATACATCTGATTATGTCAACAGAAAAAAAATAAAATTAAGCCTCTTAAACCAAGTTAAGAAATTTTATTTTTTGAAGCTAAGAATATTTGTTGATCACTTGCTCTTGTAGGGTATTTATATCTGCTGTTTTTGCTTTATATACAGAACATACTTGAAAAAAACAGGAGGTTTTCCAAATATGGTATAGCTTTAACTCAACTTGGTGAGATTCCCAAATAGCTGACTGTGTGTAGGAGGGTTGTATACAGACTTATTCCATATTTTTAACTTTTTGTTTTTAATATAATGAGTATAATATAATCCATGTACCAATTTCTCACTGTTATCTTTTCTAACAATATGCCTTTATGTATTTAATGTACTTCCTCCTCCTATCCTCTGGCCACCCTAAACCTTTTTTTTTTGTGTGTTTTATAATCCTTTCATTTTCAATACCTTTTCCAAAATGCTTTTTCATTATTTATTTCTTATGTTTTTCTCTTTTCACATTGTTAACCCAGCTTATCATCGTCTTTCTATCCCACAAATGAAATATCAGTTTTTGTTATTATTATGTGAATTATTTAATAGATTAACCTCTTCAGAATAAGATAATAAATGTTCAAGTTAAACATTTTTGCAAAATTTTCAGCGCTAACGATATTACACGGCAAATGAAAAGGTAGCTTAGCAGTGATAGGTGAAGTAAGATTCAGTGGAGCAGATAATTAACGGGGACATCAAACGTCAATTAAAGGCGGATGTCAGTTAGCTTAGTGACGTGCTTAGGGTAATTGTCAGTAATAGAGCATCTAAGCCACTCTTTACCTGACCAAGTAGGACGGGGAAGTAGAGGGTCTATTTAAGGACAATTATCTTAAAATGGCTGTTATAGGCGAACATCTAAAAGGTCATGGGAATAATAATTGGAATGATTAATATTATAATCCCAAAAAATATCTTGATTTAAAGTTTAAATGCCCCGAAACCCGAGAGCTATAGTCGCTGGAGGTATTCAGAGATCGGAGATATAGTTGGTCTCATAAGTTTCCTCAATAAAATAATCATCTCAATGACAATTTTAATTTTTTATAACACATTAATATCATTTATGAATTATAAAACTTTTCTTTACAAGTCATTTACAATTTATTAAATAATAATTCTCTAGACCCTGTGAATAAGAGGTTAAGTCAGATTTTGTCCAGAGAGAGTTAACTGCTTTCAGATAACCGGAATCGTATCATTCTCGTAGTTTTTGGCTTTAAATGGGGTTTTAATATAAACAATAACTTCTTTTCAAGCCAATGCCTTACTTAGCCCCTTATTCACTACGAAAATAACTCGATTCCGCTTACTTACTTAAGTACAAGAAACTCATTTTGGAGAAAATTAGACTTATTCTACCACCTATAGACCACTTATTCACCAGGGCTGTAGAATTAATTTAGTTAATACTTAGAGTAGCATGATACCGCCCCTGTGCGCTCGTAGGCTCGTATGTAGTAACATACCTGGAGGTAATTTTATTCATTTAACGTCACTCAATGTTGCTATTGCTAATCGGACGATGCTACAGTGGGCATAGGCGTAACGCGGAGGATTATTGGGGATGTAACCTCCCCCCCCATTACTTAGAAGAAATTTAAAACAAATTGTAAATAACAATTTAAAAGAAATAAATATTTGAAGGATTTTACTTTTTCAAAGCTATTATTATGGGATTACAGAAGTAAGAGTCAATAATGTCAAAAACACAACAAAGAAAGTGCAAACATAGTTATTTTAATGAATAAACGGTTTTTATAAAATAAATAACATTTATAAAAAATTAGAATCGATTTATTTAATTTGAAGCTACATGATTATAGTATAATATAAATTATACCTATATTTCGAGGCATCTTTCTTGAAGGGAGTAATATGTTGGAGTGGTTGACTGGTGGGGGTTAATCTCCCCCCATGAGTCAACTCTAGTTACGTTGATGACAGTGGGTGTCATAAATTTCGAGATGGTCTGGGACTCTGGACTGAAGCAGTCCCCAGCTCAGGAAGATATGAGGGCCTTGGCTGCAGGCATCTTCTAGTGAGAGCTGCGATAACAAGTTTAAATCTAGCTGTAGCATGTGTAAAGAGAGTATGTCGGACGGCGCTGCCGCTGGTGCCTGTGGTCCGGTCGGGGTCCCGCGGTGGGTGTGTGGTGGTGGGGGGCCGCTGGCCTGGGGGGTGGAGGGGAGTTTTAACCTATCAATAAATATCATAAACTCCATTATCCACTGGCGTTAATGACATAAGGTTGGCACACACAAAAAAAAAAAAAAAAAAAAAATCGGGATAGGGACCATTAACGGGTACCGTACATCGCACAGGATCAAGACGGCATAATCAAGGATTTTTGTATTCCCTTTCAAAAAATTCTAGGGCCTCCTGCAACGCTGTGAACCAGCGATCTTGGACATATTAGATTGTTTTGCTAACTATTACACCACAGGTCACGGAGATGTAAATTCGGCTCCGATAATAATATTAAAATTAATAGGGTTTATTTGTAACTCATGTGTTACTGTTTAATGTTAGAGAGAAAAATAGTTGACTGTATGATATAATGGAGGATGGAGATAGTTGGGGGGTGCAGTCAAAAAAACACCAAATAAGTCAAGACTTATTTTTTATTTGTACCAACATTTCAACCTACTAGGTCACTATCATGAGAGAAAAAACAAAAAAAAACTATAAAAAAACATTACAGAACCAAGAATATAATACCATATAGAGTAATAGAAAAGTAAAAAATAGTGACGGATATATAATTAGTAATGAATATATAATTAGTTACTCTTTAATGTTAATACCTTATTATTATTATTTATGAACAGATCGTTTTCATTTTTATTTGATAGTATAATGTATCCTTTTTAATTTTATTTAATAATTAAAAACAAAAAAAATCCTAAGGCATGGCTATTTTGAGAAGAGTTGGAAAGAAGACAACTGATTTTTCGAGAAGATCTGGGAATACATCATTGTGAAGGAAAGAAAGGAAAGAGGACGCCGAAAATAGTACGACACTAAACAGGTCTTTGGAAGGGCAGAATAGAAATAATCCGTGATGAAAAGGTGTAATAACCGTCATACAAACAAAAAGATGAAAAAACAAACGAGAGCAGCTGGGGTACAGGACTACTGATGGCAGTTGATAGTATTGAAGTAATCTGATAAAGATATTCCTTTAAGACCTCAAGCACCAAGGCCAGGCTAACAATCAGTTAAGGTAAGGGTACTTGACAATGGGGTTTAGCGATTGTTAAGTCAATTGTCTTTCAACAATGAAATAATAAAAAATAAAAGTCGCTAATCTGTTGTTCTTAGATTGTGCTAATATTTAGGTACATGAAAGTTTATTTGTTCTCTTTAATAAAGTAAGAAGAAAAAAATCATGATCCAGTCAACAATTCAATAATTTATATTAAATCTTAATACGTTTCGACTCTAAAAGTCATTAAAGTTTTTATTCATCACATTCATTTAAAACTTGAAAAACAATGATATTATATATAACAATGTTATAATAACGATATATATATTTATATTTTTATAACAATTTTAATAAAGAGTAATGGTAACCTTACCATAGTAACCTACCCACATATTCTATCTCTTCATTAACACTCCAGTAATTGCATGTCATCTGAGAGATTCCAGAGAAACATTTATGGTTGTTGCCAGAGCATGTTCAAACTTGCAAACCCCTCCCTCCTTCTATTCTCCTACCCTAGTAGTAGCTACATCCCAGTGTAGTTTTGGTTTTCTTCTGGACAAGTGATTAACTTGATATTAGCGGAATCATCCATGAGATCCTACTGGGGGGGGGGGGGAGGGCGACGTTGGCCTATGGTGGTGTTTTTCTCCTTACTAAATATTGCTCGTATCAATGCCCATGTAATATTTTTATGGAATGGGAACGAGGTACCAGTTAGGCAACTTTTTCTAAGGCGTCTCGGGATAGAATTACTAGAAGAGCAGCTTCAGAGGAGATGAAACATCTTACTCCTCCCACCGCAATGTTAAGCAGATTGCAGGAGATCTCACCAGATGAAACTGCTTCTACTGTTGAAACAAATGAAGATGCAGCAGAAGCTACTTCTCCTAAACGGTGTTCACCTTGTCAAAAAGACAGAAAAAAAGGTACACCCAGTACAGATTTAAAGATTTTGGGCAGTATTTATGCTTAGGTGCACATTGTTCCTTTATTTGTGCTGATGGTTGTAGTCGCAAAAAAGACTGACACATTTTTTTATTTTTTTTACTTAAAAAAAGTATTATTGGTAATTAATTTTTGATTATGTATATACTTTAAATTCATTTTCATATTGCCTGTGAAATATTTTGTATACCTCTCTGTTTATTATTTTATATATTAAAATTTTCTTATTGTTTTATTTTTTATATTTCTTCACAATTTTTTTTAATAAACATCCATGACTAGAGATTTAATTATTTCAATCATTTTACCAATTTTATATAATGTTAAAGTAATATTGTGAGTATAATCGGACAAAATAGAAAAGGCATCTCCCAGATGACATGCGACTACTTATGATCCATTTAAAGGTGTGACTACTGAAGTGTTAATTTGTCATATAATTTTTATAAAATATCTTATATTGATAATACATATTTTTAAAAAAATTAAAGAATTGTTCTTGTTAATTTATAAATTTAAAGTGTAAAGATTTTAAGCAATAATAAATATTATATTAACTCTTTTCTTATCTCATAGGTCAAAGTCTTAAATCAATTTTAAACATGTAGTTTGACTATAGGGAGCAAGTACTCCCTACATTAAGAAAAAATTAAAAATTAATATTATAACAGTGTTTTTTAAAGTTATACATCTATACTTTACTAATTGTTGGGACAGTAAATATTTTTAAATTTATATTATTTTAATTAATGTAATTGTTATTGTTTTGTTTTTTACAGAAAATTGACTTGTAACTCTTATAGTTATGTGCTTTGTAGTTTTGATGCATAAAACCAGAAAATTGTAAAATTTTAAAATGACTTTTAGAGTCGAAACATATTAAGATTTAATAAATTAATGAATTGTTGACTGGATGATGTTTTTTTCTTCTTACTTTATTAAAATTAAAGTTTTTAGTCTAGTAAAATACATCAATTGAGTTAATTTGTTCTTAGAAGTTGAACGCACTATTATATTTGAAACATACAGTTTTTAATTTGTAACCACTTTTTAACTTAATTTTAACTATATCATCTCCGTAAATAACAGAAAAAAGGTCCTACACCCCTACAACCCATGAACTGTTCAATACCTGGTATGGACAGTGGTTTTCCATAGTCAATGGTTGTGCTAGGTGATTTGGAGGAAAAATATCCAGGGTTTTCCCACATTTAAGGGAACCCAAATTAAGAGGCTTGGTAACCCACAGAAAAGTCTGCAGATCCCACAGGATCCATTCAGAGCTGTTAACAGATTTGATACTTTACCTGTCCCAGTCAGATTTAAACCCGGAACCTTCAGCACTCCACTCACTGAGCTCTCCCGCTCCCAGTTTACAGAAAGTTTTGCAATTATCGAATCTAACGATGCCGATTGAGCGGATGCTCCATTGTCAAGAAACCATATCTTGCCTTGAGTTTGTAATCGTGTCAAATTGATGTTAAGTTTTCAACAATTCAATTCCTCCTGAATTCAAAAAAACGTATTGTATCCTCTATTCCCCAAATATAGGCTGTATACAACTACCTCTTATTACACCAAGACCTAGTTTGATGAGGCATACAAAATATAAAACATGTGCCATACCAAATTTTGGAGCTTATGATAATTATAATTTTTTATAATGATTATAGTATATTTTGTTATAAAAAATCCAAGAATGGATGGTTACTTGGAGCGCATGTATCTAGCTGAAAAACTGATGGTAAGTGATTAGGCCCTCAGATTAACATTCAATTAATGATGTTACATACAAGAAAATATTTAAAAAAATAATTAAACAAGAAATGTTAAGATGTATGTATTACATTTACTAAGTATAAAATAATGTAATCGAGGTTTTAAAATGAAAAATAAATTAAATATTCTTAAATAAGCAAAAATAAATATTGAATTTTAATTAATTACTAAAGTAGATTGTTCTTACTTTTAGTTATTCCTTCTATATGAAGTTTAAGAGGCAGTAGAATTATATGGCAAACTAAGAAAGCTTGCAGTTATTCAGAAGATACCTAGCTGAATTTCAAAGGAGCAACTTTCCTCAGGTGTTCATGTAAGTGCTGTTTTTTCAAAAGTGTAGTTTTGTATTAGGAACAATACTACTTCTAGTAGCCATCCGTATTTATTAACTTAAGGAAACAATTATATATATTTTTAGAAGTAAAAGATTCGAAATGGATTTTTTAATACCTCTTGCAAACGTTCTACAATTTTAATACATAAGTATAGAATATAGAAGAAACATTTAAAGTTAAACAATGGAGACAATCCAAGAGAGCAACAAAACATTTAAAAAAAATAATAATAATTTAAATCTTAAGGTACTAAAGACATTGTTCCTTTTTAAACTCACTAGCTCAAAATTATATTAAACATTTATAATTATAATCTATTTTCCTCTCTAACACTTACAATTCTACTTCGGGTAAAATACACTCTATCTTTATATGTTAAGGCTTGTCTTTAAATCTTTATGTTTATATATATTTTAAGGCGTTCATGAAAGTTCAAAATAACTGAATGTTCATAATCTTATTATTATTGTCACTAGATTGGAATTTTTTTTTATTATAATAATTTAAATGTGAAGCTACTATAGACACTTTTGTTCTCTTTTAAATATTGCTATGTTATATTACAACCGAAAATTAAACAATATTACAACCGAGCTACAAATAGTTGTAAAGGATTTGCCAATGTTTATAAGTTCCACTTCAGATATAAATCATTCGGTGTTCTATTTTAATGAAACCAAAGTTGTAACACACAACTATACGTTCTTTACTCATGGTTGTTACAAAGTTTTGGTTTTTAATTATTTTTTAATAATAATCTAAATCTTTAGCTACTATAGATGTTAGTTTATAATATATTTCATGCAACACATCTAAAAATTATATTTGAATACTGAATGCTCTGAATATAATATTTTTGTTTTACAAAATATTACTAAAATAAGATACTTCGTTCAATAATATCAGTTTTTTAGTTTTATTAAAGTAAGCTATTTCCAATTAAGCTGTAAATGAATACACTAATATTCCTTGATACAGTAGTTTTTAGTAACTGTTCTTATAAATATTACCAAAAATTTGCATAATCCAAGTATAAGTATATACCGTTAGTATGCAACCTGGTTACTGTAGCTTAACTAATAACAGTATGTTTTAACAGAATGGATTTGTACCGTTTCTTATAACGTTTTTCTACGAATATTGAACGTTGAATTGCTTGGTTATTGTCATTGCGATATATGTAGCTATTTTAAGGTTGTATGAGTACTAATGTTCCCCAATCATTTCATTAAATTTTTAAAAATAATGTCAATCCTGTCGTACGGTTCTTTTGAATCTGAGTTATACCAAGAAACTTCTGCCCAACCAGTCTTTACCATCGAATTTCTTGCTAATAGCTTTTCCTCCGTTCATTTCAGGATTTTAGATATGTTAGTGGTTCTTATTTCCTCCACCAGCTTTGACTGTTTTTCCGCCAGATCCCTTGCTTTCCATGTTTCATATTTTGTTGTTCCGTGACATCGCCAAGTCGTAGCCATGAGGGACCGGATACGTAATAGGACGATACGGACCGCACTCAAAATAAAACCGCTCAATCAGTTAATTGAGAAAGGACAGCTTTGATGGTTTGGCCATTTAATGATGATGGATGACTGCCGGAGAGCGAAGAAAGCTATGGAGGCTTAACCAATGGAGAAAAGACCTAAGGGAACGCTGAGAGTTACTTCGGAGAATAACATCCAAAATATTCTGAAATAAAAAGGGATTGGATAGGTGGAAGTTAGGAAAGCAGCCCTTGACGGAGACAGGTGGCGCTCCTTGTGTTAAAATCTCACTGCATGGTAGAAGAGATGACAGCATAAGAAATGTTATTCTCAAATTTTCAAATCATCTGTTGAAAAATAACTAGCTATAGAATGAGCAGACGGTAATAATAATTACTAAAAATAAAATTTATTGGTGACGAAACTACAAGTAAGGCGATTTACTAGCTTTCACTTTACACGAAATATTGTTGCTAAATTAGGGAGTACCAGCGATTTTATTGGTCCCTTCCATCCTGAGTCCATTCAATGTTATGTCACTAACTACATTAACCACGATGACTTCCAACTACCGTGTCTAAAATAAGAGATTCATCTTCAGTAAGGCTAATATTCTCAAGAACTCTCTTGCAATGATCGCTCTGTTTTGAAAATCTGCAGATTCACACAAGGTATTTTAAAAGGAAAAGTCGGCTTTTAAAATAGGCTTTGATAAAATTGAAGACTGCTTTTTAGGTTTTGAATGTTATGACAGATTTGTCTGTCTGTTTCCGTGTGTGATTCAACAGTGGATTAACAAGTACTTTCCTACTGCCATTACTTTAAAATATTTTTCCATTCAGAATTGTATAATAGAATTCGTTATACATTTTTTTTGTTAATTCATATGAACCTCAGAACTCTAAAAAATGAGCATCTATTTACTTAAATTTACAATAACATTGAAATTGACACCTTATTCGTTTAACTTCTCTCTACAGTTCTTAATAAAATTCTCTTGGTGGAGATAATGTCTTGGTTGTACGGCTTCGATTCGTGTAATCAATTAGCTTATTTCTGATGTTCTCTCTATTTCCAGTGTGCTACTTCTTGATTTTGCTTTAATATTTTCATTGTAGATTTGTTGCATTTTAATCTTAATTTGCTTCTAGCTGTCAAAAGTTATTTTAATCATTTCCTATTGACTTTAATAACCTAGAAACTAGTGCTGCCTTATCCTATTTCTCTTTTAACCGTCTAATTTCTGAAGTAGCTTGAAAATATCTGTTTTTATTTTCTATATTGATTATTGAGCCACGAAATCCAATACTCGTAGAGTCCACAAAACAGCACTTTAGGGAACAAGGAAAAACTTGCCATTCCCCATGGAGCAAGCTAATTATTGTATATTTATGGAAGCTGGAGTTGTAAAATAAAACCTTTGATTTCACGTAAACGTGACGAGAAAAAAATTGATTCCATCTAAAGTAACGTGTAATCGAATTAACTGATTGCCAGAATATATGGACTTAGTGTGTTTTTGAATAATATCGGATTTCTGAAAGTCTAAATCTGCTTAATATACATTTGTGTAATATTATACCTACGCACCGAAGATGGCAAGGAAAAATAGATAAGCATTTTTGTATACATAATATGACCTCATGTTGTATTATTATGTTACCTCCCTACCCTATTCCCTCCCGATCATTTTATAAGTGTCGGGGCTAATGCTTTGCCAGAAATTTTCCTACACATAATCCTAATCCAGCTTAGAAAGGGGCTAAGAAAAAATAAAAATATCACAGTAGTATATTTAAAATAATACTTCAATTCTAGATCCAGCACTTGCATTTTAAGGTATCTATGGAAGTTTCAGATGACAACTGAATGTTCTTTACTTGCACTATTGCCTAACCTTTAATCACAGTTGAGCATTAGATTGAGCTAAGACTATCTTGCGTCCCAAGATAGTCTTATAAGTTTTATCACTAGAATTCCAAGAATCGATTATTCATCCAGCGGCGAACATAATATGACTATTGAAACGATTGCCAATAAGATACCGATCAGTTATCACCTAATTCTCAGTAATATGGGTCTTTGGTCAGACTAATGTGGAATAGTTTAAGGCAAAGCTGAAGATAGCCTAGCGAAGTTGCATGGAAAAAACAAGCATTAGTCATGTTACTAACAGATAAATTCGTGCCTCCATCTCCTGCACGGCAAATCAGATGGGTGGAATGTACCACTGAACAACTATTATGCCTAATGTATGCGTTAGGTATCAGAATACTGCAACTGAAACATTGTATAAATTTCAATTCGCCTAAGCGGATTCTAACATAGCTTTCTTCGGAATCCAGAACGTTTAGATCTTAAGTTAAGTTAAATTAGTTTTAACATATTTATATATTTCAGAAAAAGAAGCGTGAGTTATCTGACCATCCCTGCTCAGTCTACTGTAAATCGGTTCACTCGCGCTTAATATGAACTGTAAAATATAAAACTTGAGATAGCAGATTTTGGATTAAATTATTTTGAAGCGGGGTAACCCAGTGATTTGAGTGCTGAGTTGCTTTGCTATGCTATTAGAGTGCTGAAGGTTACAAGATCAAAACCGGCTGAGGCAGATAAATTATTTGATTCGAAACAACCACGGCTGGACATTGTGAGAACTACGAACTCTCCTGGGGCTCGCCCTTCGTCTATTAAGCCTATATTCTTCATTATTGTGTGAGCGGGAAAAATAAATAAATTTCTTTAAATAAATAAAGTCTTTAATCTAGCATTTTAATTTCTTCTTCAATATAGTGCCTCTTCAAAAATATTGTTCGTGATCACTATTTCCTCTAGATTGCACTGACTTTTTATTTGGTTTAAATTGAACTGAATTTAAGTTTTCAATTCGCTCTCCGGTTTATAATTTGTCTAATTGTGCGGGCTTTAGGTTATAGTTCTACTTTGCTATTGTTCCAACTATTCAGGCTGCCACTTTTCAAATATTCTCTTCATTAACAATTACTGTCTTTCGCACACCACTTTCACTGGTTCTGTTTTTCTCAAAATACTATCTTCATCAGATAACTAAATTTTTTACAACCCATTTTTATCATTCCACCTAATATGTAAAATAAAATATTACTCTAAAATATTTTTTTATATTATAAAGAGATTAAAATTCAATCCATTATAATTAATTTTGAATTACTCTTTCTTCCTCTATATTAATAAAACAAAAGTCAAATTAAATACCTTCACGGGCTGTTAAGTGATAGTAAAAGTTCCGATAACATAACTGCTGCACTAAGAGCTATTGTGCCTACACCATGTTAGTTCCTAATTAAAAGCTCCTAATTGCCGAGGAGGAAATATTAATGGCCCCTAATTCGGCAAGGACGAGAAGAGCCAAAGGTAGGAGGAAGTATCGCTTTCCTGGCTCCAGCGAAAGTGGGTACCCGAACCATCACAACCTCTTGTGCAGGTCATTATCTCATTTATACATATCACTTTTATCTAACGTCTTTGGGTGGAAATGTTATCGTGGTAAGGATGCTTAGTATTTGCATGCCCTACTAATCCAGAAAATTGGATTGTTTTTGCTTTAAAAAAATGCGGGAAAAGTAGTAAGCGCCAGATTCCATTAATAAGGCGGGAATATACGGAAATAAAAACAGCTATAAAAATTATCAATTCTATTATAACTATTATTGATAATAGTTATTGATAATAATCATAAATCTACGAACTTATAGTTATTTTATTGATTCGGTGGTTATTTGTATTAGTGTAACTTTTTTGTATTATATTTTAAACAAGGTTTTGTAAATATGGCTGAATATATATATAGCCCTAAAACTTATTACCGTTGTTTGTGAGAGCTTGCAGTATTTGTTTAAATATTTTAATACATTTTGACAATATGATATGGTGTTTTATTATCACAAAATAAATTCCACTGTAAAGGATTTTGAATCCTTTTTTTTTTACTTTTTATTTGGACTAATTTTGGGGAAAAGAATTTAAAATTTTTCAAACATTTTGACTGGATTTCCCAATTATACTAAATATTTTCATTTTCCTTGCTAAGTATACTATTAAATATTGTAATTTCTACAACTCTTTTGGATTGTATCTTTTTCACTTGCTTATTCTGAATATTGGCCTTTGATAGCAATATATTGATTTTTGAATACAACTTTATATCGATATATCTCTTAAATCATAAGGTTATGGTTTTAATTTTAACAATTGTCTTAGCCAAAGTACATAACATAATATTTCCAGTTCAGGATAGGTTCTTAAATTTGTATTTACTCTTTAAATTTTAGGTTTTCAAAATGTTGATAAGAGGAAATCCCTACCTACCATTAACAGTGTGACGTCCCCAATTTTGATTAGACATTTTATAGACAACTATGCTATTAGACAATATGAAATACAAGCCAGGATAACAGCAGTAAATAGTTGCTCTAGAAACTTCAAAATACTAAACCGAAGTAAGACCAGTATTCATGTATACCCATGGCCCCTGTCCAGAAAATATAACTCAACTCCTAAAAGAGAAAGGTATAAAGAATAATATGGTACGTAGTAACCGAGAACGGAATATGAAGAAGAAAGAATGAGGAGCTGATGGAGCTGGTTGGAAAACCTGACATGAATATAGAGCCCGAATAAGATAGTACGTTTGAAGTGAATTCCAGACCATAGAATAACAAAGAAGATGCCCTATGGGAAACCGGAAATCGTGTAATTTTCATAGTGAATAAGGGACTAATTCAGGCATTGGCATGAAAAGGAGTTATCACTTACATTACAACTCCATTTCAAGGCAAATGTACGAAAATGACACGATTCCGCTTCACTCAATACAATTTACTCTCTCTGGACAAAATTTGACTTAACCACTTGTTCGCCGGGGCTGTAGATATAAAGATATGAACTAATGCCAGTGACTAAATGATATATTATTTTTCTTCTCACGGTATCATAAGATTCAAATTTTTCCAATTTTCGTTAGCGCCGAAGTAATGATGTTTTTCCAATTAAGGTGGTAGATACTTAGCCGCCTCCTTGATAATAGAAATCTTCTCTGCGTAACCTTCGGTCTTCCTCTTCTCCTTGACCCTTGAGGATTCCACTCCAAGGCAGTTTTTGTACGCGCCATCATCACTGTCATTAACCACGTACCTCATCATTCGCCATTTTCTCTTGTTAATAAGTGTTTTTTTCTCAATTCTCAGTCTTCTCTTTTGTAGTAGCTGCTGTGTATGGATTTTCACCTTATATAACTGCTTTATTTGCTTGTATTTGGCCCTAAATTTCTTCCAGCTATCTCATACTCGTGGGTATCATTCCACGAGCTTCTTTGGAATGGTGCCCACGTGAGTCGAAAAGAGGATGACCACCTTCCTAGAGGGATAATGAAATGAGGTTATTTTGTGGTTATTAACCTTTCATGCAACATGCATTTTCCAACCCTTTGGACGCCCAGTCGAACATCAGGAGAGAAACTGCGATGTCCTAATTTAGCGCACTCAAGCACTCCCATCTCTTCCTCTAAACATTATTTTATGAATAATTGCTTCGACACTATATGCAAAATTGCTTGAATTTTATTTATTTTTTAAATTATTTTCTATTTTATCTAAGATTCAAGATCTCGTTTCTTTCAAGTTTTATTTAATCCGTCATCCTAAAATTGTTTTTCGGTATTATTGAAATACGAACATAAATAATATGTACGTATATTTCTTGTTGGTTCTCGAGGTTCAATCAGTTCTTTCAACTTCTTTTTGGCGACGTTCGAGACTTTGCTGGTCTCATAATCATGCCCTAACATATATTTATATCAATATAAACTTAGGAGTTGAAGACCAATAGGTTTTATGCCTCAAACTTAAAACAACCAACTTAGATGTTTTATGTCTTTTTTATGAACAAAAAATAATAGAATGTTTGAGATTTAATTGAACATTTTATTCCACTGATATACCATTTACCATATTCAAGGTTATCATTATCAATTAATCGTTTGTATAATCGATTGAAAAAAAAAATGATGCTGAAGAGACTCCTGCATTGACACGGTCACTAATTAATCCGTCCCGTGAAGTTAAGCAACTGGATCAGGTGCTCTCGGTCGGAACTTAATACCAGGTTAGGGAGGCCAACTCGCTTTCCAAAGTGTGTGCTTTCTTCTTCTCAGCACCATTACTTGTCATTGTCGATAGTTCTTCGCTAATAATGGACTCTGTCGATTCAGTTGTGGCATTCGCGGTTTCTGTTGGTCACACGTTCGGAGCATACTGTTGGAGAAGAAAGCAGAAATCACAGCAAGACCAGGAAATCGTAAAAGAAGATAATAGGTCATGTTTACTGCTGAGTTAATTACCCATAAGTTTATGATTCAATGTGTTTTCATAGTTGGCAATTACATTGCTCTCATTTATGCTATATCAATACATTAATGACATTCTGGTTAATATAACCAATTTAAATGTACCGGTAGGTAAAAGAGAAGACGGCAGGAATTCCCAACAAAGAATCTGAATGCTTTATTATCATTTACATTACATTCTTTCCAATTCAATCATTAATCGTTGAAATGTCATATATTAAGCTTATGCACACACTGCCGGATCTAGGAGAACTTTCAGAGGGAAGGCCATGGGTCAATGTGAATTTGTTATCAATGTATACGATCCATGTATGAATGTTTCATGTACGATACATAAAATGTCAATTTTATTCAAGGGTTCGGAATCGCCGATTTTGGATGCACCCATTGAGAAAACATTCGATACAATGAATAATTTTGGTGTGTAAAGCGTGTTTTTTCTTGTTCAAAACTAACTAAAATTCAGGTCAATATCAACTAATGAGAACTGTAGGGGGGTCATGGCTGCCATGCCTCCCCTCAAATCTGCTAATGTATACACATATAGTGGTAATGTAAGATATAGACCAGTAATTTTGATAGATTATCAAGCTTATTTTAAAACTGTTTCCTGTCTCTAACGTTTCCACCTACCATGCAGGTCTCTGATAAAAATATTTGGGCATTGTAGTCCATAATGTTCATCCTCATTAAGTTGGATGAAAACTCATGTAAGTCCTCTTCGTAAAACACTTTAGGTTCTCCTTCACATCATCATGCCATCTGATCTGGCGATGTCCTCTACTTCGCTTGCCGGTTTTCCATAGGGCATCTTCTTTGTTATTCTATGATCTGCAATTCACTTCAAACGTACTATCTTATTCGGGCTCTGTATTCATGTCAGGTTTTCCAACCAGCTCCATCAGCTCCTCATTCTTTCTTCTTCATATTCCGTTCTCAGTTAATACGTACCATATTATTGTTTATACCTTTCTCTTTTAGGAGTTGAGTTATATTTTCTGGACAGGGGCCATGTCTTACACCCATACATGAATACTGGTCTTACTTCGGTTTAGTATTTTGAAGTTTCTAGAGCAACTATTTCTTGCTGTTATCCTGGCTTGTATTTCATATTTCCGTCTCCCTAAATACAAACCATTTATTCACTTATAAGTAGTCTTAACCATTTATTCACCGGGACTTTAAATACATTATTTCCTCATCCTTATTTAATACACCGCTAATTACATGATTTTTTTTATTCATTCTAATTATTTTTAAAGGAATTCCTCAAATGTGTTTTTACTTGAAATAATAACTCTAAACTTGTATTCATTTTTCTTGATTAAAGGACTAATTCTTACTCGAGTCATTCCCTGAAACGCTTTACTTCATATCATCTCTCCTTTTAATTGATCCTAAATTTTCTCCCATCTTCTTCCCATTTGATAGGTATCTTTCATCAGAAGATGCAATTTTGAATATATCTAAAGAGTTACCTGTGGTGTAGTGGTTAGCATAGCAACTTACTATGGCAAATATTGTGTATTCGCAGCTAGCCTGGTGGCCTAAAGTTCTCACTAGGGAGTAAAAAAATCCTTAGTTATATCTTCCTTCGGAAAAACTGTAAAATGGTGGTCTCAAACCGTTGCTGTGTCTACTCGCAAATATGATCCATATCCTAATTATATCTGGATAGGCAAATTTTAGAATTCCCGCTGTAGCATTGTCCAATTAGCTATAGTTATTAACAAACAATATATATAAAACCACTAATTACTTTAACTACGTTGTGAAAATGTCCCTTTCCTTTTCGCTTCATAGGACTAGATAATGCCAATTTAGTTCTTTAGGTGTTCAATATCTAGTACAGTTACGATTCTGGCACTGTGCACCCATGAAACGGTAATCCCACATCTCAAATGCTTGTTATGTTTACTTAATACATCTGTAAATACCCAGTCCTCTGATTCTGCGGTTCAGTTTGCATGGCATCTTCTTGAGTTGGTTAAATGCACTTGTCTTCTTCATACGAGACCTTATTTCATTTGAGTCATGTTACTTTCTAGGTTAGTTATTCTATCGACTGTATTCAGAGAGTAATGTATTTAGATAACATCTTCAAACATCATCATAAAGGGCTGAAGTAACCACGAAATCCTTTAGCTTTGCTACGGTTCAAATCAAGCATGTCTCTTCGTTTATTTAAGCTTTACTAAAATTAAGTTCTCGTTCGAAAACATTTAATAAAATTAGACTATAAACGTGAAACGATAACTAAGTTAGATGATGTCATCATTATTTCCCTATATTTATACTAGATTTTTATCTTTCCTGCCATATATTTTCCTGTTCTCTGATATAATGGTTAACTTCCTCTGTGAGGCAGCAACATTTGTTCTTATTGTTTTGCATAATTTCTCAACATGGTATAACCGTGATGTTTTAGTCCATTATCCACGACCTTGATCAGGTTTGATTTTAATCATAATATTGGTGGGAACTCCATTCGTTTACTGCAAATCATAATTAAACTAATAAATAGAGTAATTTACATCGAATTCACGATTAACAGTTCGTGATATTTTACCGTGGAGGGACTTTTATTGTAACAATTAATTATAACTAGTTTTTCCTTATAATTTTAACTTGAATCGCACGTTTTTTCCTCATTGAAACTCTCCAGTTAAAATGGACGTCACGTCAGTTATCAAGGAACGTCTCTTAAAATAGACAAGCAGTCTATTTTCTCACGTTTATGAGTTTTATATCTTCGGCCTAGCCCCAATGGTCAATACATTTTGAATTCCAAGACATTTTCTTAAAGTTTTAATTACTAAAAATTATGATTACATAAGCTTTAATTCTTACCTTCGATCCAGACGATTTATTTTTGTTCGTAACAAGTTTTTTTATTTGTTTAACTAATCTTGGCAGACAATGCTGAAGATAATGTACTCAACATTGTATATGCTCTTTCATTATATATAAGAGACATTAAGTGTCAAAAGCGGATAACTAAACATTTTAAAAATTTAGTTTTTGACATTTTTCAAAGTTTATTGAAAAAGCCAGCGGAGTGACTCGGTGGTAGAACGCTGAATTGCCGTCCTGAAGGCCCTAGGTTTAAATCCCGCTGCTTTGCAGACTTTTATTATTTATTTTATTAGCAACCAGAGATGGATGCTATGGGATCAATGTCACACCCGGAGCTTACCTAGCTTCTTTAAATTGGGTACTCAAAATAAGGAGGAAAATCTGGAGGTGGAGCGTGATCTTTGATAAATACCCTCCCTGCACATCAGCTGTTCAAGAAATAGTACAGTCTTCACCCTGTACCGAATCATGGTTTTAGTCAAACAATGCTTTATGTTACCGAAACTTTAAGTTCAGAAACAGACTCAAATCATGATAAATAAGTGTCGGCAAAGTGTAATGTTAGACAAAATCCCTTGAGAATAACCTATAGAAAAATGTGAAAAATTTAATTTTTGAAATTTTGAAGTTATCTGCTTTTGATCCTGACCGCCTTATACAAGTTATAATAAGGCGCATCATTCAATTACAAGACGTTGTCTCGTACCAACGTTGATCATTCACCGATTTTAATAATTCCAATTTTTTTATTTATAAAATGAATTGCTATATTATTGAAAAGTATTATTGAAATAGAAAACTTTAATTGGATCACGACAAATCGCAACACAGCTTTAAAATTTGTACATACAGGTGTTCATCAGTTCATACCGGGGATCTCTAAATTCCTCCGACAGATGTAGTATCTTTCTGGAAACAACCATATTAAAGTTCAACCGTAGGACGACATGGGGTCCACAAATCATGTTGGGACGTTATTTTTTGATAGGTACTGCAGCCTTTTTCTCCAGCGAATTACCGTCTTTCAGAAGTTCCATTACCAGCACGTGCCAACTGCCTTTATATTGGGATTTCACTTTACGGCAATAACAGCCAGTTGCTATTATTCCAGCCACCGCATGATGCGTGATGTGAATCGCGATCGGGTGAAAATATTTCGTTCGGTGATAAAATAGATACCATGGGCGCGTAATGTCTATGTCTATGTACACGGCATCGATACAATACATGTATTGTAATGCTAAAAACACCGATAACATGATAACTTGTCTGTTTGAACTTTAAATTGATTTCGAAAAGTAAGTTAATTTTTTAGTACAGAACATTTTGGCTTTTATGAAATTCTGTTATTTATTATTGTAATGTAAACGTTTTTATAAAAAAAAAAAATCAACAAAAACAAAACAAGCGATCATATTACAAGAGATATGTGAATAAAGGATAATAAACAGAACTACTTTCAATTATAATTATACTTTCTTTTAATTAAATGATGAGCAGTTGTATAATTTGTAAAATAGGGGTTGATGCATCGTCTGTCGGACAGAGGGCACCCCCTTGTTTATTTTTAAAAAATTACAGGAAAACCAATATGATTTTTATAATCATTAACTTATCTTTTATTTTATGAACACTATCCGATAACTAAAATAATATCTCTACTATAACCTTAAGAGCCTACTGTAGTATAACTTAATGAAAAGTTCTATAATTTGCTATCTATTCTATCGTTATGGGGACAGATTTTTTTAATGTTTATAAAATAAAGAAACACCACATATAAATAAATAAGGTAATACTTAAGCCTTTTTTGAAGTCAAATATGACTTAAGGGAGACGGATTAATGAATGTTTTATGATCATTCGTTATTAGATGTGATGTACCTTAAGTTATTTCCTGACTCCTGGTTCGGTCTTGAATAAAATATATACGGAATAAATAATTTGTTGATAAGCAAACCAGCTGTGTAACAGCTATTCTAGGGCATAGAGAGGAGCCTTATTTTCTCTACGACGGTGGTCTGAGGATGCAGTGAGGTCAGCGCTCCAACCTACCGATTTATCTTTATGAGTCATTTGAGGGTTAAATAGATCGAGAAAGCGCTTGCAAAACCAAAGTTTTTCTTTCCGGATAAAATTGCTTGGATCTAAACTGGGTTCATTCAGCAAAGTATTCTATCACAGCCAGTTGCTACATCGTGTTTCCAAAAAGGCCTAACGACGATAGACCCAAAATTCATATCAAACAGTTAATAATAATTAAAACAAAAAACACTTGTGGAGAAACTACCCATTGATAGCACTCCAATAAAGTTCTATAGTAGAAGGTCTCAAGGCCATCTTCTTTTCAGACGCTTCGGAGGGTTATCAGGAATAGTACGGGAAGCATGTTGAGAGACTAGCGAATTCAAGTGTGTATGGAGCTTTTCGTGGAAGGATAGGTATGAAGTTTGGGCCAAATCAGCAACATATGGGATATTAAGATCATGATGGACGAGTTTATTTGTGATGTAATAAGGACCATTGAGGATTTTCCGAAGGATTAAGTTATGAATTGAAAAACTTTTATTTTGATAACATGAAACCGTTTAGTTGTTTCTAATGAATGGTTGAAGTTTGAGTTACGCATCTTTAGTTACTTATGACTCGACATTGATATTTTAAGAAAGAAATATTTCCAAAGTAATAAAAAAAAATACACATAAAATCCTAGAAATAATTTTTTTTCATTCAAAAATGTTAATAGATACATCAATTTTTTAATTTATATATTTCTGTTTTCTTACTTATCCTAATAGGGAGAAAATCATTGTTGTCATAAATTCTAATGGTGACCATGGAAAGGAGACAAATGAAAATGGATGCTAACGCATGGAGATAAATATAATGAAGTAGTTGAGAGTTCAAAATTGTTATTTAAGTAACTAGTGAGCCATGAAACATATTTTTTCCATACTCCAGATTTATAAACATTTAATCTATTGTTTATTAAGGTCAGAGAGAGCATTAGAAGAAGCATGTTAGACATTAGAAGAAAAATTATACTATTTTATTTATTTAGAAGCCAAATTTTGTTTTTTAAATAATGGAATGATCTGGGCCATTTCAATTTTATAGATATACTAGCAGGCCCGACAGACGTTGCCCTGTTCAAACGTTTTAAATCCGAAACTTATAAAAAAATTAAATAAATTATTATTATAATTAAAAAATCACTAAAATACGTGACCATTAATATATTAATACGTTATCACAACTTGACCCATCAATCATGTGTGAGTATATCTATATACTAAAAACTGAAATGCGTTAGATATAAAGTTCAAACTCTTTTAATTAATAACAAGAAAGAAAAACTCAAATAATGTTTATGAATTATACATTTCTTTAAATAAAGAAAAATAAATTAATCAATTATCTATCATAAAAACAGTATCTATCTGAACAAACTGTGATTCTAAACCATGCTCGAATCCACTTGAGCAAACACAAAAAAATTTCATCAAAATCGGCCTGAGCGTTTAAGAGGACAACGGCACATACATAAAGGGTAACAAGAAAGAATTAAACATTTTTATATATAAACATTATTATATATATATATATATATATATATATATATATATATATATATATATATATATATAATATAATATTTAGATCTTGAGTTTCAGTCTTTTATTTCTTTATTAATTTCTCAGGCGACGTTTCGAGACTAGGTTAGTCTCATATTCATGCCCCGACAGTGAACAAATGAGCTTTTTAGTAAAAAACATCAAACAGCACACTAAAATAGATGTAAAATGACCTATGTAAGTTGTAATAGATAGGGTGTTCTTACAAGTTCTAAAGAATGAATCAGTTTTTCATTAATCTGTTGCCTCGTAAAACAGCATAGATTGTATTGTAATTGCTGTGATCAATGAACAAGTAATCCATTTTTTAGGAACAGCAGTTTATTATAAAACCAATATATGTATATATATATATATATATATATATATATATATATATATATATATATATATATATATATATATATAAGAGTTTCTCACGAAAAACATAACGAATTCACTGATTCGAAAATTTTATCTTTATTATGTATATTAAATCGGTTTGACATTGCTATAAGTGCTAGATATGTATTATTCGAACACGTGATGGTTTCGGTTACAATAAGGCCACAGGTTTGGTTATCTGAATCCTTTTAATCTTTTCCAAAAGGATTACGAAAAAAAAGCATTCACTCCTCCTTGCGGGGAACACGAAATTGCTTCTTGCATAAAGAAAGAGTGGTGATTTAATCTCAAAATCTGAATTCGCTAGACCATGTAGGCTTACACCTTTTGAGTTGGAGGAAATTGACGAATTATTAATAGGATAGGATTCCTATTGAAAGGCATATTATCTGAATATTTATGATAATTTTCAAAAAAATAATTTCAATTTTCAGTCATATTTATTCTTAATAGCATGGGGTCCGCATATTAAGAAACGACGACAGTCACTAAATCTTAAACTCGGATTAATCTCTTCTCTATTCAGAAAAAACGCCAAATTATAAACAAGACAATTACTATAACTAGTTCGGACATATGCATTACAAATTTACGGCTGTATTTATTTATCGCTGAACAGACTCAAAGAAAACGACTACAAACTTTTTAATTGAAAGTACTAACACTTTTCACAAAACCATCATGATATGCCAATAACAAAACCTTCCACACTTGCTTAACGACACAAACGGTTGACAAACATATATGAACATACTACTGACGATTTCAAGAAAAAACTATTCGGACCCCAAACCTATTGATACAACAAATGGCCACGACTCTCTTGCCTGAGAACACTAGGAGGAGACTAAAAAGAACGTGGATGAGGGATCCGTTATCATAGGAAATTCAATCAAGCCACGGGAGAGGTACCGCTGGGTACTGTTCTTCTTCATGCCTATCACGTCATCTTTTTTTTATAATATCGACAGCCAATCTGCTGATTGACAATAGTTCGCACTTGAGAGGTTTGGATACAAATGTAAAGAGAAAACAATATTTATGCTTAATATCACTATTTTATTTAGTTTATTAAAAAAGGTACAACAATGATGTGTTAAACGATGTAGTTATTTCAATTTCGGTCCATTACTTTTTTCATATACATGCTCTTTACCCGAAAAGAAGACCATAACGAAAGGGAAAAGACACTCCTCTTCAGCGTTCTGAACGAGAGGAAGTTATGCGACGACAAAAGCGTACGTGCTATTTCCGGTTTTTCGCTCTAACGGATTGGCGTTCAAGAAGGCTAGTCCATCCGGTAAGGCGTCTACCCAAGCTTTACGACTCCTCGCCTTACCACTTCTCTCTCAAAACTTCTTCAACATCTTCGTCTTTCGGTGTTAGGCTAATCAGGGCCAAGTTCTGGTCGAGCGGTGTAAGCGGGCTCTCGCTAAATGGTTATATCCAGGTCAGTAGAGCATCTTCTTCAAGAGGTTGATGGGAGGTGATTAGGTTCGGGAGAGACACCGTTTTTGAAAGGGAGTCCGCAACCGCTGTACAGTTCGAAAAGTATAATTGAATGTACCGCTTATTTATATCACTATTCATCCATATAATTAATTGGGCATTAGTTTCACTCAACTAACTGTAATATAACTGAAATATTTATTTAATGGAAAATAGCTAAAGTAACACACTAAGAAACTATAGAACGATAATAATAATAGTAGGTCTAGCGAAGTATGGAAGGATGTAGAAAAGTGAATGTAGAAAATTGGCCTGAAGTGGTAAAAATTGGACAGGAAGAAGTAAAACGTAGTGAACCTATGAAAAATAACTCGAAGAAAAGAACCTAGCTATGAATGTCTTCTTAGATTATATCTAGTTTGAATGTTTGATAGTTCAAAATATTGATAATAATAATACCACAAATCTGTGCTTACCACTCCAACCCAAATCCATTATTTCTTTCTTAAAATATTCCTCTCACCTACTCCTCGAGGTACCCCTGAGTTACTTGTTAGCTCAGGACTCATAGCAATCTTCGCCATGCTATCACTACAATCATATCTATCGGGTGCATGCTTGATGATTGATTTAACCTCACTTTATGCTGCTATGGCTAATCGGACGATGCTACAGTGCTAGTCCTAAATTTTTCCTATACTTCATCTAATTCTTCGTGAGATCTATATCTCTAGTTCTACAACATGCCCTTATGAAGAATCTATTTTTAAAACATTAAAAAAATAAATAAATGAAGAAGATCTCCTCAAGACCTTCTCCTTTTTTGTTGAAGTTGTTTTTAGTTTAAGGTTATTCGAGTACTACCAGTCTGTAGTTACTCAACTCGCTTTAATCTAATTCCACTGTATATCCTTCATTCTAAACATATAAAAAATGCTAATACAAATATAATAACGAGGAGAAAAGGATGCGTTGCGAATGGTGGGATGATCCTGGAAGCACATAGAATCTTCTGGCTAGGAGCGTGATGTTGATGGCCTTACATGATCATGATCCCCAGCTCATGCCGAAGAAAGTAAGGACATTGTTTTCCAAATGTCACTGTCGTCTTTCTGAGTATCTTATGAGGAATCCTCCAGGTTCTTGTACAATTATTTTCTCTTATTTTTTTTCATAAATAAATAATTACTCTTCCTTAAAAAGTGAAATAAGCTATTTACTATCTATAATATATATTCAATAATTAAACTGATTTGGCATTGCAAGACATTTTTACTAAATAATATTATGATCATATAATACTACAAAAACACAGAAATGGGTGTAAATTAATATATAAATATGCCCTTTCTTTAGGAAATTTAATATTTGAAAAGATACCCATCTCTTAACAAAATAATATGGAATAAAATATCTTTAATAAAAGGTAATTTATATTAATCATTAAGAATAGCTCATTTATAAAATGTCGTTACAAATTCCGATTAGTGATGTTTTTCAAAAGCTTGTGTTTTTGTATATCTCTATATGTGATCCGTTGCTGAGAATTGTGAAATTAAGTGAAATTAGAGTTGGCTCCTGCAATTAATGCGGTCCTATTAGTTCGCTTTGCTAATTGTTAACTTAATGCTGATAGATTACTTTCTCGTACGAGGTATGTTATTTGATTTAAATAGATATTATCAAACATATGCTTGTGAGTATATGACAGGTAAATGATATATTGAGCCTGGGTCTTAAAAGCTCTACACTATTTATATGTTTTTTTTTAAGTGAGAACATTTTTACCCGCGTTTGTCGACATTTCGTAGGAATACTTCACATCAATCAAAATCCTTCGTAAAATCCTCAATGCTCCTTATTATGTCACAAACAAACTCATCCATCATGATCTTAATATCCCATATGTTGCTGATTTGGCCCAAACTAGATATTCATCCTTCCATGACAAGCTCCATACACACTTAAATCCGCTAGTCTCTCAACTTGTTTAAGCATACTATTCCTGATAACCCTCTGAGGCGTCTGAAAAAAAGATGGCCTCGAGACCTTCTACTATAGAACTTTATTGGAGTGCTACCGATGGTTAGTTTCTCCACAAGTGTTTTTTTTCATGTCATTGGTTCATATTAGCAAATTTACTTGTTGTAATATTATTACCGTTGTCAATATCAATAAATTAATCTAAAAAAAAAATGAAAGAAAGATATAAATTGCAGTATACTATTATCTGTACCTTAACCCACATCATTTGTACTAAATAATTTGGAACTGTTGCCGTGTTTTTTCCCAAGTCATTCCATTACACGTATACGATAATTAACATTTCCCTTGTCATAAGCTCTGAGCCTATAAAATGATATTAGAGATAAGTTTCGACAACTTGTCAAGGAACCGAATGGGCCAACGTCTGCTATCTGGGGCAAGGCTGATGAGTTCTCCAGTCCCTCGGACCGCAAGAGCTCGATGGAGCTAACCACATCATATCCCTAACCTACAAATCACTCTTTTTTTTCAATCATGTCTATTGTTCGCGCTCCAAGCCGGCGGGGTATACTGACTAACACGGTGTTCTTTTTTCTCATCCATTGAGTGACGGGTCCTACAAAAAATGTCTTTATAAGACCATCAGGTGTCATTTTTTTTATTTATATTGTACTTCACTTTATTTGATATGCAATAAAAAAAAAATCTGTCTTCCTTTTCCCCATGTGTATAGGAAAAAATACATTGTATTTTCTTATAATGTCCGACCTCCTTATTACTATTTGTTATAATAAAGTAACATCCCTGCACAACCGTTGTCCAAGAAACAGTACAGCCTCTCGCGTACTGAAACCAAGGCCCTTCGTGGGTTGTAGTGGTACAGGATTTTTGTAGTTTTTACAGGTTAGTTTGGAGGATACCAGAAAAGGCATAGTTGAAGGAACAATACCGTAAACCGAATTACAAGTAAAATGAAAAGTATGCAAATTTAAAAATTGTGCATGAAAAGCTATTTCATTTCCTTTGCAACTGTAAACTGATGCGTGAAACTAACTGATTCATGGGATAGTCATTGTCGTAGCTATTCCTGAACGAAGTGGGTAGGCCTCTGGCCATTTCTCGATTCATACTTCTTATAATAGCGATTACATTACGAAATAGGGCGTAGGCAGCAGACATTGTGAAACGCCTACCATGGGCTCTATTGTGTTTTCGATACTTAGCTGCCGATTTACTGTCAACCGGATGGATTCGCGTAACGTTGCAGAAAAGTCTCAATGGAATCTCAATGATGCTTCGTTCATTGTTCCTCCCAACCATTCATTGTAGGTTTGATGCATTCTAAAATGAATATGACCATCAAGTTTAATTACTAATTACTATTCATTTCATAAACGAAATTCTTAAGTTTTTATAAACTGGCATAAACGGAATATTTCTGCGATACCTTTGTTCATTGATTATTTATTTAACGTCACTTTATGATGGTATTACTAACGGACGATGCTACAGTGGAAGTTCAAATTTTATAGGTTTAATAAAACTGATCCAGGTTTTATGAAGTTAGATATATCAATAGGTAAATTCAAAAAGGAAAAAAGATACCTCCCGTTCAGGCTTAAAATGAACATACGAAATAAAAACCAATTATCTATAAGTATAAATTTCGTATAAAAATCAAAACAGTAAGAAGTAAAATATGCATAATAATAATAATAATGCTTTCCTTGTCAACAAAAAACAAAAAAACACAATTGAAAACGGAATAGTAAAAACAGCATCATTAGAAAAAGTACACTTGTCGAATAAGACCGAGTAAACCCAGGTTGAAAGCTGTTGCCTGAATGCTATATCTAATATAATACGTTACATAGTATTTATATGATATAGTAGATTATATATTATTATACAGGATGTAAATCAGATGAGTATGCAAAAAAGAAATAATGAAATATTTGCTTACAACTTAACTACCAACTAGAAAATATTAAAAAAAAAAACCTGTATCTCCAAAAACCTATAAAGAGTCTGGGGTTCAATCTGTAGTAGAGACTAATGTTCTAACGACCACGGTACACCGCACAGGACCCATTCGTGGCTCTTCACAGGTTAAATAATTTAACTGTCTCGGTCGGATTTGAACCCGGGAAAATATAGCAAAGATTTAAAGTGTACTTCATTCCTCATTGAATGCATATTTCCAGAAAAAGAAGAAACTCCAGGCAGTTAAGACATTCATTGATGTTATTTTTGATCAACATAGGAATGCAAACGCCATTACGTTGATGTATTGATTACGATTTCAGTGATAAATTGAGCATTTCATTTTAGTTGTATAGACTCTTCCTGTAGTGGTGATTTACAGGAAATAACGTTAAGCAACATTCAATCAACGAGGTCTCTGCAATATACCAGGACATCTTCATGGAGGACCTGTTCGGTGATATTTTATCTCCAATTCTTGGTTCTAGTAGTTATAGGTCGTCTAAAATGTCCAAACTTCGAGTCTACTTAAATTACATTAATTGATGTAGATTACCAATCTATAATTTAATATGTAATCTATATCCGGTGGCTGAGGAAATAGGCTATTTAGACCGAGTTACAAAATCGGACTTAAAATCTATGATACAAGAAGCCGGTAGAAGTCAACCAATAAAAGTGGACCGATGTAACCTGTTGATTGCTGAATAATTAGCTAAGTTAAAACCAGTTCCTTATATGACCTGGATAGATAGTCTTCTCTTCCTTCGAATATTTTATATGTCTAAAAGTTAAAAATATATATATATATATATATATATATATATATATATATATATATATATATATATATATATATAGGATATTATGTCAATAGCATGTTTCATCATGGAACTTTTTTTAGGACTGTTAGCTTAATGAGTTAGGATTGTGTAACTTAAAAATATTAATTAAGATTTGAATATTTACCAAAACATCTTGAATGAAAGAGATTGTCTTTTATTTACTTACAAAATTCCTATGATGCAAGTGAGATGTTTAATATTAAACCACTATACATTTATGTAAGGAAGAAATAGTTAGGGAAATAGAAATAGTCTAACACTATACATTTACTTTATTTTCACGTGAATTCATCGAATTTTCGAATATCAAACGAGCCTGATTTTTCCGAGAAAGATTAAAAATCGATATGTTTTTATGAGTTATATATTACTTCATTGCGTTATACTTTCGTTCATCAACGGGATGGTTTTGCCGCTCCTTAAAAAAATAAACGGAAATCTGTAGCCTCAGAAGGCTATTGTGTTCTATACATGGAAGAGATTGTTTTTCGAAGAAAACGGTTGTACAGGCTGGTGTTTTATTCGACATCATGCTTAACCGCCAAGTTTGTCCCCAGTTAAGATTACCCACTTTATAGGGGCTGGCTGGGTGAGCCAGGGTCTATCTGTTATAGCTGTTAATATTAGCTGAGCTGTTAATAGAAAATAAATAATCCGCCAAAGCCAGATTTGAACCCGGGACCTTCAGCATATCAATAGAGCACTCTACACACGGCTACCAAACCAACAAACAACCACATTTTTCTATCTTTTTAAAATCCTAAGATAACTGCTCACACAGAGGTTTGTAAAATAAGGTCCGCATCGACAGGTCATAGAATTAAGGATTACCAAGACGGAGTTCGTTCTTTCTGCTTTTTAGTAATATACTTTTTTTATTCTTTGTCATTAAAAAAAATAGCAAATGTTTATTTACTTTTTAATGTTCCGTAAATACTACCCAAATAATGTACCTGACGTAGAGATACTGATCATGCCCAGAGGCCTCAGAAGGGATAATAGTAAAGAGGCTACAGATTTAACACCGATAGCATTTATATGTTATAGACAATTACTATGCATCATTACTGCAACATATACATCATTAAGAAATAATTATATAGATGTAGGAACGTCCTCGACCCTATAATAGAAGGTCTGTTGATATGATGAAAGAATTGTATCTGTATATATATATATATATATATATATATATATATATATATATATATATATAATATATACAGGGTGTCGTTTTTAACTTTTAAACGAAACAAAATTCAGAAAAACGATTCAGGTAAAAGTTGTAGTTATTCAGGCCTAGTTTGAAGAAATAAAAAAACATTTTTTGGTTTTTCACTTTAAATGATCAATATCGACCTATTTTTTAAATTTAGTTTCCTCTTGATCCCATTTATTTTTATTCTTCTGAAATGTACAATCCAAAACATGGAAAAACTGTATGTAACATTTTTTTCTATCTTTCATAGGTCAAATAGAAGAACCTCTGAAGACAGCATACTGAAGTAGTGAGCTTCAGAGCTCACTACTTCAGTATGCTGTCTTCACGGAAGATTTTTAAGTGTCCAGACAAACTTTATACATATATATAAGATGTATAAAATCAACAGAGAGCAAGTGACGTTGACCCCAGACGACAGCTAAATCGATAGTGCAAATTCTGACCTTTAGAGTGGATCGATTTTGTGTATCTGGCGGATATATATCTGCCAACTTTATGAGTGGCTTTCTGAATTGTTAACTTATGGCTGTCGCTCAGGCAACTCCTTTCATAATCCCTCCAACGAATTACAGTGTACTCCAAATTGCGTTGTTATTACAATGTTCTAAAAGAGGAATCGTTTAAATATTAATATAAAAACAGGGTAATTGGGTATTTGAAACAAAAATATATTTATCAGTAACAGAGGAACATGAAATCTGTGCCTCAAATATGTATTACGAAGATATACTTTAAGTATGTTTTATATTGATAAAACATCAATAATAAGTAATTCTAATTCGCCTTGAAAAGAGAAATAAATGCGTTTCACCAAAACCAAAAACATGCAAAAATATCTTACTTTAATCTGTCAAAAAAAAAAATGGTAGTAGTTATTATTATTGCATTTGTTTGTTTATTTTTCGTTATAGACCTAATAACATATGTTTTATGAAAGCAATATAATATTATGCTACATTATCGAAAACCATGTAAGTAAAAAAGCGACGGCAAAAGCCTAATTTTCCAAAACCTAAGTTTTCTTAAAGAGACTCAAATGCTGAACCCTATTTAAAAAATTGGCCCGAAAGTAGATAGATCCACACCAAAAGCACATTCAACGTTATTTCTCACTTAGGAATAGGTGGAATTGGTCTTTTATACTGTGAGGGTTGTGTTGTGTTTGTTCTGCATGTGTGATATAATTGCTTTTAATCAGAAAATCCAAAATGGTTAGATTTTACCAACATTTTAGAGATCTCAAGGAAGCATTTGAGTCTGTAATCTGCCATTTATACCCTAACAACTAATTATTTTTTGTATGTGCTTGAGTTTTTGCCCATTCATATTAATAAGGAAAATTACAAATAAATCTAAATAAATTAATGTTAAAAAAAAACATACGCTACATCTCGACTAGCGGGTTACTAGCCTACTAATCCAGACCGAGACAGTGATTTTTCACAATGACAATAGAGGAAAAGTAAAAGAATCTGTTAGAGGTTAATTAAGGTATTTTTTTCTCACTTCTCTTAAAGCTCGTCCTGTGTCATTAGAGCTTTGTTAGCCAATTGAAGCGGGTGAGACCGCCCAGGCTGAAAAGGAAATCAGGTCAGGTCTTAGAAATAGCTGGATTTGTCGAGTTTGCCTCTACCGTTGATGAGATTGTGATGACTTTTATCAGAAGTCATTATGAATAAGACAATGACAACGATCTGCCAATGGCTGACTATGTAATTTGCTATTACATTAATTAGATAGGTTTCACAAGCGATTTTCACTGCGGACTAGCATGGCGATCCTTCAATACGAGCAAGGTTGGCCCAAAATATTCAATAATAAATTAAATCAAGCATCTGTACATAAAGCCTACATAACAAAAAAATCAGGGGATAGGCATACATTTTTTTGTTCTCAGGAGCTTAAATCCATTAAAAACTGAAGTCAAAAATTAAAAAAATTTCGTTACTTAGAAGCAGTAAGAAAATGCAAGAAGGACGTTCATGCGAAAAAGTTTTTATATACTATACATAAATAGCGGTCCATCAATGTACAAGTTAAATAATATCTCTATTTTGTACTTAAAAGGTTTTAGAGATGCCTTCCCACTAGTCCATTTTTTTTTTTATTAACCGGAAAATATATAGGATGCTATTTAAGTTACGAACATTTTTTATAGATCACTTATTAAAAAACGAAGACTTTCTTCATTTCATTCTGCTCTATCAAACGAATGCATTAAAAATTCCCTTCATAAATCTTACACTTTCACAAAACAGTAGAGGAAGGACGAAGACCATCAACGAGCGGAAGAGACCTTGACATTAACCTAGAATACCGATGATGCTTCTCTTCCCTTCCTGTCATCAGCCTAATGGTAATATATTATTGCAATTTTGGATTATATTATTGTAATATTATAAGTGCCCAATTTTGTATTAACGAAATTTCTAACTAACACCACAGCAGTTGAATATGCTTATTGTAATTTGATTAAAATATTCTCACAAAAAGAGTAACGCTTTAAGTTAAATACGATGACACATCAAGTACCATATGGCTGTCATCTCAGTGTTCATCGCTGGTTGAAGAAAAACTATTACAGTATTATCAACACTATTAAAGTGAATGATTGGAATTGGTGTTCAAGTTTTGTATGGGATCCCTAACGATACCTCAACGTTGAATCAGCTGCCCCCTATGTAATGGAAGGATGGTGGTTTATAAAAAAGTATTATATTGAACACTTCATCTATCAAATTCATCACCTTTATAAAGAAAAAAATAACAAGTTTATACACCATTCCTAAAAAAAAAAAAAATATTACAAAAATCATTTCCATGTGGCTTAAAGTTTCGGAAATTTCAAGATTGAAACAGCAGATTGTATCTTGTTTCTTATTATAAAATGGTTTCCGTTATGTATAGGAATAATTACATTGCTAAACGAAATTATGCTGTCCTTAGGAAGATCCGTAAAATGGTTGTTCCGAACCAAGGCACTTGTTAATGATTCCTAACCTAATTTTACCTGGATATGCAAAATTTAGGCCTTCCACTATGGCATCGTCCTATTAGCTATACCAGCATTGAGTGACGTTGTTTCATACAAACTAATAATCTATGCTATCATGATTCATCAAATACATATATTCATTAATGAAGATATTCATTTATAAATTTCACATTCAGAATGAAAAGTGCACATCTCTAACATAGCATCCCCAAAAGGTGCTATAGTTTAGGTCTCTGAGAACTGTTCTATAAGTATCGAAGCTAAAACAGGAAAAATGCGAATGTCTAACAACTTGTTGCGGAATTGGAAAAATTTCGTAAGGCTTCATAGTTGATCTAATTGTGTACTTAGCATTCGTTGGAGAGTTATAAATAAAATATATATTCCTTTAGTAATATAGCATTTATACATGAATTTACTATTATTCAAAGCCAGTTTTCTGTTATTTCGGTATTTCCTCGAATCGGAAGAGAGAAGAAGATATATGGAGGAGCATTTTAATGCAGTATCATAACGTTTGGACTAGGTTTTGAGCAGGTGTGAATTACAGATCACACATAAGCTCCTAGCGGCTATTAAAGAATCCCTTATGATGAGAGAGTAGTAATGACAAAAAACCTACCGATTTTGCCTCCAAATCCTATTACTCCAATTACTAGTACAACCATCTAATACAACCAACAAGTTCCTTCCATGCTCTCGAACTGAATCCTTCATCCTTCATATAGGACTACAGGATACTGTAAAAGGACACTAGGATACTGTAGTGCTACATCATTATCATTGTTTACAATTTTCTGTTATCAACTTTTCCATATTTTCCACTCATTCATCTTCAGGCTCAGTGATTTCACAATCTGACAAGTTATTCGGTTGTTTCATACTGAGTATTATATAATGCCGTTGCGGAATATGATATGCTTAGTGCCTGAAGCTAGAATCCCTAACTGGAGAAAACCCCGACTTATAAAGATAAGAACTTTTGCAGTTCCTTTATGTTGTTACGTAAATTATATATATGGTTCTAAGCTTAAAGGTCTGAGCTTCCTCGTAGTGGATGACGATGTTGGCTTTACGCTGTAAGATTCCTGTAATGGCTCCTCTTCGGTGGAAGAAATACAATAGTTTTCCTCTAGGTGCTAATTTACTGGAAGTAGGAAGTAACACAACTGACTTTCCCGATAAAGTTATCTACAGTTAATACTTTTTTTTTACTTATGGAAGAAAATGGTCCGGGTGGAGGTAAATAAATTTCTCTTAGATAGGGAGAATGTTCATTAAATAGCCAACGTTTCGACCCACATTGCAGGCCTTCTTCAGCGCTGTCGAGGGAGGGGGCGGGGGGCCCGTGGGTCCATTTTTTTTTTACTTTCCATTTTTAACATAAATTTTATTATTCCCAATTATGTTTTATTAAATTTGTATAAGATTTCAGTAAAATAGAAAAACTGTACTCCTACAAATCACGAAAGATATTAGGATTCAGATACGTTAGGGACTGAATTGTTGTTTCCCTTAATTGAAGGCAGTGACTTCAAAGAGGCTGGGTGTGCCTAGCAAAGTCTCTAGACCTGATAGGTTGGAATCTCGGACACTTTAAGTGAGGAATTCGGTAAAAATATTAATTTTGTTTGAACAACTTAAAATATGAATAAAAATGAATTTATAACTGACACTGAATTAAATCAGTACTATTTCGTAACCAACTCTGTTTTTTCTGAATATATCTCTGTTGGCATAAGTCGTGCGATATCTTTTGTTTTTTTACTCTATTTTATTCACAATATAAACGCAAAGAAATTTTGTGCATGTTATCTGATAAGATATGTTTTCATGTTTTTTTCAAACACAAAGGATCTTCTCAGAGTATAAATTATATTTTCAACCTATCTGTCTATCAAAGTATGCCATAACGCAAAGCTCTTATTTCCTTTTAATATAGTTGAAACCAAAAATATTGATAGAAGCATGTTTAAATTATTAATAAAACAGATAATAATCATTGCTTGAGTGATAAAACAACTTTTTTTTTTCAGTTTATTAGTTCACCAATTTTTTATTTTGTAAGTCTACTTTAATTTTTTTTTAATTTGAAAGTGAAACATACTACACCAGATACCTTTTAGGATTAGGAAGAATACATTGTGTGGTCACACTGGTAGACTTAAAATATTGTCGCTAAGGGGCTAGTAGTAAGTTGCCTCTACATTGAGAAACTTTCCATGCTCATACTAAGTTTGTCTCGTATATCTTCATATAGTAACTATTATAGGTGCGTTGTATTGCTTCACTGGTGGTTAATGTTACCCATATATATGTACAAGTGAATTCGGCTTTTCGTTTAAGGGAACCCTCTTAAATGTCAACTGATAATCAAGACTTAAGTATCTCACTTACAGTGCTAGCGAGTGAAAGAGAGATATTCGTTAACGCCCCTATTACATACCCCTATCTAATTAGTTTCTAGTGATATTAATTTCTAATCTCCTTAATGAGCCATTTCATACTCCCCAAGGACCGCTGAATTAGCTTCTTTCACAATTCGTATCTCTCCATCGAATGACCATTACTCAGTCGAATATCATCGCCCTTCGCTCACAGAAGTAACTCTTGCACGTGATCAAGGAAGGTTGGTGGAAACAATTTCTGTATCCGAACTTAGAAAGGTCGATGAGAATATATTGAACACGTAATCGGTGCCACAGCTGTGCGTCACTTGGAATCAATGATGTTTGCAGTCAAGATAGAATAACTCATCATTCTCATATAAAAAAATGGATTTATTTTTTCATTTCTTATCATGATATCATTAAAAAACGTAATGAAACGAGTTGTTCCAAAAATTTAAAAATTTGAACTTTATTTTGCATTTTTCGCTTGTTTGGCCAAGCAATTTTACGTTCCCGAAACTTCAGGCTCTCAGAGCCACACTAAAACCATGACAAATAAGTCGGCAAACTGTCAATTTTACACCAAATTACTTGAATAAACTAGCGTAAAAAAAAGAGTAAAATGTGGAAAAGTCTAGTTTTGAAATTACGGAGTTAATCTGCTTTTGGAACTGAACGCCTCAAATATAATATCTTATATAATATATAAAAAATAGATATTCTCGTTAGAATTTTGATTTCTAGGAAATTTCCGGGCTGTAAATATTACTAAGCAATAAAAGAATGAAATTATGTTTTCGTTTCTTTCCAATTCCATTATCGGAAAGTACAGTAGGAATATTAGAACTCCGGCTTCCGTGAGGAGAAATTTTCTTTTAAAATTTCTAAATTAAAAAATCAGATTTAATTTTTTATTTTATTTTAAAAAGAACTGGTTTGTTGAAGAATTTTCCATAATATTTTTTTTTGGGTACTCTTATGATATGATGGGTACCCTTATGAAACTAACATTAAAGGGGGAACATATTGAGCAGGGGTGTTTCTACAACGGAGGAAAATCTAAAACTTCTAAACGAATTTTAAAGTATTACCCATAAAACCATAATAAACATTTATGATTTTCCTCAATTTTTTGGATTGGAACTTTCACTAACCTATTGTGAAAGCCTCACGTTTAAAGCTTAAAAATAAATTGTATTGGATTTAAATCTTAGTTTTGTCACGATTTTGAAATATCCAGAAACTAGTTGAAATGGGTTCTCAAATTTGAAATTTCGCTACCTTTTGGGTTTTCAAACAATTAAAAGAAATGACACCATACTACCTCTCCCCTTGCGACCTCCGTGTTTCGGAAATATGTTAATTTAACGGTGTGCTAGATTTTTATCAACATCCTCTGAAGTTTCCATATTGGTATCTTCGTTCTAGTTTTATTTAGTAGCGTTTTGTACCTGTTATTATTATATTGTAATTGTTTAATAGTTTCCGCAAATTTACCAATTTAGTAAATACATACTATTACAGTAAATATAATAACGGAATCTAATAATCTAGTGGAAACAATTTGTTTCCCAATAAAATATAAAATATAACTCGTACATAAGGTAGAGCGTATATTATCCGAACTTATGTCGTCAGATATGGTTCAAGATTATCTAAAATTCGGATAACCAAAACACTCTTAAAGAGAGTATTCCAATCAACACCAACAATTAACAACGACGTTTATTTTTTAAGAAAATCTTAATTTCATTAGTAGCTTAGTAGGGAGTAACTTAAAATGTAGTAAGTAGCTTAAAAGAGACATGTCCGTAGTTAAAATATAAACGTCAATAGAAGTATGTACGTATTCAGCAAGGCTTATAGTAGCTTAGCAAGTATTAATTTAGTATTAATTTATTAAATTTGCTTCAATTAAATTATTTCGTAGTGAATATAAAGAATATTTCTACTAATTGGCTTCAAATATATAAATTTCATTATTAAAAAATATAAATGGCATATCATCATTAAAACTTAGATTAATTAGAGAATATGTAGATAAGGTTGAAGAAATAAAATATACTGAAACAAGTACACAAAACAAAAATGAGTCAGCCATGAGAAAACCTTTAAACAAATTCCTAAGGATGACGTAGCTGACTCAATTACATACATGCAAATATGAAGCTTTACTGGCGATCCTCAAGATAGGCGCGGGGGAATTGCTCTTATCATGCCATGTTCACAGAAAAAATTGTTCATCATAAAAGCTTTATGACTCAAGAAAAAAAAAAACTATGAGAAGCTTGGGATTCCACTGACATCTCTGATTGCAAGATGCGGCCACTGGGATAGGAATTTGGGAAAAAGTGTATATGTTTATTTTCTACGCCAAAATATAAGACTTTTATTCACGATTCATTCTTTGGTTAAATTCTATATCAAATCATACAGGTCTGGTGTAAACAGTTTTCCACTATTATGACTTACCCTAAAAGTATAATAATTTTCACATATCAAAGATAAAACGAAGAAGGAAATGAATAGTATCATGTCCATGATACCTAGATCTTATATAGGTCACCTGTGGTGTAATAGTTAGCATACCAACCAAGCATTCTATTTTTCCATTTAAATTAAAAAACAGCGTAATATTTTGTAAAACGGCTTAAAGAAGTCATGAACAGTAACTTTGTGATTTCCCAATGCAGGATAACATTTATTTGCTCATGTTCATCAAGCACGTGATACTTCTGTGAGCAAGGCATGCAATGAGGAAGGACGATGGTGATATAGGTACATAAGAAGATTAGAACTGACGCGCTAAATGGCAAGCGGAGTGCATCAGCCTAATGCACAAGGGGGTTCAGTCATGAGGATGTGAAATCGAAAAAGGTATTGATTTTTTTAAACCCCTAAACGCAAAACATTTTGGTGTATGTTGAAAAAATATCGATAATTTTGTCCGATAGATTTCACTCAATATACCGTCATACCTCTCAGTTAATAAAATATTATTTAATAAAAATTGTGTTTTCAAATAACATAAATATTTTATTTTTTTGTGAATTAAAATAATTTATATTTTGCCTCAACGTGGGTTAAGTTGGTTTCAATCATTAATTAGGCCTTTTTTTATTACTTTTTTATGTTATGTAATTAATTTAATTCCACCTAGTTCATAATAATTATGTCAGCATTTATTTTATTCCGCGCATTTATTATTTTTTATCATGAATGAGAAATTTAAATAGTTGTTTCTGCATTCTATATAATTTGATATATTGACATTTTTGGTGCTTGAGTATTAGCGGGTCTGCATTGACTGTTATTCCCCATTGTTTATAACATGAACAATGATAATTCTGATACTGATAACACATACTTCTTATTCATATTAATGGAAATTGAAATATACAAAATGTTATAGTAAAATGCTAATTACAATCCTCTAGACACGTGCTTCTTATATATACGTTTTCCAACGCTTTCGACGAAAAAGTCTCCTTTTTTTTATTGTCAAACAACAGAGAAACTGGACCTTCACCTAATGGGGTGTAGGATATCACAGTATGTTCAACTATTTCAGGGTCTGTACCGGTGAGGCAACAGCAACAATAGCTTCTTCAAGAATTCCCGATGTTCTCATTTGTTAGGTCTGATAATCAGAGTGGTCCATTTAGGCGCTAATCTAGAGTGGACGGTGGGAAGATATTTCCTCACAGTTGAATCTACAGCCAATCTTTCAGTGAGTCCCCATCAGCTACTTCATTGTCTGCCATAATACTCTATGAGCGCTTCTAACGCTAAACTGGAGAACCGCTGAACAAACTGTCGGAGGCTTTTGATTGAGACTATTTATATTACCATCTGCTAATTATAATATGACTTTTCTCTGCTAGAGTTTTCTCTGTCTCCAAGACAGACTTCCTTCGTGCATTTACTGACACGTTTCTTTTGATCCTCTGTCCTGCTCTATCCAACCTACTCTGGTTTTCATCTTGGAACCCTGCCAGGTTTTTCACTCTTCACGTCATTGGATCATGTGTGACTCTAAAATGTTCTAATTTTCCAAATCTGTCTTTACTTCTTTCGTACACGTGTCGTGGTATTTTTTCAAAAATATTCAAGTATTTACTTGGTCAATCTATGGCTGTTCTTTCTGTATATATGTCCGAGAAATGTCAGCCTCCACTTCTGCATAGAATTCGATATTCTAGCCATTTTCTGGTAGATTTCTGTTACTTAGCACCTTCAGTCTGTACGGCGCCCTTAATTTTACTAAAAATTCTTTTCTTCAGGACTTCCGGTTTTTTGAGATTATAGTTGTTATTATGTCTTATTATAGCATTCCAGTAGGTGCAGTTCTTGTTGTTGTAGAATACTTTGTTGATCCATAAGTCCTTTTCATGTTTATAATTCGATCTTCAACAACTGCTTTTTCTAAACCATTATCCTCTCCCATACACCTGATTTGTTTACCCTTTCAATTCGGCCTATATCCGTATAATATGCTATTGTAAATAATCGTCGAGAAAATATATATTTTTTGTTTCCAGAAGGTACAGTGTTGATTTGCGCGGTTGATTTTAATTATCAGCAGACTTTTATTTAACTTTAAATATTCGGAACGTCTCACTTGGAATCCTCAAACAAAACTGAAAAGACAAGAAACGGCTCGACGTTTTCGCCTACTTCAACATTTACTGGGCAAACGTTCAAAGCTCCCAATTAATTACAAAAGACTCATTTACATGAAAGTTATCAGACCTATTTGGACATTACAATACATATGACATACGGAGTTGAGCTATCCAATCCTTACAATTAAAAATCCTTCGTAAAATCCTCAATGCTCCTTATTATGTCACAAACAAACTCATTCCATCATGATCTTAATATCCCATATGCTGCTGATTTGGCCCATACGTAACCTTCCATGACAAGCTTCATACACACTTGAATCTTCATGAGTCTCTCAACTTGCTTCCCATACTATTCCTGATAACCTTCCGAGGCGTCTAAAAAGAAGATGCCTCGAGACCTTCTACTGCTGGTTAGGATATGGAGTGCTACCGATGGTTAGTTTCTCCACAAGTGTTTTTTGTTTTTATGTCATTTGATCATATCAGCAAATTTACTTGATGTAATCTTATTACAGTTGTAAATATCAATAAATTAATCTAAAAAAAACTATTCGGATAAACAATATATGATATATATTCAGTAACAAATAATACATTAGTGTATTGTATATACCTGGTTTGAGCAGTGGAGGCTCGCTAGCTGAGTGAAGTAGTCCAACGACACTAGTCCTGTTTGGGCCGGGTCGCACAGCCTCAGCACGCCCTCCAGCTCTTCTTGAGAGACGGGCATTCTTCCGCATAGTCCTGTCTGGGGAAGAGAAAATTGGTTAGTAAAATAAAACTATCTTGTGCAACCATCACACAATTTTCTTAACACGCTACTTGAAATAAATTTTAAGGCTTTAAGATTCCATGAGAATTATCAAGAAAACCATGAGAACTTATCGAATTATATTACAGTTATTAGATCCGTTAGTTATTAGTTATTATTAGATCCGGGAGTGAGGCTGCAGTGATTAGTTATGCTCAGTTGCCGCCCCGAAGCATACGTCCCAGGTTCAAATATGGCTATGCCAGATAATTTATTTAATGATGAGGATGGATCCTTTGGGATCTGGAGACCCTCCTGGGACTCATGCATAAAATGGGTTCTAAAAAATAGAGAGAAACACCTGGGGTTGAGCGTGATCTCGAAAAAATCAACGTACAACGTTGTCCTAGAAACAGTACAGTCTCTACAAGGTGCTGAACCGAAAAGTCTTCATGGTCAGTAGGGTTTTACTCCCAGTGTGCAAAAATACATTTTAGCTCTTTATGAACAGCCTTTTTGACTTAGAACTAGTAAACTTGAAGAATAGGTTTTTTTTTTTAATACGATTGCACTCAATAAAAATTATAATTAATTCCATAAAATTAATGTTAATATTGTTGGTGCGGTATATTAATTTTTAGATGTCAACAAACATCATTTTTAGTGTTATTAATATTAATATCATTTTTAGTGTACCACCGAAAAGAGCTTTGCTTGTAAAGCAAAATGTTTATTTGTTAAATTGACAATTGAACTATGATTTCCGAGTTCAAATCCGACTCTGGCAGATTTTATTTAATTTGTTAACAGCCGGGGATGGATCCTTTGGGATATGGGACCCTCTTGGGGCTCGTCCAGTCTTTATAAAAAGGGTTATCTACAAAATTGGGTTGAGCGTGATTTAGGACAAATTACCTCCCTGCAAATCCGTTGTCCAAGAAAGAGTACCGTCTCGACCATGTAATGAACCATTTTTTCAGTACCGTTGACATACATTAAAATCTTTACTTATAAAGCAAAATTTTGTTTGTTAATTTTACAAAGTAGCAATGATTAGATTAAGCGTTTGCTACTAGAAAAAAAATTAATTAGATGTTTTGAAAGTAAGTCAGAAAGGCATAATTTGGAATCTGCCAAAGGAGGAAAATAAAAAAGCGTAAGGTCGTTTTCCAATTCAAAGGGGAAATGCCCTTGTGAAAAAAAAGGCAGCATTGAGACGCAACTATTAAATCCACATTAGCAAGAAAGTGTATGGGCTTCTTATGAGCGCATCCACTGTCCATAATCCATCTGGGGCCTTTCAAAAGAGCAAGAAAGTAGGCCTTTCAATGTTCACTTGGTTCCAGTTCGTCTGAGAGTCGACTTAAGGTGGCGTACCCACGATTCTAACGATAGTGTGCATTACAGTCTGTCTACTACGGGTAATGTGAAGTAATCAATGAAAAATATTATGGTATAAGTTCCGCAGGATGTCGCTTCGAGTTAAAGCTCAACAAGTTTTAACTTTTCATTCATTTCCGTTTTAATATTCTCGAAAATACAAATAATTTTATTACTTTTTTAGTATTGGAAATTATTTTTTTTTACATATTTCTGTTATAAAAATTTAAAAAAATATATATATATTTAATAATATAACAAAATATCCAAAACAGTGAAAAGTAATATAATTTCACTCTTTTTCACACTTAAACTCATGATTACTTTTATTTTCAAGAATATCACAACGGAACCGAACGTTAAAATTTTTGTGACATCTCGAAGTGACAACCTGTGGAACTGATACCAATATTGTAGTCAAGGGTATAAAACAATCTAAGTTTTCAATCAGAGACGACAAACTATATTTTGGTTATTTTTGATGAATCATAAAATCATTCTGAATTTAAATATCTTACACTTTCTTCATATCATCGATATCTAAATATCATCGATACAAACGCACTACATAGAATGCGGAAAAAAAATCGTTTTTTGCTTTCGTTCCATTGCGTTCTGATAAGGATTGTTAACTGATAAAGTCATCTATAAAGTACAAAAAAAATGTATAATGGCATAGGTAAACTACGTTTGACGATACGCACTGATGTGAATGAAACAATTATTTCACTCTCTCGAAATTTTTGTTTTCACTTCCAACACTATGCAATTGTATCAATGACATAACTGAATCGGGAGAAATGCCCGTTTATACAAAGAAGCTATTTAAATAATAATCTACATAATTTTGATTCACATTAAAATTACTGATATCATTCAATTAATTTGATTGAGGGTTATCATGTAGATTGTATTATATTTTCGATTTTATAAACCTCGACCGATTTAATCAAATAATACAACGGATTTAATTTAGATATGCCAATTTTTACTCTTATACCCACCACATAAATTAATGATTATTTTTATTACTCCAAAGATTTTATTATCTTACTATCATTTTTATAAAACAAACTTCCACCAATGTGATATATTATTTGTTTAGTTTCCTGAGGGGATTTGACTTCAGGTTTGTCACAGTGACATTTATCTGTTTGTCCCTGGGATTATAGCTTTTTCTTTTTTCGGAGCAACCCCGTTTCACGTGTGGGTTTTTCGAAGAGGGAACACAATTTGTCCCGAATATTTTATATTCCTTATTACACCAATCTGTTAAGTTTAATAATGTTAATATTGAGATCACCCAGAATTAAATAACGCGTAAAAAAGTGTTATTATTCCTTTGTAGAGATTAAGTTTTAAGAATTAATTTAAAACGTTTAAATTCAAAATAAATAAAAAAATCATTGATTGAAATTTACATATTATATTACATCCTTAGAATATATTGCGTTTTAATGTTTTAACAAAAAGTACCTTGGTTAATTTATCTTATTAATCTTTGTTAAATTATGATCATTTATTTAAAAAATATCAATTAATAAAACATTACTAATCATAATTCTGAGGATTTCTTTTCATATTTGATAGGCTATTTAATATCACACATATATTGTTTATGGGGACACTGATACTCGAGGAACAGGAGAAAAACTAAGAGAAAAAAAGTACTATATAATATTAAGGTCACAATGAAAATTTATTAACTTTTAAACAGAATCTTACATATAATAGTTTTTTATATAATTATTACTATACTAATATATAAAAAAATAATAGAGCTATAAGAAGGTGTTATTGTTTGGTTCCGCGCCGCTTTCATTATAGATTCGCCGACAAGGAGTATCTCAACTTTCTCTATAATATTTTTAGAAAGTTATGTAACAACTGTTAGAAATAATATAGATTGAATATATTTTAAATGTAAATATTTTAAAACAATAAATTTCTTTATTAAGACCTATTTCATAGCTATCATCTTTATGCGAAATCTTTTAATTTTAGTTCTTACGGAATCGAAATAAAAGTTATAGCATTCGGTTACTTTACGATACTCAGATACTTCTATTATTTAAAAAATATACAATAGGGAGGGTTTTTTTTTGTTAGGTTAACACAGATCTCGTTATCTCATTCTATGCAAAAACAGTTGATCTGGTAGAAAAATCAAACAAAATAATAAACCAAAATATAACAATTCCTTGATATTTTAACACCGCATAAGAACCTCAAATATGATATCGAAAACATTTTTTTCTTATAAACAGATTGTCAGGCATTTCTTTTCCGGTGTCGAGGTTATGAATGATGGATGGGCTTATAGCCATTTTCTAATATTACCGAAATACTTTGAATATATATATATAAGATAACCTTAAAACGTGTGTTATAGAAACAAATCAAATGATAACGGTGTTGAGATAACACAACAGTGTTTTAACTAGTCGCATGAACTCCTCTGACGATAACAAAAGTTTGAGTAGCTTACAAAAACATTTGTCAGTTTTTAAACTACTGCCAGTTTATGAATTATTGTAAAAAACTGAAGGAGCTACAGATGATAAAGTGTCTATAGCCATACGCTAATAATACTAATTATACACAACTTACATAAGGATCCGCTGTGTTGTAGTGGTTATTATAAAACATACCATGCTCATGATTCGGGGGTCGAAGTTCGAAGGTGGCCATATGATTTTTAATGGGAGTAAATAATAATTTTAATGGCTATGCCATTATATGCTATATAACCTGTGCGGTGTCAGGAGTCCTTATCCTAGGATCGTAGGGCTCCCACTGTAGCATCGTTCGATTAGCCTTAATAGCATCAAATGACGCTAAATAAATAAACAATTAAATTCTTTCAAGTATTTTCTTAAGGAATTTGCTGCTTGTAAAGCATTTTATTACAATTAAATAATTTTGACTTTTTCCGATATTTGTTTGGCTTGTTTAAAGGCCTTATAAATAGCATAGAATAAAATTATATTCACAAAGTTGCTGAATCAGTCGGACGGAAAACGCAACTTCCCTTCTTAGAAAAAAAATGTAGGACCTTGAATCTTTGACTGGACTATTTGCATTTATACGTTCTCACGAGAAGATGATGCTATTTTATCTGTAACAAGTTCCCTTCAACCAGCGCCTTTTCTCAGACATCTTTTTTCCCTCGGGTTTCATGGTCACTGATACATCAAGGCCTGTAATAATTGGTTTTAATATTACTAGAATCTGATTCTACTAGAAGTGAAATTATTACTACAATTGTATAACCATAGCTATGGACATCGATCGAGTGAAGTGTGTGATGGTATCAGTAATGGAATGGGTATATGCAGCAATAGTATTAGGAATAAATCATTATTTACGTCCACAAGCCTGTTTCGCATGTACTAGGATTTCACTTATACAATAATTAGTGATTGACAAAAGTTTATATCTGAACAAACTGGTCTCACCATTAGATTAGATGGAGAATAAAATTGCTTTCCGTTCCGCAAGTTATCGCTACGAGTTGAATATACAGCAACTTTAACGGTCCATTCGTTTCATTTTTAATATTTTCCAAAAATACAAGTTATCGTGAGATTCAACATGGAAAAGAGAATGTAATTATTGGTAAAGTGTAAATTTCGGTAATCATTTCAATCCAAGAATTGGTTCACTCAAGGGCTTGCCATAAATATGTTTATTATTGATATTTAAATGTTCGAAGTTTAATGATTATATTCATGAAATAAATGTTTTGGATTAATTCCATTCATCGGGTGTCTTCTTTTTGCGGGGTACTGAATATGAATTTTAAATTCTCATAATTTAATTTTAATATTCATGATTTAATTTTAATATTCATACTTTTTTCTGATACAATAAAGTTAGTTTTTCCGTATTGTTGATGACAAATTTAATAATTATAACAACTTTGATTACTCTCTTTAATAAATATTTTTTTAAAAATACCTTCCCTACATACTTTCTCATTCTCCAATCCTATCTCACAAATAGAACTTTCCAAGTAAACCATAACAATGTCTATTCATCCCTCTTTTCCCAATCTGCTGGCGTTCCTCAAGGTAGTATCCCTGGTCCAATCCTTTATACAGTTATCAAAAATTAATTAAATTATCAAATATCGCATCAAATCACTTTTACCTTACGTCGTTAGCCAATGACTTCCTGCCCTTCAGTATCCTTTAATAATATCCCACTGGTGCCTGTAGAACAGATCCGATACTTAGGGTTGCACCTTGACAATCGATTGACCTGGAATCCTCATACAAGACTGAAAAGACAAGAAACCATTCGACGTTTCAGGTTACTTCAACACTTACTAGACAAACGCTCTAAGCTCCCAATTAACTACAAAAGACTCATCTACATGATCGTCATTAGACCTATTTGGACTTACGGAGTAGAGCTTTGGGGCTCCACTAAGCCATCGAATTCCTCTCGTATCCAATCCTTACAATCCAAAATCCTTCGTAAAATCCTCAATGTTCCTTATTTTGTTAAGAATAAAGTTATCCATAACGATCTTAATGTCCCTTTTGTTGCTGATTTGGCCCGAACCCGGTATCTATCCTTTCATAACAAACTTCATTACCACTCAAACCCTTTAGTTTCAAACCTAGCTTCCTCTTCCATTCCCGATAATCCTCCGAGGCGTCTGAAAAGAAGCTGGCCACGTGACCTTCTTAGTTGAACTTTGATTTGAGTACTACCAGTGGGTAGTTTCTCTACTTGTCATTATCATGTCATTATGTAGCACTTATCCTATTTACTTGTTGTATTATTGTAATACAGTTGTAAATATCAATAAATAAATTTATATATATATAAAATAAAAATTAAAAATACTTTAACAATAATCTATGTCTGTCTGTTTCCTAAACTAAACTGACAGCACATTTTTATCCACCGGTTTTCCTTCTAGATCGACCCAAGAATAGTTTTTTTTTTGTTTTTTTTTTAAATAATGATCACATATTATACAATTAGAACAGATGGCCCCTCCTAACGGAACGGAAACATTTGATAATTAAAATAAAATAAAAACTCCAGGGGCATTACTTTGTACTTACTATGAAATGTATATTGTAATTATTTATATGCAAAATAGTGGAGGAAAATGTTTAAAAAAAAAAAATCATTACTAATCAGTGCTTATCAAATAGATAATCGAAAAAATATAGATAAAATTATTATTAAAGATTATTGTAAAATAATTAATGAAGATCGATGGTAATAAGGAATAATTTGTCAATAACGGACGCTAACATCCAATTAAAATGAAAAACTATTTTATAATTATCCTTTATTTATTTCCTTTATTTATCTTCTGAAAGATATCCTCTTCGCTTAGCTATAGATAGCATATCAAAAAATTAACTAAGCTGGGCGAATTAGTAGTTTTCCGAAGCCTTCATTAATTCTTACTTTGTATGACCTTTATTGTAAAATAATCACTATAGTTTTTATATTATATTTTTATGTTACATGATATTTTTCCTCCATTGCTACAACAACTATGGTTGATGTTCCCCACGTTATCATTTTTCAAATGGATAAGTTTGTTATCAGAATCAAACAGATCTCTAGTTCTATGGAAACGCTGCATTTTAATAAAATGATTGTAGAATTCATATCACGTAGTAATATTTTCTTTTAACTCAGATTAATGTTGTCTGATTCATATATGTAAGCTTAGCGATATATAAGCTATAAATAAAGTAACTAGCTGGGTTAATTAGTATTTTTCGTATTAGTAAATTTTGATACGATACACATAACAAACTTTATCATATAGGAATACAGTACTCATGAATACTATATTTTTACTATTCATATCATGTGTAGTTTCATACACAAATAGGAAATACAGATCATCACGTTTCAGAATACATTTTTTTTTATATATAATTAAAATCAAAATATTATTACATTCTGCAATGAATGTCATATAGTGTTTGGTGAAGTTCACAAAGCGCCAATACATAATTTTTACCTAACTTTGTGTGTCACGCACATATAACAACATTTATTCTTGTGTATACAATATATTCTAATTATTATTAAAAATTATTTACTCTTTTGAAAAAATTAAAATCGTGCCAAAATCAAGTTTATAACAGCAACATCACATCATGTTTAATAACAAATCCACTTTCTAGTATTCCTATCTTTTCATAAATCAGATAAGTTTCATAATATTTACTACATAAATAGGGAATACAATACAAATACTAATAATACTTTTTGTTGTTATTTTAGTCTACTATTTCTATTTTTATTATTATTATTATAGTCTTTTACCCATTTAACTTTAGACATCCTATTTTAATATAATAGTATATTAATGTTATTTGTCTTAAAGTCTTTTATCCATGACCTATCTAACAAGAACTATATGATTGACAATACTCAGGTAGATATTATGTGAGCTAATTCTTATCCTGTGCCGTGGAGCGTTACAACCATCAGTTATCTAACAATTGAGGGCGAGCGACAATGGCGAAGGATACAGAGCCGGAACAGGCAAGAACAATGGCAGAGGATCCACTATCAAGTTCGTTATTCTTAGTAATGTGTTAGCAGTATTACGGTAGTATAGTATTATATTATTATAGTGCCTCTTCTACCTAAGACTGGTAGGATTGTTTCAGTCAATTTGTTTTAAAGGTAATGGTTGGACGTGTTATTAGTGTTTAAATTATCTAACTATTCACAATACGCCTCCGGTTCTGAGTGATATAATTTTGTTTGTAGCAGGGCATCCGATATAGTGAAACAAGGTTTCATAGTGCAATACTTAAAGCGGTCTGATACCTTTTATCAAGAGCGGAGTGGCTCAGTGAAAGAGCGTCGAAGGTTCTCGGTTCAAATCCCCCGTCTGATAAGACTTCTATTTAATCTGTTAACAACTGGAGATGGATCATTTGGGATGTAAGACCATCCTGGGGCTCACCTCATCTCTATAAAGTGGGTACCCAAAATAAGGGGGGATCTATCGGTTCAGCGTGATCTAGAACAAATCACCTCCCTGCAGAACGTTTGTCCAAAAACAGAACAGTCTCTACCATGTACATAGTACTCCACGCAGATAACGTAGAGAGGGGCTAATAGTTTATGTAAAAATCAGATATTTCTTGAACCTTCTCTTGATATTCAAAATTATAAACCATCAACATCGACTTTCATCATTATCATTACAGTCATTCCTCTCTACCGCAACAGAGTGAGATTTCCATTTGTACAAGCCGAAGCACCCCGTACGAGCCCCCCCTCTCCCACCATTTCCCTTCATCTATTCCATTCTAGATTTCTCTTCACAAATAATTCCTTCTTCCCAGGTATGTCACGATCTTCCTCTGGCCCTTCTCCCGTCATTCTTAGCTTTGTACTTTATAATTAAGAGGTGACGAAACAATTCGTGTATGTGAGTTTCTTTGTATTTCTTATATTTCGGAATCCAGATCGGTTGATTGTAGAGTAAGCCTATCTAGCTTGACTAGCAAACCATCCACTAGACAATGTATTCTCTTTCCATCACAATGTGTTTAGATAACTCCTAATTTGGTGGTATCCTGTCACTCTCTTAGTATAGAATTGATTGCTTCCAGTTCCCGCCTGTCTTCAATTCCTCTTCGTTATTCCCAATGTGTGTTCCATTCATTCGTGATATAGTACACATGTCTCTAAACTTATCAGCCTGAGTTCAAGAACAGTTCTCAAGAATTTACTATGAGTTTCCCACGGAGCCTAAAGTTCATCATCTCAACTTAATGATGTCGATAATCACAGTTAAAGGTTCAATGTGATTATCTACGCTTGATGTTGCTTCTTAATCGCTTGTTAAATAAAAACATCTACTTATTACTAACTATGATTTGATATATTTCATTCAATATAAGCGGGTGGTCAAAGTCTCAAGATCTCTGTTCTAGCTCGTACATGGAGAAATCTGAGACGGCTGTGTATAGTCGCATAAGCAAATTAATTTGTTATATAAATTAATTAGCAATAATGTCTGAATTATAAAACATCATATTAATGTGGCATAAAATTAACATACTTTCAGAAGAAGTATTTTAAGAAATAGCATGAGTCTGATTAAATTGCAAGATCTTAGCTTCAAATTGGAGCATTAAATCTACATCCCCTTTAAAGAAGTGGTTAAGTCGAACTTTCTCACAAATGAGTTTCTTGCACTATAGGAAGCGGAATGAGTTGGGTTCTTAGAGTTATAAGTTCGATTCGATCTACCGATGTAATTATTTTTTCCAGTCAGTCGAGAAAAAATCAAAAAAATTTCAGAAACCCCAGTAAATAATAAATAATATAATGAAGTGAATAAACCCCAGCGCCTTAGTCGAATTTAGCCCAGAGTGAGTTTACTGTATTGAGGGAAGTTGAATCGTGTCAATCTCTTAGTTTTTGGCTTGGAATGGACTTTTAATATAGGTAATAACTTAATTTCAAGCCAATGCCTGATTTAGCCCCTTATTATAAATAATGTCACCAAAGTCGCAGTGATATCTATTAACGTTTTATGTTACCGATTCGTACATACTCCATACTTACATATGAGGAGCTGGCAAACAGAACCGGATTAGTCCACTATAATTTGAACACACTTTTTTTATGATGCCTTGAACCAAGTTGCGTCGATCCGTGTTAATATTTTTAATGAAAGCCTTCTCTAATTAGGGAAGAAATTAAAAAAGTGCATTTTCAAATAAACTCGCCTTAGTCCGAGTTTTATTAAAATTTACATTCATTTTTTTTTCTAAAGCGAACTAGTCCCATGTAGTGCTCATATCTTTAACACATTTTTGATCAAAAGGCGGACATCTCCAGCAAAAATTAAATATTAAGTAAAAAACTGTAACACTGCACTGTAACACTAGAATTGCTCTGGTAACTCTAAAATCTGAATAAAAAAGCTAATCAGATGTTACTATTTCAATAGTTGTGAGTTGTTTTGTGTTCATGATTACATTTTAACTGTTTAAAATGGACGAAAATTGGACTTTATTTTAGTATTTTAGTAACGCAGTTTGGTGATAAAAGAGTCGAGTATGCTGAAGTAGAATGGTACAGAGAGGTGATACAGACATCAGGATCTACAGGCATCATGATTGGTGAAAATGAGATTGGTGGAATAGGTGAATGTGATAATACTGAGGATTGCGAATGTCTGGAAGTGGATAGTACAGAAATTTTAATATTCTTAAAAACACAATAAATCTTTCAAATCTATACTTTTCGTCTCAACTTTGAAAGTCCTTTAAAAACAAAACCGGACTTGTCACATGTTTACGGTCACAACCGGATAAGTTCATCTTTTTCGAACAACACCACACTAGTCCATTTTTGTTTCCTAAATAACTTCTAGAATATAAAAACAAATTAAACATTAATTACTCATGTAAAAATAGTACTTATCCACCTATCTATAATAACCTAATATTGTCTTATTGATCTCCTCCATGTAACAATATTAGTTTTTTAGCTATCCAATTTAATTTCGTGGACTAATCCGCTTCTTTTCGCCAGCTACTCATATAACAAACGCGTTGATGCATAATATCAGTGAGGAATATAGATTAAATGTTGCCTACCAAGAAACCATTGATAACAGCCTACGAAGCAGTTATCAACACGCATTATAAGAACAAACCCGGCAATCCGTGAAGGGCTTTAATTCATATTCAATGTTGACTAATATATCGAATATATTGGAGAAGCATCATTCAGAATCTCATGTTCATTCATAAAAACATGTTTTTAGAATTATATTACAACTTTTTTTTTAAACACGTTTTACACACAAACACATGGACATGCGCACACACAGAATTTTTTCTTTCTTGGTTTTTATTTAGTCGTTTAAAAAGATTTTTTTCATTATACCATCACATTGAGCCCTGCCATGACCTTATTGATGCAGTATTTCTTATATCGTGTTAGCTTCGGATATCTCTGAATGGTTTCTCCATTCTTGGTCCATTGAGTTGCACACAAAGAACAAATGTTTTTATTTTCCTTTTTTATTTACGAGTACGTTATTTATCTAGAGGAATTAGACCAAGTAATTTGAAAACCACCTTTCAGCTAATGGCCATTCAACATCATATTACAACGTGTAGTTCTTCTCGACTAAAAAATAAAATGATAATATTTGAATTGCAGCTATAAACTTCATTTTAAAGTAAAAGCAAACATCTCACTAATTACTATTAAAAAAATACAAACATACTCAGTTCAGTTTTGATAAAAATTTCATAAGTGACGTTATAGCACAGTATTTGCGATATATCTTTTCTTCATAACTGATTCTTAAATAAATTACTGTAAAATAACAGATTGAGAAAGCGAAAGATATGTAGTCGAAAGAATTGTTGAAACATTTTTACCCAATCGCTTGTTAGATTCGGCTTATCACGCACAGCGATGTAGGTTTTCGTTTCCAATATTGCCAGCAGCAATATTGCAGCATTGCCTCATGTGATGTGTTTTAACGTGAGTATACCAACACATTAAAAATATACATAAATGTTAATTTATGCTATTCCACAATAAGTCTTTGTAATTATATTGCTGTACTATGCCACCTTTGAATTTGATTGCATTTCCTCCCCATCTTATTGACTTTGATTTTAAGTTCTTTTGAACGATCAGTTTACTGCAATGTTAATTTTCGCTTCTCCAGTGACAATGTTTATATCAAACGAGAATAAAAATAATTTACAATTATTATTTGCCCATTAAAACTATGCAAATTACTTAAAAGGCATTTCCCTTTTTTTGTGTCCATTATTTTGCTGTTGGCTTCCTTTCTCTCTTGAGACCATTTTGTTCCAATCTTCTTTGATTTTTTCTCTTGGTGAACTTACCCCTTATGGATTATTAATCTGCAGATTACCTGGTTTTGGATAACCTCTGGTGTAATTCCGGCCATTTTCAGATCTTTTTTTTTATTTCGTCAATCGTTTATTATGTTTCATAGTCTGTTCTGGATTGACAATGAATTGGATGGATAAAATTCGATTATTCTTTTTTTTAATCTGTTTAATCTGTTCATCCCTTCTACGTGTTTATAAAATCTTATGATAATAATATAAATTACTTTCTTATAATTAATGAAAAATTTAAAAATGATTTTTAGATAACATTTAAACTTTGGAAAATGTTTGGTTTTCACAGCAGACATTATTACTAAAAATTATACTGTTGATTACTTTTCCTAACCCTGTAGATATATTAATAAAGTATTAGCAAATAAAGTACATAAAGCAAATACTTCTCTAAGAAAATTTTTCTTTGTATTTTTATTTAATTACAAGGAGACATTACTAGGGTACAGTCTTCATGCCCATTCTTCATCATGTAATTTTCTAGGCCCTAACTCTGAGTGATAAGAATATTCCTGTATTATGAAATATCTACGAACTAAATGTCTTTTTGAGAGATAATTATGTAATGGACGCTATGCTATGTCATGAGATAAGTTTATAATAGAAACTATATTTCCGAATCGTGGTAGTGAATGGTTTATGAATGTTTTATGTTTATTTAGTTAAAATTAACACTCCAAAAACATTCTCAATATTATCCAAATAAAAAAACACAGAAACAAGTTATCTATGTAGTTTGGTATGGTTGTACAGAATCGTTATTAGAATACAAATAGAAATAAATTATTCATGAGGTAGCAAATTTAGGTTTAATGGCAGTTTTCTAGACAGTGATATATACCTAACACGCTAAAAGAAAATTATTATTGACGAAAAATTCAAGTATGTCTATTATTGATTGGTTATTCAGAACTAAGCACTGATCGGGTTTTATTTTTTTCCGTGTTTAATCGAAATATTGACTCATATAATTGTTCATAAAATCCATGAAATGTGTGTTATAAATGTTTACAAACATTAAACGATAAAATTGAACCAACACTAATTTTATGGTTTCAATCGGAATGTATAGAAGAAAAAGCGAAATAGATATTGAACAAATTTTAAATAAACCATTGAATAAAATAAAGGTTTAGAAAAATGGGAACCTAGTTTTCAGGGACACCGACTTTTAATTTAAAAGTGACCTACTTTTAATAAAATTCATTACTTATAAACCAAGTTGGAGCACATAGTTGGAGCTCACTGTTTCTCATAAACACCGTTAAAAATAAGGCGTCTTTACTTAGACAGTTTTGCAACAAATTTTTACTATTTTTAAAGCCCTTTGTGATTCGTAAAAATAATAATTTCTTTTTTAGATACATCAATTCAAAATAAACCATATTGGCAGTAAATAATTATCTGAAAATATTGACAAGTGGATGTAAAAAACTTATTTTTTACATTTTTTATAAATGGCTCTAAACCAAAACTAATCGGTCTAAAAAAATGAATTACAAAAATTTACAAAATACACTTAGCGATTATATTTATCCATTTAGAAACAATTTATGAATAAAAACAATAGGATTAAAAACGTCAACTCCTTATTCTTAAACACAAGTTGTTACAAAAATATGTTTCATTAATAAAGATACATATTCATCAGAATAAATGCCTTTAAAATAACCTTTGTTGAATTTCCCCAGCATTATTTTCGGTATACAATTAAAAATTCGTTACATACAATTCACTTAATCGATTACAGCGATTCATAATTATTTTCAGTTTCGTAATGTAATTTAGTAATAATTACTCATTAGCATTCGACTAAATACCTGTTTTTTTTAACGTACTGTTTATTGTTAAGAAAAAATTACATAGGATTACATTAGCAATAGTACAGGAACCTGCACTATGTGGACATATTATTATTATTATGGTATGTGTACCTTTCTGCAGTTCTACAATGGATTATAATTGGAAAAACTCATTACATAGTATTATTATTTATAGTACCATTAATTATTATATACTGTTAACACCGAACTTTTCCAATTTGTTTCGGCCAAAACTAAAGAAAACTAAGAAACAGATCTGTAGTTTTATCAAAGCATATGATTGTAGAATTCATTCCACGTCATCTTTTCTATCAACTAACATTTTCTTTTATCTCTAGTGAACACTGACTGCTGTACATATGTAAACATATGAATAATTAATGACAGATATATCTACACATATAACGTATGCTCATGAATGCTACGTTATGTTGTTACTATTCATATCATGAGTAGTTTCATTATAGTTGCTCCACGAATAGGGAATCAAATTTTTAAATCCCTGAATCAGTGGATTTATTATTTCATTCTTAACTAAAACATTATTTATTGAACATTGTATATCTATGAGCCTTAACTTGTACCTAAGATTCCGCCAGAAGCCAGAGACAAAAGAGCCGAATATTGAAAGAAAATGGAGCGAAGAAAGAAAAGCTGAATTCTCGCGAAGAACGAAAACCTAGCGGGCAAATAAGAAGAACAAGAAGCCCCAAACATGAACCATCTTTACTTAGCGTCTTCCACTTTAGGAGCTTTGCGACTAATAATAATACAGAAAACATACATAATAAAAATAACATATAAATTTATTGTTATCAATTCTTGCGTATTCTCTAGGCTTTCTAGAATGTGGACTATAGACAGCGCAAAGTTCAGTATGTATTTTTATGCAATCGAACATAATTCAGTCAATTTTAATGTTAAGAGGTGATATTGTTTTTATCGATGTAGAATAGTATAGATTGTTGAAGGAGGATAAAAAACAAATGAGCGTCAAGCTTGCCCTCTGAGAAAAATCCTAAATTCTGCCTTGCTATGTTGGCCTCTAGCCCCGAAACTACCTCCTGCTCTCAGCTATGCGGAACCTTACCTTTTCAATCAATAACAATGTAACCACAAAGATAGCTATATAGGCAGATAGATAGCTAGTGAGGTATACTAACCATACTAGAGTAACAATCAAGTCATGTATATATATTGAAATAATAGTCTAGTTAACAGCAGGCAGAAATCTGTTACCGTTAATACCGGCAGCGGTTGCATGACCTTCAGGTGACCGCAGGCAGGTACCGTGATCCAAGTCCCATTGTTACCGAACTGTCGGAGCACTACCTGTGCACTTTCCCTGTCGTTTCCCTCTTCCTGGCATACTATCTCCCGAACCTTCAAGAAAACCCTCCTGCAGAGCAAGCATTGTGATGTGTAATCGTTCATCATGGGATATATGTACTAAAAATCGAAATATATTCAAATTCAAACTGAATAAATATAATGTAAGGAAGAAATAGTTGGTGGTGGAGTCAATAAAAACACCTTAATAAGTGTAACTTATTTATTGTGTGCCGACGTTTCGGCCTACAATGTAGGCCATCTTCAGGGCTAAGAGAGAGAAACAAACAGAAAAACATATTAAAAAAACGTTGCAGTAACAAGAATATGGTGACAAGTAATGTAGTAATGTGGTACAAGTAATGTGGAAATTAAAATAGTGACTAGATATGATGAAATAGTGAATAGATATGATAAATAAAGATTACGAATATAAAAGTGGTTACATAATATAATAAAATTAATAGAGTGCTGCCAGTGGGTAGTATCTCTACATGTGCTATCATGTATTATTTACTCTTATAGCAATTGTACTAGATGTATGTATTACAGTTGTACAACTCAATAAAATAAAATTAAAAAAAAAAATTAAAATAGTGACAGATAATAATAAAATTATAGATGATGAACAGAAATGAAAATAGTGACAGATATAATAATTAAAGAATACAAATATAAAATACAGAAAATAAATTTACAGAAAGGATAAAATGTAAACATAATATAAAGGGAAAGAAAAAAGAGGAGGTAAACGGAAAGATACAAAATGAGAACATTAAAATATAGAAAAAGGGGTGGAATATGAAAGATTTAGAAAAAAATAGTTTAATTATAGATATAAATGGTATGATACCAGACCTCTAGAGGTTACATAAGTAAAATGTAATAATACAAGAATATGTAGAAAGAAAAGATTGATAAATTTGAATAATTAATAATAATGTTTATAAATATGAACTCTAAAGTATGAAAAGAAAATAGAAAATATAAGTAAGGGAAGTTAATATTATAACTGTATACAGTTAGAAAGAAGTTGTATTAATATAAAATATGATGTGAATATAACATAAACATATAGAAAATAGGTATAGAAATTCAGTAGATGTAAAAATATGAGGCTAAATAATAATAAACTCTATGCTATTAACATATGATGGATGCCAAAAATTGGTATGAGAAACAGGTGCGAAGAAAGGTGAAGGTGGAAAGGATGGAGATAAGATAAAGATTAAGATGTGTACTAACCAAATATAACCAAGCGGCGGCGAAGAAGATCAACTGCCCAAATGAAAATACGTTAGAACTGTGTCGGAAGCGCTAATAATAAAAGCGGGGGAAGGGGAAATGCATGATGCAGTGAATATAAGTGACACGTAAATAATGTAAAAAGCGTAAAAAAAATTAAAAACAAGGTGAAGAAAGAAAACCAAGAGAAATAAGGACTAATTTAATGGGAAATGGTGGAAAGATATCAAATAAAAGTCAATGGTCAAAATGGGTATATATAGGTGAGATGATAGGAGAACAATATGGTAATAGATAATGGAAAATAAAATATGAATATAGATAATATGATAATGGAAAATATGTGATAAATGTGTATGTAGGAGATAATATATATAGACATGTAAGAATTCTAGAATAATTTAAGGTTATTTTAGTAAATTAAAAATTTGGGAGTAGGTTAAGGATAGGTGATGGGAGTCGGTCTTGACATTAACAGTGGAGGAATCTAAATTGATTGGTTGGTTTCCGAGAGGATGCGTTTATTATATTTAGGAACAGAAGCTAGGATAGACGTATTTTCGAAGTCGAAAATGTGGTTAAAAGATAGGGCGTGTTCGGAGAGTTTTGAAGCGATTGGGATATGGGAGGAAATGGAGTATTTGTGTTGGGTAATACAAGAGGAAGAGTTGCAGTAGAGCAAGGGATACGATATATCATATTTATTAAATAAATAAATTGTTCTATAATTTTTTAGCTTGAAAATTTTACTATCTAACTATAACTGTAGAAACGTAATATGTAGATATGAAATACTTTTCAAATATAAATTGGTAAATAATTAGCATTAAAATAAGATAAACAAACGTGAACCTAACAAAATGCTTGTTGTTAGAATATAGCAATAATAAATTCCTCAGTCAACATATTGACTAATAATAATAATAAAAAAACTAAATGAAAAATAGTTAAACGATTTGTTTATTCATTCAATTATTTCATCAATTGATACAAAAGAATCAGGTACATTTCGACTGTATCTGATACTTGGGTCAACTACTTTTTAGTATCAGATACAAAATATCAGATTGATACAACATTACCCATCCCTAACTGCAAGGCTTACTAGACAAACGCTCTTAGCCTCCAATTAAATACATAAGGCTAATGTATATGGCAATTATAAGAACTTTTAGAATATAGTAGAGTAGAGCTGGAGTAAAAATTTGGGGCTCCAATGATCCATCCTAATCCACTCGTAACCAAAATTCAAAATCCTCAACGCTCTTTACTTTGTTACGAATAAACTCTTTCATGATGACCTCTATGTCCCATGAACATCAAGTTATACTGGTATAACAGGAATTGAAAAGTTGATTATCGTTTAGTGAGATAAAACAATTTATTTGATTCAGATATAAACTGAAATCAAATAAACTACCAGTGATTAAACCTAATTAAGGGGAGTAGATTGCATGCTCCAGATAGTCGAGAGGAGAAGTGATCTTCGCTCAATTGCTATTTGATGGTGGAAGACTTATTGCAGATTCTTTTACAGTCAAATACCCATATTTCAATCATTACCGAACTGTTGTGCAAGTAAAAAAAAAACCTAGTAAAAGATTTCCCTAAATACCGGTGAAAAAGCTAATTTGGCAATGCCTGGACCACTGGCTCAGGCACTTATTTGTTATTAGAAATAAACAGCCAAAATGGTCAGTTTATCGAGAAAAATTTAGACAACTAAAGCCTTATTTAATCGCAGCAACGATCAGGAATTTTCTGAAAACAAATTTCAGCAAATAAAACGTTTTTTAACAAATCATGAACCTCCAAATACACATCTACCTCAAGCGAATAGTAAAAATTGAAACCACATTAGAGAAGATTTCTGCTACCAAACAAAAAACCATAGAAAAGCATATATCTTCTTTACTTAATAGTGTTTAACTTTTATACTATGATTCATGGAATTACAGCAGCTAATAGTGTACTAAAAATACTTTATAATTTGTATGATGTACATTATGTTTCTTTTTCTGTAAAAAAACAAAAATACAGGGCTTAGTTAGAACAACGTTTATAATTATTCCTAATTGCAATAGGCTAACAGCTTTGAGTTAGAAGAATAATTTTAATTTTTACACTGATATCCTCAGTACTAGGGTAAATATTAAACTAAATAAGTTTTCGAAACTGATATATTAATATCATATCATGTATATATTATATATTCTTAAGAAACAGCTCAATAATATTATATTATAACAAAGTGTAAATGCGGCATTGAATGGCTCACATAAGTCAGAGGTAGTTAACACATTAACGCCATGTGCGGCACCGGTGCGCACGACCTGAGTACTCGTTTGGGCCGCGTCATTCACCAATTATCAATTTTCCGTGTGTGCACCGGTGATCGCGCGGCTCCAGTAAGTAATTTTAAGTAATTTTTAATTAAGGTTGCCTGTGGATATGTGAACACGCGGCCCAAACGAGTACTCAGGTCGTGCGCACCGGTGCCGCACATGGCGTTAATGTGTTAAAGGAAATCTGGAAGACAGTACTTTGAGGATAACAAGCCATTAGATTGTGAAAATATTTATATGATTATACTTTTTTAATAAATCTATTACAAATACATATAAAATTAAAAGCATGACAATAAGTGAATTAATGCCATTCCCAAAGGAAGCATTTGTCCAGTAAATTTAGCAGAGCAAAACGCCTGCATTCCGCTGTCAAGATGACATCATAATTTCTAATTGCTGGCCTACGTGTTTTAGCTACAGGTCTATTCTAGCACGTCTTAATATTGCGAATCAACACGAATGGTCTTTGCTCGATATTTAGCAAGTTAACAATATACATATCATTGTTTAAATAAAATAATATTGATAAACCTTTTATGCTTTCTATTTTGTTTATTCGGAGATACCAAAATCAATGACTCGGAATGATTCGCTTCCATCTCTTTACATCTCAAGGGCGCCATTACACAACTAGAGCGAGACCTTTTAACGGTAAGTTCCTCGGTGAAGTGCTAACATCGTCTGCAGCAGGAATAATTGCTGGAAGGTAATGAATAGCTATGCATAACTTGAGGGTCATCACGTCTCGTTAGTACGCTATCCTCTTGCAATGAAGGAACGAAATCAGAGGAGGATAATGAAGAAAGAAGTGCCTGAGGTTCAGTGCGTAATAGAGACTGTACTGTTTATAGGACAATGGTTGTGCAGGGAGTTGATTTGTCCGAGATTGCGCTCAACTGCCAGATTAATAAATAATCAGAAACAGAATCAATAAATTATCTGCCACGCCGGATTTGAACCCGGGCTGTGTTATTTATTTATATGAATAAATAACACAGAGTTTAAAAAGTTATTCCTAGTATCATAATATTAATAAAAAGTTCACTTTTGGTATATTTCATGAGAAAAACGATGAGGTTCCATTTTTCATATTTTAAATATAGGCTAATCATAATTTTATGTATTACTCTTTAGAGTACTATACTCACGAGTACTCACGATGTACGATCATTGAAAAAAAATTTTTAAAAAATTGAATTAAAAACGTTTTGAAAGAGAGTGTATGATTAAATGACGAGAGATGAGACATAACTCTCATCTTTATTCCGTTGCATGATGCCTATTCAAACACTATTCTCATTACTCAATGAGACAAATCGAAATTTCTCCTCTGTCTTTTATTGTATAGTTAGAAACTTGATTCCGTCATCATCACCCTGATTATAGAGATTTGTAACGCCACTTCTACGGTCTTAAAATTAATTGAAGTAAAATTCCTTGGTTGAATATAATAATTAGTAAATAGTGGATAATCCTAAAAGCCTATGTATTCTATTCTACAGTGTTAATGTGTCATTCTTTCGCGATTAATACACGCATTCATTCAACGAATTTAATCTTTTTGTTTAACAAAATACACAAAATGGATTAACGAAGTTTATGTGATTAGAGAGACAATCTGGAAACGCGTTGTTCCTAATAGATCCTCCTAAATTATCATAATTTTTTTTTAAAATATGGCATTTCTGTTTCGTTAAAATAGCCATACCATTTTAAAATTGATCTAATTCCAATTTTTTAGAGGGAGGGAGGAGACAATAGAAAAAAAAAAAAGTTCTGTGATGTTTTTCGCAACCGAACTTCAACACATACAATTGCGTATGTTACCAAACAAACACACATATTGCGTCATTCCATTTCCACTAAAATATGTTATGGTACCGTTAGTATTATCCTGATATATAATTTGAGCTTGGTATTCAGATAATGAAAATCAGGAATAATTATAGAAATATAAGTGAAAACCTTGATATGCTGCTTTATTTTGTTTTCTTGGTACTGTCCTCGAATACGGTCACCACTTATCACATTGGGTAACCTTACATGCCAACTCTAGCATCTCTTCTAAGGAATATATATTTCTATATCCATAAATATGAATAAGAAGATAGTTATTATCAGAACCAGAAATATCAGTGTCAGGTGACCTGCTAAATCGTAAGTGCTACAAGCACTAACAAACGTCAAAAGGTTGAAAGATTGCTATATCCTCTTCTCTTGGCACCTGTATAAGATGAAAACAAATTAATAGAAGTTCAATAAAAATCTATTACAAAGCAAATTATGCCAATTTTCATTCCAAAACAAAATAATTACAAAGTACCGTCACCGTCAAAAGTTAACCAGCGGACTGAATCAAAGCTACGTGAGGGTCCAAAACAACGGTTCGTCGTCGCTACGTGCCGCGGCAAGGGCTTTCACGGAATTTCTCAGTTATTTGGGATATCGATTGGAACAACTCTTTGGAGCCAACCATCTCTTGAGGATCAAGAAATGACGTCTGTGTCCTTCTTTAGGGTTCCATCAGATTACCCATATTTGGCAAACTTTAGTAAAAATTGATTTTTCTTAATGATCCATCAATAAGATAAAAAAATTCATTGGTCATATTGCCCGAAGTAATCACAAATTCATTCTAACCTTACGGAATACCTTTACAATACTACTGCAAGATTCTTCTTAACCAATGATTATCCGTGAGATACTAAGATAAGTGAAATAAATTAAGAGATTTAAATTATCACCAGATTGTTTTCAGAAACTTAATTTCTACTCAAAGAAGGATGAGCATGCAATGGTAGATTAAGTAACATAGTTCTGTAACTAACACCGTGTTATTACGGAAATAAAGAAAAATAATAGCACTGACATTTTCAAAAAAAATCACACTAATTTTCAATCCTTTGACATGATCGTAGAGTCAATGGGTAATTCTTAAGGAGAGTCAAATAATTAAAACACTTGAAAGACTATGGGGGGAGGGGCGGAAGAAAATAGTTGAGACATTGAAAAGGTTAAACTCTAAAATGTTAAACTCTCAGGCTCAATTAAGGTAGGTTTTGGAGTGTGAAAGCCTTTGAAACATAAAAAAATATTGATTAGTGATTCTGAAGTTTTTAATTAAATTTACACTCACACTTTATCCTATCAAGAAAAAAACTTACTAATAGAATTCTCGCCCATAGAATTCTCCGCTGAAAGTACCCACATGTGGAAAGAAAATTATATAAATTTTACATAACTGTTATTTAACTAGATTTTTTTTAACTTTCATACATAAATATAAGAATCCATAAAACTCCCATAATTTTATTTATGAGATTACATAAGGTTAATATTGCATCCATATCCCCTATATGACTGATGCTGAGCAAAAATCAAATATTTACGATTCCTTTAATATAAAAAGTTTGATGATCATCATAAAAATAATTATTAATAATAAATATAGTTAAATTTTAATTAATATAGAAAATCAAAAGCTCCGAAGAGAGTAAAATTATTGTTAGAACATGGCTCAACAAGAAATCAAAGAAAGGTATTTTTTTAAAATTATTTTAGAAAATAAGGCTTCCTTTTCGTTCCATTTATGTCCTTAAATTTTAATGTTTTTTAGAAGAAAAAAAACAGATCGGAAAAAATCCATTTTCTATTTGGTATTATTACACTTGATATATCAGCGTTTCAAAAGCCAGAGGTTTGTCAGAAGATTTGTGGAACTGAGAATACTAGATTCAAATTACTTTTACATTAATAAGGCTGCTAATTTATTAGCTAAATGGTTGCATTTTTGATACATAATTAAATTTATTCAGTAATGTGTTTCCGGGCTTGCGAGGTGAATAACTGTACCCCAAAATAGCAAAAATCGATAATTGGCTTTTGACTGAAGTATTATAATATGTATGATAACTTCAATGTTGTTATTACATTTCATAATTTTAATCACGCTTAATATAATAGGATGGAATCAAATAGTATACAATACATAGTAACTAAGGAATTAATGATTTTTCATATTGAAGATCAAATTTCAATCTTTAATAATTTTAATCATCCAATAAATATGTATAAATAATTTTAATTTATAGGGAAATATGCAGCACCTAATAATACTCCTTCCCAAATTTATCAGAAGAGCTTTTATGAAAATTACCTTAGTGATTTTTAGGAATTCAGAACTGTTTGTATATAAAGAAAATTAATGTCAAGTACTGTGTGCTCTATCAACTTAATGACAAAAAATGAGGGAACAACTATAATGGTTTTTTGATTCATTTTATATAAATGATTTATCATTAACTAATGCAGGTCAGCTCTCTTCATTGTCTTTAGTCATATCATTAAAAAATAAATAGCATTTTAATTTTTAGAATTATAAATAGATAAACGGTTATTTTATTGATCGTTATCTGTCACGGTTATTATATTAAACAATTCGTTACAACCGAAAATGATGCCAAACCCATTCGTAACTAACCACGAAGCTTTGACCCATCCGGTTTCCTCTGGCGAAACTCCCATTTGCAATTATTGCCAAATTTCCTGCTTAACAAGCTAACATATTATAATTTATTTCGGCGTCTTCCGTGGAGCTCATGTGGTCTCTGGTTAAAAGCGCTAGAATACTATTCATTAAAAAAGAGTGAAAGCAAATCAATGACATATTTTAATTCTAAACGCTAAGTAGGTTCAACGGTATGCCATTGAGTTTGGGGAACGTGGGACTGAATTTTAAATAATGGGAAATTACGAGGTTCTTAGTAAATTGATAAAATAAAAAAAAATATGGGAGTTGGTATAAATACTTCCGAAGCGAAAACAATTTTATTGGGTATGGTTAAAGAGCTGAGTAGGTAGGATGGAGAATTACTGATTTCTATAAGCTTAGGTCAAAACCAGCTGTGGTAGATAAACTAGTTATTGTGTTAACAGTCGTATATTAGCACTCTTATAGCCTCCTGGGGCTTACCCTCTATACACAGGGCATTCTTAATAGACAACCAACAATTTTTTTTTAATTAAAAATAAATCAATACTTAGATTCACCATAATGTAACTTTCACAAAAATGTTTATTTTATTTTTAAAAAATCATTTTTCATCGAAAAAAATCGCGTTCGGGTGATGTCAAAGTTCACCCGGGAAAAGGGAAACTTTTAAACGCTTCATTATGGCTTGGTGACGCCATTTGGCTTGTTTACATTTTTGTGATAAGGAATTCATGTGGTGTTTTTGCATTTTCATATAGAATATTGTGTTCATCTTAAGAAATAAAAACAATTGCTTATTATTAAAGAATCAATTTTTGTTATTATTGGCATCTTTTTATTAAATAACTATTAGTTTTATCAACATAACCTATATATAACAAAGATTTCTTTTTTATCTTTTTTTGAGTGTTTAAAACTTTGTAATGCAGAAATACTTTCTTTATCACCATCACTTGGTTCACTCAAAGACAAAGTAGAAAATCTTTCTGTTTTATCATCAATATATTATGAAATGTTATCTGAATGACTGGATTCATCACTATAAATTCCAATGTTAGAGAAGAATTGGTCGACTGTACCTTCTAATTTAAGGAAGAAATAGTTGGGGGTGCAGTCAATCAAAACACCAAAATAAGCATAACTTATTTATTATGTGCCGACGTTTCGGCCTAAATGTAGGCCATCTTCAGGGCTAAGAGAGAGAAACAAACAGAAATATATAAAAACGTAGCAGTAACAAGAATATATAAATTGGTACAGGAGTGGAAATTAAAATAGTGACTAGATATGATGAAATAGTGAATAGATATATGATAAATAAGAATGAATATAAGACAGGTTACAGAATATAATAAACTTAAAATAGTGATAGATAAAATAAAATTGTAGATGATGAACAGAAATTCTAATAGTGACAGATATAATAATACAAGAATACGAATATAAAATAGAAAAAATACATGTCAAGAAAGGATAAAATGTAAACAATAATATAAAGGGAAAGAAAAATGAGGAGGTAAACGGAAAGATAGAAAAAGAGAAGATTAAAATATAGAAAAAGGGGGGTTGAGTATGAAGGATTTAGAAAAAAATAGTTTAATTATAGATATGGATAAGATACCAGACATGAGGGGTTACATAGGTAAAGTGTAATAATACAAGCATATATAGAAAGAAAAGATTGATAAACTTCAAAAATTAAACAATGAAAATATTGGTATTTATAACTATGAACTATGAAGAATGAAAAGAAAAAGAAAATATAAGTAAGGAAAGTTAATATGTAACTGTATACAGTTAGAAAGAAGTGGCATTAATGCAAAATAAGATGTGAATATAACATAAACATATAGAAAATAGATAAAGAAATACAGTAGATGAAAAATATGAGGCTAAATAATAATGAACTCTATACTATTAACATATGATGGATGCCAAAAGTAGGTGTGAGAACAGGTGCGAAGAAAGGTGAATGTGAAAAGGATGGAGATGAGATAAATACTAAGATATGTACTAACCGAATAAAACACGCTACAGCTTGGGGAGCTCAGACACAAGTGAGAAATACGTTAGGCCGGGCGGGCGGAAGCGATAAAGGCGATCTCTGACGGCCAAAAAAATAATGACAAAGAAGGGGGAAGGAGAAATGCAGATGCAGTGGATAAAAGTGACCGTAAATAATGTAAATTGCGTGAAAAATTAAAAATTAAATTAAATTAAAAAGGAGAAATGCAGATGCAGTGGATATAAGTGACCGTAAATAATGTAAATTGCGTGAAAAATTAAAAGTCAATGGTCAAAATGTAATTAATAAAAGAATGGCATAATAAATTAAGAATGTAAGGTTATTTTAGTAAATTAAAAATTTGGGAGTAGGTTAGGGATAGGTGATAGGAGTCGGTCTTGGCATTAACGGTAGAGGAATCTAAATTGATGTGAATGGTTTCTGAGAGGTTTATTATAATTAGGAACGGAGGCTAGGATCGACGTATTTTCGAAGTCAAAAATGTGGGTAAAGGATAGGGCGTGTTCGGAGAGTTTAGAAGCGGTTGGGTTGTGGGAGGAAATGGAGTAGTATTTTAAGTTTATTATATTCTGTAACCTGTCTTATATTCATTCTTATTTATCATATATCTATTCACTATTTCATCATATCTAGTCACTATTTTAATTTCCACTCCTTTTTTATATTTTCACACATCGGCACACAATAGTATTTGTAAGACATGATGAGTGATTTATTTATTTAATAGGCAAAGTAAGATTGTTTCAACTATATTAGAATTTTTTTAAAAACAAGCTAAAAATGTTTCAAAAATAATTTTGTTACAAGGAAAAGATAGCGAGATAAGCTGACAACAAGCCTGATGACGTCACATTATATCGTATCAAAACTAACCGCTTTGGCGCGAAATTCAAACAGAAAATTTTCGAAGTAAAAAATTTCATGTTTAAAAAAATATTTTTCCATTAAATTTCGCTGTAGCCCATTATTCAAGGAGGATAGATTTCATTGAAAAGATTATTGAAAATCACCTTGGTTGCTCATTGGGAGGTGGGGAAACCTGATTGTCTCTACCGTGTACTAGCTGTGAGTGTAATAGCTTTCATGGGATTTAGTGATAGATGTATACAGCTTGGTAGTCTCGAAAAGATTGGCCTCACCCCAGGATCAAGTGGAGATACGAAAATCTACAAAAGTACATACAGTTATTTTATGGTTTTTCTTAAATAAAAACGCTGCAAATCATTACAAAATCAATTATTAGAATTGAGTTTGAAATTTTATAATGCATTATTAATAATATCATTTGATAATAATAATTATTAATAATCTTTATGACAGACTACATATTTCATATTAATGTAACCATGTAACAAGAACAGAAAATGCTGCCACTAGATGCCATCTATAAATTTCATTTTTAAAAATTAAAAATCAGCGCTTAGTAGCTTAAGATTCTAATCCGACCGTGGCTGATAAATTACTACATTTAATTTGTTAAGATCCGTGGGCGTACCCTTACTTGGAGAAAATATCTGGCGGGTGAGAGTAATCTCTACCGAATTATCCCCTTATTATAGGAGCGAACCGTTGGCATAGTCTCTATTTTGTACTGATCCCAAGACTCTTCGTGGTTTTTAGTAGAACATAATTTCTTTAAAATCAGTACTTCCTTATTCAGAGCTGATATGTAAAAAAAAATATTCCAATTTATAGCGACAAATTCCCCACCATTAAAATAAAGTAGTACTCCATTATTGGTAAGGACATTGTGGAAATACATATTCAAAAACATTGAGATAAAAACTTCACATAAAAGTATAGTTATCTATAATAGAGCACTAGAGATTTAGTGTCGGGGCTAAGGATTTATAAGATTAGAGGGCTATTAAAAATATCACGCAAGATATGCTCGAATAATCTGCTTAAGGAATTACGTCCATTTTCTGCTGTATTTTGTAAGGTTTACCTGCCACCATAATCGATAAACTTCTTCCAATTTCATCTTTCTATCCCTTTTTTTCGGATGGTAATAATTATCTGATGACAAACACAAAAACATGCAATCAAGACTTAAAATTTGCATGTCGACGCTGTGAAAGTAAATTGGGGATGTAATGAGTCTAATTGTGTGGGAAAAAATCAGGCTGGTAAAACTGAAAAACTAGGTTGGTACAAACTTACGTTTCGATTTAATAATTTATTTTATACATACTTAAGTGTTGATGTATTCAATATCCCTCTCATTAGCCAAATATTCTACTAGGCTCATTAAAGGGTGAGATTGTTATTTTATTAAGGCAGAACTTTTTATTAGTACACAAATAATGATTTAATGTAGTTTATTATCATCATAACCATTAATAAAAATCCACCCGTCCTTGAATTTTTTTTACTTGTGGCCGATTATTTTATTTTTAAGAGGAAGAAAATGGTCCGTGTAGAGGTTAAAAAAAATCTCTTAAATAGGGAGAACTATTTATTGGATAGCTAACATTTTGACCCATATTGCAGGTCTTCTTTAGGGCTAAATATAAAAGACATAAAAAGAGGAAATAATTATAGAGTATTAACAAATAAGTATTATAGAAAGTAATTAATTTAGTGAATGGTATTTTAAAAAAAAATACCCCATATGCACGTGCGAGGTAGAGCTTTCGATTTCCTGAGCCTAGCCACTAAGCCTTCGAATTCCTCTCGTATCCAATCCAAAATCTTTCATAAAATCCTCAATACTCAATTTGTTTCTGATTTGGCACGAACCTGATATCAATCGACGACAATCTTTATTCCGACACAAAGTTTCAAAACTAGCTAACTCTTCTATCCCAATAATCCAAGGCGTCTGAAAACAAGATGGCCTCGTGACCTTCTAAGTTGAATATGTTATTTGAGTGCTACCACTGGGTAATATTTCTACTTGTCTTTATCGCCTGCTGTTACATAACATTTATTCTATTTTTGTTGTAATCATAATATAGTTGTAAATTTTAAAAATTAAATTGAAAAAAATATAATTGCAAATTTGAAAGTAAAAGGCATTCAATGGCTATTTAAGCTTAGATCATTATCAAAAACTTTTATCGTACTATGTAAATTATTTAGTTCTCATAACGGTTGTATTTTCTAATATACCATTAATAAATAAAACCAATCACCGTACGGGAAGAGAGACTTAACTGCTCCGACCTATTTAAGTAGCATACAGGGCCTAGCTCAGTTCAGCAGTTTTCACCTTCCGCAATCCCCTCGAGACACACTGAACTAGTTCCTCGCCTTTCGTGTCGTAGTTAAGAAACTATTTTGCGATAATACGAAAAGTGAGCGGATCTTCTTCCGTTCCCCGGCCTTGTTGGCGAAACAGTGATCTCGAGCAACTACTACCGTTCTTAGCGCTTCGGAGGGAAAGGAAAAAAGCAACCGATTGATTGTCTTAAAACAATTACTAATCGAAATAACAGTTCTTCTTCTGGTGCTCCTGGACAATTCTATCTGTTGGTGGCTAGCACTGACCGTTTCGTATTCCTTGAGATTGTACACGATTAAAAAATCTCCAAGCGAATTATTACTTAGTCTTAATAGGATTATTAATTAGTTTTAGTTATCAATATACAACGTCATGGTCGTTTATAACGTTGTGACATTTTTAGATAAAGAGGAGGATATCCTTAATGTATATTTCTAACTAATCGTTACATTAATATTCTCTATAATATCTGCAACCCCAGTGAACAAGTGGTTAAGCCGAATTTAGTATGGAGGAGTGAGTTCATTGTATTCAGACAAGAAAATTCATGTCATTCATGTTTACATCAATACCTCAGTACAGTACATTGGTGTGATACATATTGTTAGATTATTTTTCTGGTTGTTTATTTCAGTTTTTGCATGACCAATGAGATTTCATAACGTATGATATATTATGATAACATGTAACGTGTAAATTAAAATAATTTTCAATGATACATGTATGTGATCAAATTATATATTCTTCAAATGAATAAAATTAGTGAAATACCACAAAAGAGGTATGCAAATTATCATAATGAAATCACAACAGAGTATAATAAAACGAAGAATGTAAAATGGGAAGTTGTAATTACCACCAGTAATTAAATTGTTTATAGCAATTTACGGTTGAAATAGGTCATTAAAATCTATCTTTTATGACGGAACATTTATTAATTACAATCTAGGAATATCAGAGGAAACAACCTCTCACGTCCGACCACATCTCATTATATTTTGTAATCCAGGGATATATTCTCTCTCCTCTTTTTAGAGTCAATTATTTAACACACCATTCACATTTCGTAATTAATAAACGTTTAAAAAAAGGTCACCTGTGGTCTAATGGTAAGCGTAACAAACACTAAGCCCAAGATCGCAGGTTCGTATCCCGGCAGGTGACCCTAGGATTTTTTAAAGGGAGTAAAAAATCCTTAGTGACGCCGTCCTTCGGAAGGGACGTTAAACGGGGGTCCCGAGCCTGTACGATGTCAGGTACTCCTTAAAAATCCCTATCCTAATTAAACCTGGATAGGCAAAATTTAGAGCTCCCAATGTAGTACCGTCCGATTAGCCATAGCAGCAAAAAGTGACGTTAAATGAACAAACAAACAAATAAACGTTTAAAAATTAATAATAACAATAGGTACTATTACTGATAAAATCTGCTAGGGATAGTTGTTAAATAAAAATGTCTGCAAACATTACAAATGATTTAATGACAAACTTTTCGGAGTAGATAAAAAAAAAATATTTAAAACAGCTGATAAATTGGCGAACTACTAGAAAATCGAAAAGTACCGTATACAATATAAAATATTAAAAGAATGAATAAAATTAAATATTTATCAATTCTACGATTATTCTTCTTTGATGGCGCAACAACTCGCGAAGAGTCGAGGCCTCCCACAGTCTTAACAGCCAATCTTCTCTGCTTTGTCCTTTCTATTCCAATTTCTAACCCTCAGCATTTTCCGCGCATTTACATCTCCACAACCCACCAAACGCAGGCGAGGTCTAGCCTCTTTTTTACTTCTAAAGATCTTTTTCTCAAGGAATGTTTTGGGGACTTTAAGGAGCGATACCACTCATTCGTGCAATATGCCGTACCCATTTCAGACGTCCAGACTTCATAAAAAGCATAATATTCCTTTATCTTTCTAGAAATGCTTAAATTCACCATTTGTTCTCAATCTCCATATTCCGTTTCTATGATTGTTTTTGGAAAATATACAGGACATACCAATGCAGATAAAAATATTAAAGGTATCGAAAGTCCTACTCAAGTGCATTAAAAAATTGCAACTGTCAAGTCCACAAAAGTTTTTGTTTTGGAAGAAAATGGGTTGCTTGTGATGCACTATTTACTGTGCATTATTTATTTATTATACGTGTTCCAGTAATTTAGTGTGTTTAAATGTCCTAAATTTCACCATAATTTCAAATGTATACCTTATTAAAGTTACATAAGTTATTACAAAATATAAGGCTATGCGAAACCTAGAACCCTAGGCTCGGCGCCAGTACCTCCAATCTAAGGTTAAAAAACTACCGTCCATGGAATAATACCCTAATCCAAACCAGCTAATTACTCATAAATATTCCTATCTACGCCTCGGTTTCTCCCTCGACTCAGTATTTATAAAATAAATAAAAACATAAATTAATAAATATATTTATTTTTCTCTGCTTATTTGTTATTCAGATTCCTGAGGATCAGGACTCAGTCCATAAACATAAAACTTGTAATAAACACATCAAAAAAATTGTTTTATTATTAATAAATTGTTGGCCTCCGAAAGTTAAGGTCGGTGTATTGGTGTGGCTAGTCATGGTGACAACGCTGAAGAAAGTGGTCAGCGACCCCTTCCTTAGGATTTTCCACTTTATGTAACTTTATTGACAAATCTTAACAACACACCAGGTCCTACATAAGGCCAGTTATATGCACCTCCTAGTATTTATATGCGCTTTTATAAAGTTGTATTTTAAACTATATGAAGAGGAACGCTTAAGTATGGCACGTCATAAAATAGTAGACAGACTGATGAAAAGAATTAATCAATGTACTATAAAGCTATTTCCGTTATTATGCATTCATGTTGTTTACCTCCTTCAAACTAATTTTTGATAAATAACATATATATGAATATTATTATCAGAGAGATAATTTTTTTTTTTTTTTGAGGAAATCAAAGAACCAAGGTTATGTAGTCAGCTGAATGATCACGGACCCAACTTCATATACTCGGTGTTTTCCACATTGCAGAGGCTGGGTGTACCCCAGGGTAATTCTCCCATAGCCAAGGTCGATAAATAAATCATCTCTAAAAACCGGTCGCGGTTGTTGAGTGTTAGTGCCATAGAAATCGACTACTCCTCTACTGCGTTAGTATATTTGTAGATGATTGCTTCACAAACTACTTTATGGCGGGTTTTGAGGGATGGATAAAGTTGATCCTTTATCAATTTTATTCATCATTTCTACTCATAAATTATGGCAATTGTATCATCCACGACATTTTTTTTTTGCTATTTGCGTTATTAATTAGTTACAAATTGCACAATTTTCTAATAATTTCTTTAATTAACTTACTACTTTCAATAATTAATTTTTTGCTTCAAATTAAAGTTATCATGGTATGCAAATGTAATGTATAATATTAATAGATATAATGTTTACGGGCTTTAAATGCTTGTTTTATTTTCTACCTACTTATTAAAATATCTAGATAACTATAAAATACTGATGTCGTCCATTAGCTGAGGCTCTCAACAATTAATTGTAATATACTTAATATATCTTAATAATAAGTAATATAAATTTACCTTTGTATTTTTAAAAATTTATTATTTTTCAATAGAAAATACATTTAAATTACTCCTGATTTTAATTGTTTAGATAATTTTTTGGTTTACTATTAACATGAGAATGGTAGGCCCAACAAAATTCTAAATTATTATGTCATTATGTTATGTTACATAAGATGTTTGGATAGGGACCATGGAGCAATTTGCTACTCGCAGCAATAGGGCAGGAGGCCACTTACGAGCCGATTCAACCAACTCAATAGAAGGCAAAAATGGACGATAGAATTTCGTTAGCTCGGATCTTTTAGCATCTTTTTAAAATTTTATAATAAATTACTGTATATTTATTTACTAAATACAAACACAAATTTTAAATTTAATGCATATATCGCTCAAAGACAACGGCATAACTCAAAAATTGAGAATTTTGAGTTATACCTTCAATAGTATTGGGTGAAGCTTTTTACTTGAGGAACAACATATCTGAATTCCATTTCCAACATATTATTTTTATAAAGTCATATTGTTTTTATATAAAGTCATGTTTATGTCATGTTTTAAGTCATGTCGAGTTGTATCATGTTTAAATTTGAAGTTTTATGGAAAAAGTAATATAAGAATTTCATTACCATCATTACAATAGGAAGGCTTTGCTTTACTAACACTCTTTTTTTTTTAACTCACATGGACCTTTCAAATACCTTTATTGAAAAATTAGGATTTTTGAGCTATAGCGTTGTTCTTTTGAAGGAGCGATATACGTCATGAGCTTCTAGTTCAGAGTTCTTGGTAATTATAAAGTTAGTTTCGGATTTTTTTCTTTAATTTATACGTTTTAAGTCAAACTGACGTGTCAAATTTCCGGTCAAATCAATAAGATTCAATATTTTTTTTCTATTGTAATAGATATTAACATTATTTTACTCTTTAGGAATTCATTTCCTTCAGATTTATTGGATTAGCTATTTTAAAAAAAAATTAGTTATCAGCAAAAATTGTGACGTTGAAATTTGATATTTTAAGTAAACTACGAAAATTATTATCATTGGTGTTTCAGCAAACTTAGTTTTTTTTTAGATTTTTTTAAATAAACACCATCAAATCGAGCCACGGTAGCTTCTACCTCCGGAAGCTTCGCGTCCAGCAGTCAAAATTGACAACGCCTATATGCCATCTAAAACTATGTGCATTATCTCGGGCTATAATTGGACAAAAGACTTACATGGAACATGCATACAAAATTAATAAGGCAAGAACCAACAAGACGCTACAAATAACCATCACATCTTCTGGACTACAGATCTTCATTTGACTTACGAAACAAACGACTTATCTATAACACGACTTTATGCATAAGCACAAACAACGCTATTAAAATTCTTAAAAAAATTGTTAATGCTCCTTGGTTTATTTCGAATCACACTATACACAACATGAACATTCCAACTATAATCATATATCATAAAAATCATGTCCGCGGCAAATACACAAAATTTCACTCATTAAGACTCCACTCAAAATTCTACTTGTTCCTGCTCTTTCGTATTTCCTGTTACCAGGGCTTGCTAGGGGAAGTTTAAAAAGCCAATGGCCTTGAGACTTGCGATGGAACTAGAGGAAATACCAACACTGAGATCAAATTTGTTGGATGCTAAACTGCGCAGATTGAATAATAATATAATACAGATGTAAAATAAAAGAATAATAATAATGATTTAGTTCCATTATTCGCTCTATTATTTTTTATCATTTAAGAGTTGCTGATCGCTATATCCAACTCAAGGTTAAATAGAAGGCATGGCAATCATTCTCTTCGACAGACTCCTCTCTCTGGATGGAGTGATCGGAAAGTTTACCTTAAATATTATCCCACTAGGATTGCGACATGTTTCCTTACTTTTTGTGGTAATGCTGATAGAGAGGAAATGGTTTCTCATTTCAAGGATTGGGAGATATTCGAGCATGACTTTTGGAAACGACTGTTTCACAACCTTCGTAGCGTAAAAGAAGAAACGTATAATAAATGCAAGGTTGGACGAACAATGTTTCATAGTTATTTTTTCGATCTCTATGCCTAATTAGTTTAAGGAGAATTTCGTTTTCACGAAGCACATGATTAAAGTAAGTCATATCAGTGGATTATACACAGTGGTGACAGCGTCTACTTGTTGTGATTGTTTAAAAAAATAGTTATTAATCTGGAACTTACGTTCTGCTGCCAAATTTCAAAGCATTAAGTTCATTAGTCTCCGAGAAAAGCAAGGACTATGGGTAATAATATTAATCTTTATTTATTCTTAATAATTTAATTAGGAAGAGTGGTTTTTAATTCGGTTTTGGGGCATTCTTATCTTGAAAAGCAAAACTCCAAATTTTAAGTGGGAAATGGTTGGAATTGTAGTCAAAATACGGCTGGAGAGTTCATGTTCCGATTACATGGACAAAACACAAAGTCATTAAGCAGTCTGATAGACTTTCAATTCACATACTGAAAAAACAGCCCTGAATAAGGCATCCAATGTAAGTCGAAACGTCGCGACACGTCGGATTCTAATAAATAGTTTATCTCTACTTAAGAAATTTGTTCTTTGATCTCCACCCGAGCCATTTTCTTCCCTATAAATATATTACGGAATAAACGGGAACTGCATTGTTGGTTTAAATTCATTAATTCATATTTAGTTAGAATGTAGTAGTGCACATCACACACCAAGTGGCTGTTAAGGAAAAATTGGAAAAAACATAAATCATGTTTATCCATTCTGTGCTCTTTTTATGTAATTTTTTATTTGTTAGTTTTTATTGTTACATAAAATTAGAGATGATTTGGTACAGATCACGCTCATCCATCAGGTTTCCCTCGTAAGGATCCTAATTTAGCACATCCACTTTATATAGGCTGAGTGAGGCACAGTAGGTTCTGCAAATTCCACGTGGTCGATCCATAGCTATTAGCAGAATAGGTAATTTGCCTGTTCAAAAGGTCTCTATCCTACTACCCCGCTTTCTGTTAAATTTAATAGTTCTTGTAGAACTTTTATACATAATATGTCTTTGGAAATTGTCGCAACTTCACAATAATTTATTGAGTGGTATGGGAAGAAGGGAAGGAGCGGGGAGGATCAGTTTCAGGATCATCATCAAGAGGATCAGGATCATAAGGCACAGCAACCCAGATAGAGCTCTGGGTTGCTGTGTCGTAGGGCCTAGTTCAAATCCGGCTGTGGTAAGTAATTTATTGAACCTGGAACCAGTCGAGAGTATATCATTTATCTCCTGGTGCTCACCCAGCCTCTATAAGGTAATGAAACTAGGGGGGAAACTTCATGGTTGAGCGTGATCTCGGACAAATTACCTTTTTGCACGCCCGTTGTACTTGAAACAGTCTCTACCACGTACTGAACCCTGTCGTTCTGCAAGACTGGATTCAGTACATCGGTCATAGTGATTTTTTTATTTATTTTTTATGGGAGGGGGCGTTAAGCGAAAATTTTATATTAAAGCTATTTAAACAAACTTCTTGGAACCAAATTATTCTTTTAAAACACTTAGTATTCTCCTCGAGACTTGGCAAGACAGTTCAAAACGTGAGGAGGGTAGGAGCTGCCTTCCTCTCGACGATATTATAATTCATTATTTTCTTCTGTCGCCAAAGACGATAGGGAAAGTATGGAGAATTAATAATGTTATAATGAATGAAAACATAACGCAATAATTTTTATTCGTAGATTCAACAGTCTTAGCGCATCAAATTTGTTCAGCAAATATTAGTCTTTTTTGACGTAATTAATACGTAACTCTAACCAGCTGTTCATGAATCGAAAAGGAGTATCGTATAATACAACTCTGAAACAGAAATCATTACATCAATCATTTAAATTCACTGTTTAGTGTTTTGTCAATATCGAATTTAAAGATCATTAACCACTTTCAGTTAAAGACTCGCGATCCAAATATAAGATAATAATAACTTAATTAATCATAATATTAATACATATTTTTATTTGTATAGTTTTACGTACTGACAGTATTCTTCTAGAGAAGCGTTTTCAGAAAAATAAGTTCCTACATTTATAAACACTTTTAAAAGGTGTTATATTATGCAAAATTTAAACATGTTAAAAATATTGTGACTTTTAACAAATAGATATTATTAAAAAGTTCATTGCTAAATTAGAGTCAGAATCGAAAATAATGTGGATTTTTTCAATTCAAGTCAATTGTGTGCTACCATAATTTTGCTGAATCTTCTTTTATTCTCCCTCTCCACAAATAAAGTTAACAATTATGTAACAATAAAGGAGGTAAAATATTGGAAAATAAATATCATCATCTCATAACATTAACATTTCATATATGACTGAATTGAGAGTAAAGGTACCTCAATTCAGTTTAAGTCTCACTTTAAACAAAAAAATGTATTATCTAAAAATAAACTTTTTCTTTTAATTAGCCACATTGTTATATTTAGCGCCAGAGGCGTGATGTATCTCCTTTAAGAAAGTTGGCAGAATCATTATCGGGAGATCCCAACTGGTCAATTCTATAAATCCATATTTCCAAAAAATATTAGAAAACCATGGTTCGCAAATGCAAACATAGGAAAATACATTATAAAAACATATATTAGACTTAGAACGAATCATGGAATTTGCAATAATTACCTACAAATGGTTGGTTGGTGTAACTGAAAGTTCTCGGTGTAAAAAAATTTAGTTCCACCGATACCCTTAAGGACATTTGAATGCCTGCTATACATTTAACAAAGGAAAAAAATATTCAGAGATTTTGATATATACCAAAATGTTATTTATTATAATATATTAAAATTAACAGACTGTGAGAAAATTTGTACCATTCATAAATATATTAAAAAAATTGAAAGATATAAAAAAACCAGTACCATTACAACCGTGGATTGGGTCTGGGATTCAGTACATTTTAGAGATTGGTTTTTTTCATGGACAACTGTTGTATTGGGAGATGATTTGTCCAAGATCACGCTCAACCGCTAGATTTCCCCGCATATTATGGGTACCCACTTTATAGAGCCTGGATAAGCCCAAGGAAGGTCTTCAGATCCCCCAGTGTCCATATTAGGCTATTAACAGATTAAATAATTTATCTACCACTGCCGAATTTCAATCTGGCTAAGTACTTTAAAAATAAATTATTTTTAAGCAGTCACACTATTTCAACAAAAATTTAACAAACCTATATAATCGGATTATTTTATTTTTTCTACCTATGGAATAATATTAAAATCATTAAAAAATTAACTATCGATGTTTGGAAATTCCATATCATTGTTTAATAAACTCAAGTCTTGTCATTAGTTTTGAGTATTAACCTTACAGTCTCTAATGATCTCTGGGTTCAAGACGAAACAATTTAAAGTTTTCGTAATTACGAAGGTTAAAAAGGATGAGCATGAGAGGATTCATTAATCGTTCGTCTTTCGCATTACGTTGCTGCGGAACTATTTGAAGAGAACGTATATTCAAATAGCGGTTATATCATCTATCCAGTTCCAGAGGACAAGCATAGATACCTCATTAATATATATTCGGAACTATTCCTAGGCGGTACGCTTCAACGATCGGGTTTCGACATGGGCTTCTATAACAGAGCAGCGTAACCGGAATGTGAATGGTCGCTAAGCGAAAGACCGTAATTAAAACAATTGCCCTAACTAACTTAATTAAATATCACTAGAAGAATTGTATTTCTAATCGTCTACAATGTAGCCTTATGGAAGACTACCTTATGCCCGCGGCTTCGCTCGCGTGGAATTCGGCCTGCCACATAAAGTTTTGTGAAAGATCATTTTAAATAAATAATTTAATTACTTTTTTTAAATATAAGTTACTCGTACATCCATAATTTCAGATGTCTAACTTCAAAAGTGACGGATTCTCTACAACCTTTGAACCCCCATTATATTAAAATGGAAACCCTTGGGGTGGAATTATCCAAATTTCTTTCTTAAACTATACAAAGAACCTATCTACAAATTTCAAGAGGCTAAGTTCCTGATTTGTCTTTAATTATGTACTATAACGGGAGGGCATGCCCACGTGACCCCGCATAAATCTGTCCTTGATGTAGCCTATGATATATAACCTATTTTATTCAATAAGTTTCATCCAAATTCGTTCAGTAGTTTTTGCGTGAATGAGTAACAAACATTCGCATTTATAATATTCGTAGGACATCAAAACAAATAGTTTCACTCCTGTCCTTTCTGTTATTTTAACCACAATTATCATGTGATTTTTCCTTTATTTATGTACTATAATGGATTCTCCACAGTACCTAAAAAACTGTCAGCGGGGGAGGGGGCACGTGCCCCCTCCCCCCTAAATCCGCACTTGCTATAGCCTATGTGTTATTCTACTGTATAACCTATATTGCTGTAAAGTTTCATCCAAATCAATTCAGTAGTTTTTGCGTGAAACAGAGACAAACATACAAACTTTCACATTTATAATATTAGTAAGATTATGTCTTTAGATATATATAACAATGTTTTTAATGAATGGCAACCTGTTTTGAAGTTCGGTGACTTAAATTAGTTGTGAATCATTAGTTGCAGAAAACCAACCAAAAACCATAAGTCTCTAAACTAAAAGCAGAAAACTAAAATACCTGTAAATATTTATAATAATATATAATATACTTTTGGAATAGCCGTACGTCGACTGGGTTCTATATGATGTCCCTTTTCCCTAGCGCCTTTACTTTCCTTTTTTTTATGGTGTCTTGTATTCTGGCTTTGTATTATTTTTTTATATTTGTGCATTTTTTAAGTTTGGTGTGTTTGCAATTTTTATTTATTTTGTTATCAGCTGCTTATCTAACATTTTTCGCTGTTGTATGGGGATCTTTCTTATGATTCAGTAGTAACATTTGGGGCTTGGAAGTGGTGGGATGTATCCTCTGATTAGTTTCTAGCTTTATTTTGTGGTCAGGGTGTTCATTATTCATTCTCTTATGCTATTTTTCTGGTTCTTAACTGAAAATGCCTGAATTAGCGAAATATTGACAGGTGTTACACTATTTTTAGTTAAGAGACTCAAGGCTTTTTGGTTTGCATTTTTTCACTAGTGGTTAACAAGGATATGATTCTTTCGCTCTTCTATATTAACTGCGAATGTTTCCAAACAATTTGAGCTTAATATAGAGTGAAATTATCATATCACGTGAGTTTATTCTGTACGTTGTGGGCATGTAATGATTTTGGGCGAACTGAACGGCCATTTATAAATACATACGTATACTAGCTTTTACCCGCGGCTTCGCTCGCGTGGAATTTGGTCTTCCACATAAAGTTTCGTGACAGATCATTTTAAATAAATAATTTTTTTTTAACTATAAATTACTCGTACATCCAAAATTTCAGATGTCTAACTTAAAAACTGACGGATTCCATACAATCTTTGAACCCCTAATATATTAAGGGGGAAACCCTTGGGGGTGGAATTATCCAGATTTATTTCTTAAATTATACAAGTAACCAATCTACAAATTTCAATATGCTAAGTTCCTGATTGCCTTTATTTATGTACTATAATGGATTCTCCACAGAATACAAAAAACTGTCTAGGGGCACGTGCCCCCGTGCCCCCTTCCTAAATCCTTACAGCTCTTGCTGTAGACTCTGATGTATAGCCTATACTATTGTAAATTTTCATCCAAATCCGTTCAGTAGTTTTTGCGTGAAAGAGGGACAAACATACAAACTTTCGCATTTATAATATTAGTAGGATTTGTATTCATGGCTCAATAATTTAATAATCAAATGATTATAATTAAATATTTTAGAACTTATTTACTTATATATTATTTACTCAATTTCGAAAATAATTATAAATAAACTATTAATTTTTTTATAGAAAATATAAATTGAGCGGGAAAGAAGTATCAATAAACAATGTTATAATATAAGCTTCCAGTTTGTCTTTTATTTATTTAACTCATTCGAATTATGGTATTAAATATAAAAAGAATGAATGATATAGGATAGGATAAAGAGTTTAAGTCCGCCATTTCTTCTAATTACGAGTATTTGCTTTATTTTAGATAGTCATATTCTAATAACATCCGTTGCATTTATAGCTTTATTCGTTAATAATATTCTTTTTACGGTTTAATTCCTTTTCGAAATTGAAAACAATAGATTAAAATTTTAAACAATTTTCAGGGCAGATTAATTAATGTTACCAGCTGTGAAGAAAATTTTTATATTTATTCACTTAACAATAACAATTTATTCATGTTCAATAACATAATAATCAATTTATCCCGGTAGTTTTAAACACAAATTCAATAATTTCGGTTGATAAATACCGTAAAATATGTTTTATATATTTTTGTACTAGTTCAGCTTAATCTTTTATTCTTATTATGTTGTTAACTTCCCATAATATAGTTTTTATTTACTTAGCAAAATATGATTGTAAAAAAATACCAATCTTTGAAAATGGTTCAAACATGAAAAAATATAAAGATATTGTAGTTAATTTATTTATAGAATTTAATAGTCTATTTAATGAATTTCAGAGTAATATTCGAAAACAATGTGATGTTTTTTGTGGGTCATTTTCCTAAAAAAGGGCAAATCTTCACCCGCTCGCTTTTATGGTTTCTCTGGCTAATGTAATCAGTCGGATTTTTTGTATTTAGAAATAGTAAATGCGTAGGAAGTAAAATAATAGTTAATAACGCAAGCGATTTTTCAGATTTTGATGAAAAATATTATAGCCTTTCCTCTCTGTCCTAATCCTAATCCATGTTTTAAAAATTGAACGAATCACTAGGGCCCAATGGATTGATTTTATCATGACGTTTTGATTTTATAAAAAAAAAGTTTGAATACTCTTAAACTGTCATTTTTAAATATCCACTAAAAAGACATCGTATATTTAGACTCTTATATTTTAAGTGATTCCGTATTTTCACTGTTGTTGATTTCCTCCTTTCTAATAATAAAAATGAACCGACTTTTATGTATAGGCATTATAATTTTTTAATCATGTAAAATTTATAATGTTATTTTAAAAAAAAAAATGAAATATTTTTCCTCTCACCTCTGGATTTTGTTTGATTATTAGAGGGCCACTGCCCAAGGGAGAAATATTGAATATTACATTAAATATTTCTTGTAAATATCCCTTCTGTCATTCTATTATTACAAATCTTCTTGGATTATTCTTGGAAAACACCTATTAAAACCAATCTATGAAAATTTCCATTATGTATTACGCGCCTTTTTTAAAGATTGTATGCATTACATCATAGAAGAAATTTATTAAATAATAAGATAATAAGCTTTTAAGTATACTATACTTATTATTTACTGCACAAACGCTTCTTACGAATGAGTTATGAAAGAAAACTTTTTGTAGTGAGAAAATATTTATGAATTCATTACTGCACTTAGCACCTCTGGTCAATAATATTGTAATGATTCGTAATAAATTTAGTTTTAAATAAAATATTTCATTCATTTTTTTAGTGGACCAGTAACACATTTATCTGTAAAAAATAATTTTCTGTTAAAAAATTATGTTAATTTAAGTTATCTGTGCAATTAAATATTGTAACGGTATTGAGATAGTTCTTAAAATATTACACTAACGCAGTATTTCTCAAAAATTGCTTGAAAATAGATATTGTCGTCTCTTATTGAAAATATTTCACCATTCAAATTTCACAGTTTCAATCGTTATTGACAATGAATACTTTAGTCGTCAAATTTTAGCTATTGGTACATAATCGAATTTTCCTTATTCAGTTAATAGGAAATTGTTTATTACTACTAGTTGATGGCTTGCTTGAAGTGGAACTTTTCCATTCATTATGTGATTCACCACGGATGCGTATCTGCTAACTAACGATGGGTGATTGAGAGTCCAGGGAACGTCCAATTGCATCCAACTGATATTTAACTTTAACATTTAACATTTAATGTTTAGTAAATAAATAAATAGAGAAACAAACATATTTTTAAAGGTGATATATAGAATCATAAGCAACTTTTCCTATTCAGTCACTAAATCTGCATTCGAATCCATATTAAAACAACCGATTTATTTAGAAAAGTAATACTGTTTTGCATTTTACAGGGAATCGCGTTAAATCTGGAGGTCCTTAGATTTGAATATACTAAGCTGAAACAAAAACAATGTCAGCCTCTGACTCCATCTCGATCGTTCTTCTGAAGAAAGCATAGATCTTTCTTTGGGGAGACCCTTCACACCTGCAACTCTACTCTTAAATTCTTCCCTGCCCACCTTCCTTGTTAGGTCCAATCTTTTTAAGCCGTGATGTACCTCCTGAAAAACACTTCCGCAAATCTTTTGAAGGTTGAGAACTTCGTTAGCCAACCTCTCGTTAAGGATAGACATACTGAAATATAGTTGCAATTGTAAAAAGCGGTATTATCCTTATGAACAAATGATTGAGACAAGATTTTTTGAACTACATAAGTATGATGATAACTAAATTTTCAAAAATATCTAGTTGAGGATTTGAGAAATAATATAATAATAATAAACAGAAATAAAATAATAATAGCGAACTATTTTAGTGATGGAGACAGTTGGCAGAAAAAAAAGCAATAACTCGGAAGAAGGTATATATAAAATATCCAAGCCTTTATTAAGACGTAATCTTTGGCTACATTTTTTTACAAAGCTAAACAAATTTAGAAGTTATGTTTAATTTAAATTTATGTTTATTGTTTGTAAATGCAATAAAAATAAGCTCTTGTGAACGAAGACAAGTGTTTTGCTATAACCTGTTGCAGAACATTGATCTGATATGGTGAGACTCCAACGAAAATGTATTTCATACTTCAAAATTGTATTGCTACTTTGTTTAATTATGAGAAAATAATATGATCGATTTCAATTGTAATTGTGTAAATTTTATATTACTTCTTTTTCAGTCCAATGAAGAAGAAAAATAAATGTATGACAAAGATGTATTGATAGGTGAATTATCCGTTGAATCAGTTTGACACTAATTGAAGATGAAACACTTGATTATTTCGCTTTTAATCTAGATGCTACAAACAAATTTCTAATCTTTATAAAATTCCTCCATTCATCAGCATGGAAATTAGTACTACTTTTATAAAACGAAATAGTTTTGCACAAACGTATATGATTTACTTATATTTTGTAGTTTTTTTCAGTATTATTTTGATTTAATTTTATAACCCTTTTGTTGGATTTAACTATGTTTTATTCTTAATATGTATCTACCTAATTGACAGAGCTTCATTTGAAGTCATAAAAAATTGTATCCCCTTTTTTATCAATAATATGAAGTTATTATCTATTAGTGGAAAATTTTATAATTAACTTATGCCTATATGATATAAGTATAATTAGCACTAAATTGTTTTCCATTTATATTATAATTAGTAGTGAATTTGCCACAGGTAAAAGGGCATAATATTTCTATTGCTTTAGATTATTTATTAATTATTTTTTAAATGCTACATACACACACTCACACATCATATACAAATACATATAAAATAAATTAAAAAATTATTACTGACTGTATTCAGATTACAGAACCGATTTAAATATACTATTAAGGTCATATCATCATCTATAATTTGAAATATTTGTTGAAACGTTCATTTCTTGATGAAACGTTTACTGATAAATACACATTTTCCATAATTATGTTATTTGTTCATAATAAAACTCTCGAATTTTTATTTATATGAAAAGTTAAAATTTGTTTTGATTTAACTCGAGCCTGCGGAAGTGATACAAAAAATGTCATCTGGTTTTGTCGAGATAAAATATGTATTTATTTGTTTTTTTAATTATATTTCTTTAATAATATATAAATAAATTAAAAGAAAATAATAAGAAAGACGTGACAAAGACAGACTCACCGCCGGACTCAGTGATAAGCCATGACGATCGTAGATAGGAGACTGACTGGACACAGATCACTCGGACACTCTTCACTATCGAGAGCTTCGGCACTGACTGAGCCTCCTCGACCTCCCCACTTCGGGGTATACCCCGGCGCCTCTGTGTCTCTTCTCCTTCCTGGCCTACATCCCTGGGATTCTTCCTCCAATCTTAGCATCCAGAGGATATCCATGTGCCTGTACTTATTACAGGTAGATTATTATCAATTAGTTCGTAGGGTAGTACTATCGATAATTCTTATGACCTAGTTTCTATTTTATGACCTAGAACGGAAGATGGCTATAACGTTTTGAAACCGTAAAAGAATAAATAATTAAGAATAGAAAACATTATTCATTTTTACTCTGTTTGTAGAGTTCCTGTTGTTCAAATCCGGCTCTGTCAGATTTTATAGTATCTGTTAATAACTGGGGATAAAACCTTTAGGATCTGGGACCCTCCTGACCTGGGAGGATCTAGGAGCCTCTATAAAGTGGGTACCCTTCTTTGGGAAAAATCGGTGGTTGATCGTGATCTAGGACAAATCACCTCCCTCCACAACCGTTGTCCTAGAAACAGTACAGTCTCTACCACGTACTGAACCCAAGTCTAATCATGAGTGATAGTGGTACATGTTTTTTTTTTCATTCAATATTTCTAGTTTCTAGTTTACGACTCGAGGTGGAAGAGGGCTAATAAATAATGTAAATAAATAAAAATGAGAGAAAATAATATTTATTTTACTTAATTTCATGGAAATTACTCCCTTTAAAATCAGATAGTCTCTCCTATCAAAAACGATGGTTTGAATACCCAATCCACATATTTTTCAGTTTAAATGACACCATCTATTGCATTCCTAAGTGTTTTATTATTACTATCCGTTTTTTTCACGCATTTGTGAATGAAATAAGATGCGAGACAAGTCCATAAACGTGCAATTGTCAGTATTACGATAATTTACGAACTTTCCCAATATCCTGGCTGTGTCTAAGAGAACTGTTTGTTGAACCTCTTTCATTATTATTATTTTTATTTATTCCCTTTATCATACAGATATTGAATACATTGCGATCGAGTAAGACTTTCATCTGCAATTATAGACAAATCTATGCACTTTACTACAAGAAATAAATAAACGCATTTTCAGACAATGGTCTGACGACGTTGTTCATTATTCGTTTTGATTTGCGGGCTCTGTTTTCCGATATCGGGTATCTGGGACACCATTTGCGTAATATAGGCTACTCAATAACCTAAAAATACTTTGTTCAATAAATAAACCGTTCTCACGATTTTAATTGAACTTTTCTGAAGCCTTCCATAAAACAACTTTTGACTATTTGTGTATTTAGTACATCCCCGAGAATAAGAGAAAAAGTTTAGAACACGATAAAGTATTTAAGTATAACTCGGAAAGAATACATTTTATGGTTAATTTATACATTTATACATCTCCTAAGTGTATTGAATTTGATACACTTGTTTTATAAAATATTCCGTTGATTTTTAAAATTAAAGAAATATAAGCCTGTTTTCCTTGCGCTTGTTTCCTTGTCTCATCGACACATCGATCGCCTTCAATGTTTTTACTAGTTCGGTCACCTCTGCGATTAAATTGATTATATTTACATTTCCACAGTTAGGACACGGAATTAGTCGTTCTGGTTTCATTTACATCTTACTAATATTATTAATGTGAAAGTTTGTATGTTTGTCTCTCTTTCACGCCAAAACTACTGGACGGATTTGGATGAAACTTGACAGTAATATAGGTTATACATAAGAATAACACATAGGCTACAGCAAGAGCGGATTTTTTTGGGGGGGGCATGGAGACACGTGCCCCCCCGACAGTTTTTTAGGTACTGTGGAGAATCCATTATAGGACATAATTAAAGGCAAATCAGGAACTTAGCATCTTGAAATTTGCAGATAGGTTCTTTATATAATTTAAGAAAGAAACTTGGATGATTCCACCCCCAAGGGTTTTTCCCTTAATATAATATGGGTTCAAACATTGTATGGAATCCATCAGTTTTGAAGTTAGACATCTGAAATTTTTGATGTACGAGTAACTTATAGTTAAAAAAAATTAATTAATTTATTTAAAATGGTCTGCCACAAAACTTTAAGTGGCAGACCAAATTCCACGCGATCGAAGCCGCGGGCATAAGCTAGTATTACATATATCACATTGAAGTCAGAGAAGCGTCTCCGTATATGGGCTCATGTTGATGACGTCAATTGCTTAAAAAGCTACTTATTTATATCTCCTTTAAAGTATTAGTGAAAAAGTAGGTTGAAAAGATTTTAAGTCAAAAATTGAAAATGTTTGATCTAGGTATCGCTTATTATAAAATGAAGTAATTTATCAGAGATTGAAGACATAGTCTTCACTGAACGCCGAACTGTTCCCGAAACACGTGGTTTAATCGTCTCGGATATTTATGCGACATAATGTCCACTTTCATAGATTTATGTAAAGTTTGTCAAAATGACCAAGACATTGTTAAGGGAATAACTTCCCAATTCATACAGTTCTAAATGCTACTATAACGATGAAATAACCAATACAACTAAAAGCCATGAAGGTTCTTGGTTTCAGTGCATGGTAGGTAGTTTACTGTGTCTAAAAACAACGGTTGTGCAAGTGGTTTATCAAGCTCAACCGCCAGATTTTTCCCCCAATTAAGGTTACGCTGAGTGAGCCTCAGGAGGGTCTGCAGATTCCATAGGGTCCATACATTAATAGATATCCAGCCAAATTTGTCCCCGGGATCTTCACCATCTCAGCGCTCTACACACTGAGCGACCACGCTCCTTCAATTGATGCAACACTAAAAAGATTCATTTAAAATCAACTATCAGTAGGTAGTAAGCAAAAAAAAAAAAAAAAACATACAGAAACATTACAAACCTTGTTTTTCATGACTCTTTAATTTAACCTAAATCGTGTAAAAATAATGGCTGTAGTAATTACTACAAATCACCGAAGTTCCCATCATAACTTATAAACAGAAACTGGATAAATCTATGGAAGAAAAGGCCAGGAGGTCAAATTTCAGAGGTCCTACATTTAGTATCCCTCTGACGTCATTCTCTTGGAGTGGGCGGAAAGCCAACAGAATTTAATTTACTGCCTTCTATTTAAATATATTTTTTACTTCAATAAACTTATTCAATTTTTTATTATAGAATTGGTTATTAAATTATTATAATCACATGATAAATACAACCTGAAACACCTTAAAATGGCTTGTATAACTTTAATTTTTAAACTACTATTTTACCTACGAGCATGTTCCAGTAAAGTCATTCTAAGAATAATTTCAAACCAATTTAACTTATTATTTCTCTGAAAAACTTTCTTAAGAGAATTTACAGTATTGCTATGGGGACGACTATGGTGGCAAATTTTCAAAATATCGTAGAAGTTTATATCGTAGAAGACAGCCAAAACCTGTAATTAATAAGAGTACAGGAGCTACCCTGCAATAACCAATAAAAGTTTTCAAGTTCTGTCGTTCCCAAGATTAGATTTTTTAGTTTAAGATGATTTTTGTCTATAATGTTTTTTTCAGCTTGGCCATTATTAATCTTGAGAGATGGATAACGTCTCAGAATATATGGAAATAAGAATATTCGGTTTGAAAAACTATGAGATCGTTGGAGAATTTAGGAGATTACACAAGGCGGAATTGGGGAGCATGCCTACTAATTAGATGTGATAGTGTCGCGAATATTTAGATAGCCTTATACAGTTGTCGGGCTTAGCAATAAACAAATTCTTAAATAGTTAATAACCTCTAAGCCGAGTTGTAAACGTCTGAGGGGTAGACCGAGACATCATTGGGAGGATTGCGTAAAGAGTGAACTAACGAATTTAGTGTATAATACGAGGACGGAAATTTGTGACCAGAGATACGTGGTATCGGCATCGATCTTTCGAATTCTCTAAGTTTCATTGTTATAATTAATATTATTTCTTCAGGATAGCTGTATTTTACATTTGGTAAAATCAGTCTTGAAGTGGTCAGCACAAACCAGGCGTCCATTGTAGTGAATGAAGTAGAACGCGATTTGCAAACCTATCAGGAATTCCACTAAAATTAAATGCGGTTTTGACCAAACTAGCGAAACAATCTTTGGTATTGCCAAGGTTTTGGTATACCCGTAGGGAGCAGTGACCCATTTTTCTGTGATTGCTTATAAATTAGTGGAGAAAATTAGCGTCACTTTATTTGCTATTTAATCGTGACCTTTTATTTTTGTTTTTTATTGTGTATTGGAAGAGTTTGATAATGCGGAAAAATATGTAAATAAAAATCAGAGATGTTCAACAAAAAAAACAAACAAAGTGCAGTTAAAAACCCCAAAGGAGTTATTTACAAGTACTCGTACTTTTAATACTGGCAAAAATCATCTTTTTGATTCAATTTATAAAATTAACACTTGGATACTTATTAAACCTGTTTGAAACAATGTGTAAATTTGAGAAAAAAAAAAACCAAAAGAAAAGAAAAAATCGTTAGTAGTCTGTCACTCCAAGTGATCCAGAAAAAATAATTTGTTTCATGGCTATAGTGTATATGATAACATTATTTTTTGTATGTGAATTCCTACATCGTTATAGCAATTTGAATTTTTAATATTTTTTTTTTATTTTCAATGGCAGCCTTTAGTTTGTTTCTTATATTGGTATCTTTTTACGATACATACTTCACGCAATTAAGAATTGGTGTTACTAAGGTTGAAGGAATATAAAATATTTTAATTATGAAACAACTGTCTAAGCAACATTTCCAGTACATATTTAATGAAATTTTAGGTCAAAATAATATCTAAATTGACATGTTTTCAAGTTGAAATTCGTAACAATTTTTTCATCTAACAATTCTACAACTATTTTTGTTTATTCCAGAAACTATTCATCTAACTAGTAATTCTTTTATATATATATATATATATATATATATATATATATATATATATATATATATATATATATATATATATATACGAGTATATATAATTTATGTTGTTTCTTCTGTTCTTAAAAGATATCAACGAAGTTTAAGGAAATGGTTTAATCGATGATTTCCCGCTATATCCAAAAAAGCCTGTTTAACTGCTTACTGTAATATATAACAAAACAGGTTTTTGGCTGATGCCTAGGTTAGCTGGACTTTTATTTCGGGTCAATCTATTCAAAAAATACCTAACAAGAAATACCTGTTAAGCTTTGGCAAAATTATTAAAAATAATATATGATTTTTTTTATTTTTATAGAAAAACACTAATATGATAATTTCAAACTTTCGCGTACAATTTATTGTGCAATATATTTACCAAGATATGTAAGATTGTTAACAATATTCTTTGACATTTTGAATGTATTTGTTATATAACTGATGTTCTCTTTGATACATTTCAATATTCCTGGTTCTATTTCTCTCCTCCTTACCAATGTTATTATCTTACACTAACCATAGGATCCTCCCTGCCATTGCTGTTAACGATGTGTCGGTGCTAGCGAGACAGGCTCACAGTTATAAATGCTATCAAAAGAGGATGAGTTCTCTAACCATCTGGATTACGTCTTTTCAAGTCTTTCAAGTCTGGATTACGTCTTGTGTCAAGTCTTGTGAATCATACCCTAACCATTAATAAACCATAATAAGTAAAATTTCACCATGCCTGTGGCATCCATCTCACTGAGACTGCGTTATTTTTAACGATGATCTGAGATAAATCTAAGGTTCATACGGTAGTGTTCCCATTTGGAAGATCTCATAAGAATATGCTCAGCTCGGTATGGCTTCGAAGATTGCATGCAAAGGTGAGGAGCAAATAGTGCCATTTGCCACAATAAATGTAAATCTGATACATAAAAATAAATTATCAACAAGAACTCGGAATGAAGTGGAGTACGTCGTAAAGAGACGGTTCATTAAATGGTTACCAACTAAATAAACTCTTGCCATTATGCTTTGTCTGACCACTTGTAGCCTAAAACATGAAAAAACTAAGAAGACTTAGCTATGAATGAAGAATGTAGGATGTAAGCCCAGCATGTATGACATCACGAGACTGGATTCCAGAAACGGTAATGAGTCATAAAATTGAACGAGGTCAAGGATTGCCTGAGAAACCGACGACTTCGGGTACCTGCATTTTTTCTGTTTGATACGACTTAAAATTGGAAAAAATATATTTTATTACTTCTCCGAAAAATTATTCCGAAAAATGAAGTCCTTCTGCACGATAATTTATATTTTATTAGCGTTTCATAATTTATTTTTAAATATCATATGGCGTCATACGTCAAACGTCATGTTATTTATATTTAATTTTATTTGTATTGAAGTTAAATAATTAACGAAACATGAATTGTTTATTAGGTATAAGAAGTGAGTGAAGTTATAAAAAATGTAGGGGGGGGGGGGGGATTTTAATTATTTATGAAGACGATTGGCCATAATATAAACATTTTTTAAGCACGAATAATTAATTGTATAGCTTATATTGCATTTCCAAGTCAAATTATAACTTTTGCAAGAGATATTCAAACTTAAGAGTATTAACAGGAGCTTTACTAACCTAAATGAAGAGACAATATTTGTTTGATTGTCTGAGAAATTAATTAGTAAATGATGTTTCAGTATTTTTAATTCATCGAAACAGTTATAAAAACTTTTACATACAGAATATAATTTTTAAAATGTAAATTTACTGTTCGAAATATTAATCACAGTATTAATTGTACCACACTAATAAAACCATTATTCAATTCAACATAAGATATTTTACAGCACCACATGATTTTTTGATATTGAATTGAAAATACATGCAGTTTTTGAGCGATTGTTGGAAAATTAAAAATTTTTAATATAAAAAAAAATTACCTTTTATTCTTAAGCTTTATAAAAATAATAATAAAGCTTTATAAGGAGATTGAAATGTTTATACAGGGCGTCAAACCCAAAACAGAATTCTGCAGAGACAAAAACGGAAGACCATTAAGCACAATAGACCATATGTTGGTAAGATGGACAGAATACTTCCAAGAAACTCTAAATAAAATTAATGAGTCAGAAAGCTCAGAATTTTAACAGTACTTCCAGAAATAGTCTACGAAATAGGCGACAAAGATATCCCACTAGATAAAGAGGAAATAGAAGAAATCATAATGCAGTTGCAAAATTGCAAACCTCAGGGATAGATAGTATTATTGCAGAACTGATGAAATATGGTAACGAAACACTAATATTTGGGATATTATATCTAAACATTAATATATCTAATTTGGGATATTTGGATTAAAGAAGAAATGCCAGAAGAAAGGTACAAAGCAATTTTATGTTCCAGATATAAGAAAGGTGAGTAAGAATTTAGACTGAAGTGTAAACACTATCGAGGCATAGCTCGAATACTGCCTACAAAGTGATTTCTGTTGCTGATTGCAGAAGATTAATGCAGAACGCATACTGGGTGATTATCAAAGTGGCTTCAGACCAGGGAGGTCCACAATAAACCATATCTTTAGGCAAACACTGGAGAAGACTTATGAATATAACACTGATCTGCATCATTTATTTATAGATTTCAAACAAGGAAAAATATAAGTAGCCATCATAAAACTAGAAATCCCAGCTAAACTGATACGACTCATGAGGATGACACTATCAAACACCACATGCAGTGTAAGTTTAGGGATGTCTCTCAGAACAATTCAAAGTACAAAGAGGACTCAGCCTGACCTTACAAAAAAACTAAATACTTGATGACACTATGAAAGGAAAAGATAAAGGCGGAGGTTGTGGAAATAGTCAATAATATATTCTCCTACTGTTAATAAGGAAAATATAGAACTCCAGAGCATCTATCAAGAACCCGTTATTGTCAGTATAATAAAACAGGGAAGACTGAGATGGCTTGGGCATGTGGAAATGATTAATTTAAATAAACTCCCCAAGATAATTGTTTTGTATAAATTCCTTTCTCCTTTAAGCATATATATATCTTTATTGAATGATGTGGTATTTTGCTGAGAATGGCTTGCAAGAATATCAATGCAGATTCCACAGTGGAAAAATTTTTATGGACTATAAAACGTACCTTCATATGCTGTTTATTGACTACTGCAGTGCTTTCGAAACTGTAAGTAGGAATAATATGATTCATGGTCAATGAGATTTTAATATTCAAAGTAAGCTAAATGACACCAATGGTAAAGTATATAATTACATGGAGCCCTCTGTGGCAGCTTTCCAGTCACTACAGTAGTCGTGTATATTTTTTGGTAGCATTTAATTTTTTAGTTCTTAGTATTTTCTCCATCCTTTTCAAAAATTCAACTCTACTCAGTTGTCGTTTGTTTCAGTCCATGTTTAATGTTATCATAAATTAGTATTAATTCTATTCAATTGGCATTACAAATCAAAGTTGAGTCTTAGCACTCTGACTTACAATTACATTAAAGTAAAGAAATATAAAATATATTATTATACAAACTGAAAACAAGTAACCAGAACGAGAAATTATTTGTATATATCACATTTCCAAACCACATTATCATGTTATTTTTGAATTGAGGAAAGAAGGATTTCTATATGGGATTGGAATACCTAAGATTTAACCAAAAATTTGTATTTTTGACTCAGTTAACAGATTTTTTCACCAAGAATAACAGGTTAACTAACTATTCTGGGCAACAAGTTTGCACTAATTACACGAGCCTAGTGTTTTAACAAAGTTTTCAATAGGTTTAAAAAAAATAAAAGTTTACCACAGTTATTTTTTTTAAAGTAATAAAAATTATAATTAAAATTTGCAATTAAATAATTGCATTTAATAATTTGGATAACTGAGCCAAACTTGACAAATTTATAATTCATTAGGTTGAAGGAAATTATGTTACACCAATGATTCTAGTCTAATAGTATTGTTGTAATATTAATTGAAATGTTTAAACCTCACATATTCTCACTATTATTACATAGTCGACTTTTCTCTTTTCCAAATTTTTTTTAAAGTTACCTATTTGATAGAACTATTACCCACTTAGACCTATCTTCTCCTTAGAGTTATTGTTTAATCTCTGTTCCATTTTTAAAAGCCTTTAGTGCATTTTGTCCTGTTATATACTTCAGTTAAGTTAAGAAAATAAATATCCCTCGATTTTCTTTTAGAATAGAAAAAATCTCTATAAAGTGGGTATCCAAAATTGAGGGAAAAACTAGCAATTGAGTGTAATCTCGGACAAACTACCTCTTTGCACCTATGTTGTCCTAGAAACAGTTCAGTCTCTATCATGTACTAAACCCAAGACTCTTCAAGGGTTGTAGTGTTACAGTTTTTATTTCCTTGGTGTGTATGAAATTAGATTTGCCTCAGTATATTTTTTGTTTGTTCCAACTCAAGTTTTAGTATATGTTGGCCTTATATCTTATTAATTCTAAATTAGTTAATAAAAATTATAAAATTACAAAGCTAGTCCTACTTCTAAGGAGCAGGAAAGAGTTGAAAATTGTGGGGAATAATTACTTGTAGGCAAAAACATTAAAGGGAAATAACTCTAGCTATTTATGAAGGCAAACTTCCTACTCCTTGTAAATTTATTAGAAGTTTTGGAAGGGATATAAAACTGGGGACCTGAGCCTGTGCAATGTCGGCTACTCGTTACAGAATTACTCGTTATAAATCGGCTTATTTATAACAACAAAGTTAACCAACTTTCTCTTATATTATTGAATCATTAGTGCTGGCTGCTATAAATAAGGAAAATTATCATATGTAACTTTTTATTAAGTACTTTTAAATAAAATAAGTAAGAAAACCACAGTGTCAAAACTTGTAAACGGTTCCTACATAGGATTGAAGTTATCAAAATAATTACAACTATTATAGTTAGCGAGGTGTATTGGGGATAACACATTATAACTCAATAACTGATTATCTAATTACTAACTGACATTAGTTGCAAGCACATTATCAATAAAATAACGTTATAAGAGAATAAAATTATAAACTACTAAATTTATATATTTTACATTCTTAATGTTTAAGAAAAGTGACTATTTTTAAATTAACAATTTAATTGACAATTGAAAATTTTATTGAAATTATGTATTTTTCTTAATATAATTCTTATTTTTTACAGATTTATAGACATATAACTTCTTTAAAGTTATTGTAACGATGCAGACAAATTGTTTTAAATGATTGATAATGACATATAGTTGTCGAAAGGTTTTAAAGAATTAAACAATTTAAGAAGATTAGATGACTGGATGATGGTTTTTCCCAAAATATAAAAATGAAAAGTGACTATTGAAAAGTTTAATCATTGATAACATTGGTAAATCTTATGCTACGGATCTAGGACATGTAGGACATTGTGCTATAAGAAAAAGTATTTTAATAGTGTTGGTAGGGTATTGATGTTTAGTCTGGAATGTTAGATGGAAGAAAGAAATCCAATAAGTAAAATTATAGAAGGTTTAGGTTTTATTGCTTATAGACGCATAACATCTATGGTCATCAGTGTCTTTCTTCTTTTGGTTCAATATTTATTTCATTATTATTCTTTTGGTTTAACTTTTATTTCCATTTAACCTACAATTATTATATTTTACTGAACATATTATTTTGTTTAAGAAAGGTTATCACTTTGTCTATATTTGTGGTGTTATCATCCAGGATAGTCGGGGTTTTCCTATCAATCCCCAAGCCTTGAAAATATGTTTTATATAGGGGGCAGTCTTCCAAGATGTGGGTGATAGTTAGTTGCACTCTGCAACTTCCGCACTTTGGTGGTGCATCTCTCTCAATCAGATATCCATTTCAAGAAGAATATATATTCTTCTCCTTCTTGAAAAATGACCATGGAGAAGAATATATCTCCAAAAAATTTTATATTATTGACGTTCATATGAGAAAAATGGTATAAATCAAGATAAACAATTAAAGAATTGAGAATGACCCAAGGGGTCGAAACGTCTTTGTAGAAAGCGAGAAAATAAATAATTATGACTGGAGAATGGTTTTTTTTACTTCTTAGTTAAATATCATCAATTACTAGTCCAGTAAAAACCTATATCATAATATATATTATTTTTTAACCTCTCCTGAATCCATGTCTGTCAATCAAATATTTTATTCTAAAAGTCTGCAATTACAATTTTCTGTAGGTCCTTGTAGCTCTATTCAGCATAGTACCTCACTGATTATATATATATTAATATATATAGGGATTTCAGTATAATGAAATGTAATATGAAAGAAAATAGTTTACACATAGATTTTATTATTACAACTAACACTTTTTAAAACTCTATTTTAAAAAATGGCTAACACTATTATTTTATTTCAAGGTATCGAATTATTTATTGCTGAAGGTGTAATAATAAATTCTCTAAAGAACTTAGCTTTGAAGAAATATAATAAAATCGTCCACTCTCTTTTATTTAATGTTTAATGTTTTGGACAAGCTATTTACTATCAAAAACTGTTTATCTCTATGTTTATTCCTGGTTGTAATTACTACTTTTTATATTAAATCATTTTAATTGTCCAAATAATAAAAATATGAAGGCCATTTTGCACTGTGTATTCTGTTTCCTAATAGTATATCCATGTCCTACTATGGCCTATTACATACCGATGGGGTAACTTTGGAACATCGGGCAAATTTTAGTTTGTGGTGATTCCATAACAAACACATTTTGTTGGCTCAGTATACAATACGTGATTTGTGTAGGCCTCTACGGTGTTATTACTTTGTGGTAATTTGGGGACTCTAGTTCGCAACACTCATTATATGGCTAGGTTTCATTCCTTTCCACATTTTTTTCAAAATTCTTACTTTCATGGAACTTTCTCTTGTGCTTCAAGAACTGCGAACATCAGAATACCTTCTGGTAGGTATAAACATTAATTAATGCAAACAATATAGAATTAATCATGTTATTATAAGTATTTTGTTTCATAACTGGTAAATTGTAAATTTTGATGTGTTGCAGGGGTAACTTTGGGACAGTCCCAAAGTTACCCTATGGTTCTTTTATCATGATTTTTATTGGACAATAATGCCTAGAAATGCTTAAAAAGTTCTTGACACAAGACCATACAAGCTTATACTAAAAAAAAGTGACAAGAAGCCTTAATAATGACCTAACAATTAGAAATAAGACACTATCAATCCAAAATGCCACCTCCAAGTACGAATTACCAAAAACTACAAAATACATTTTCTCTTGTTGTTTCTTATGTAAATAATAAGCCTACACAATATTGTGGGGTAACATCGATGCAGATTCATGTTTCTAATGGAATACATCACTGTCCCGATGTTACCCTAATCGATTGGGTAAGATTAGGAAAATTAAATTTTTTTTGTTAAATATTCTTGTTTCAAGAATTATTTTGCAGCCAAATTTTTGTTAAAGGAAGAATGACCTTATATATTTTTAATTCTGTAAGCATTTTAACTTTAAAAATAAAGATAGAGCCAGCTTAAAACTTTTAAAGTGTTTCTAAGTTACCCCATCTTACAATATTTAACTCATTTACACGACATATTTAACTCAGTTAAAATAAAATACTAAATAGATCATAGTAGAATATATGAATTAATTAAAAAATAATCTTTAAGAATAAACGTGATAAATCTATCCTAAACATACCTAATATCATATGTTTATACAATGAAAAAAAATTTAATGTATATAATTATTATAATTCTATGTATATAATTAATTATATAATTATAATATAAGTAATTTAATAATTAATATGTAATTAATAGCAGAACATTTGCACGTAGACTAAAACTTTTTACAGTACACAGCTCTTCCATGACATTGTACTTTAAATAAATGATGGTGAAAGATGATTTATAAGCACTTTAGTATTCTTTCTTAAAGCTCAGTCCCCTGAAACTAAGCATCAAAAATCTTATTAATTTATTTGTATGAAGAACATAAATTAAAAATACCAAATCAAAATATTTTTTAGTCTTAAGAAAATAAACGACTATATAAATATTCTGTACAATTTTTTTTTTTTTGTAACAATTTTTATAATTTAAGTTTTTCACTAACATTCGAAATAAAATTTTTAATGTTATTGTATTATATTTTAATATTTAAGGTTCACTATTCTGCGGATATTTGGTGCTAAATAAATTATTTTTTATAAATATTTTATTTTTATCAACTAAAATAAAAAATGTATATATGTGTTTTGTGTTTATTATTTATTTATTGCGAATGGACCCAGGAGGATCCTGTAAAGCATTCATATATCATTTTTCCCAAACTTCATCTTTTATCTTTTCTCCATGTGTATTTGTGTACATGTATTCACTGTTTACCTACAAAGCAAATCTTATTATGTTTTCATTGATAACCATATAAAAAAAATCTTTTTGCAATGGTTAAATGTAAAAAAGAATTAATTTTATTTTTTGTTTTAGTAAGTACTTTCTCACTATAATTAAAACACTTCAAACTGAAGGTATCTAAATTTCAAATCAAATGAGAGTATTGAAAAAATAATTTCTTCGGCTATTTACTTTAGATTTCCTATACTGAATGCTTTGGATTGATTTGTAAACTGAATCAATTGTTTTTTGGTTTTTTTGTATAATATTAGTTCTTGAATCCTCTCTCCCCTCCCCTCAGAATTCGATTCCTTAGCAAGCTTGATGATTTTCAACTGTTTTATCATGTGCTGAAGGTCAACCACATTATGTCAATGTTGAACCAATCCAGTTTTTTCTAAGGATACAGATTAGCTTTTCATAATATGGGTTTTTACCTTATAGTTTTTTGAGGTGGTTTAGAATCTTGGAAAATAGAAATATCTTTTTACTGTTAAAACATCAAATGTTTTAGAAAGAATTAATTTAATCTGTTCCGCAGGATGTCTCTCAGAGTTGAGTTACAATAAGTTTTAACTGTATATTCGTTTGATTTTTAGCATTTTCCCAACATACAAGTTATTGTGAGGTGCAGTATAGAAAAGAGAATTTAATTATGGAAAATGTGTATACTTCGGTAATTTTTTCATCAAAAACTAAAAGTTTCAACTAACACTTGGAAGTATAGATGATATAGACGTGGTCATAGAAATGTATCACCTATGATTGTTACCTTTTTATCCTAAATGTGTTAACAAATAGTGAAATTGTATTTGCTTACCTACTAGTAGTAGAGTGAGATGGAATCAGTGACTGGTAGCTTAGTTATGCCCAGAGTATATAACATTAAGCACGTATTTATTATAATTAAATCCAATAGACTGAGTTTCAAACAAATGTCTAATGAGGAAAAAGTTAAGATAGTTTGACGTTTCCTGAAGCTGGAGTTTCTTCACTTGAGATAGCAAGGAGGGTGAGGTACTACCAATCCACTGTGGTAAGAATAATAAACAAAAATTTTCTCAAGGATCTACCGAGCGAAAGAAAGTGACTGGAAGGAAAAGGAAGACAGATGAGCGTTTAGATCGCATGATGATGAGATTATCCTAAGAAAACCGCTTCAAAACTGCTAAAGAAGTATCTAGAGATCTAGCAGATAGCTATTTAGCAGATGTAAGTCGAGAAAGAGTAGGCAGAAGATTAAGAGAAAAAGCTTTATGGACAAGAAAACCAGCCAAAAAGCCATTTCTTAACAAAAACATCTGAAACAATCTCGCCTAAATAGGGCGCAGAATTTTAAAAATTGGACATCTAATTACTGGAAGAAAGTGGTAACAGAAAAAAAGAAAAACATAGAACTTAAGTACAAAAAAATGAGCAAAGCATATCGATGAACTTGGCCTTAATTATGTAATTAAATATTTAACATTTTTTTTAAAATTTATGTAAAATAATTTCATATAGGATTGAGAAAGAATTGAGCAATGTTCGATCTGATTATATTAATATCTTTAAAGATTTTGACTGATCATACTTTGTTTATTCAACATTAATAATAAAAGATTTACAGTTATTAAAAAAAAAATTTCATATATTGTGTTATGTACACCTACGGAAAAGTTTATTGTCGGCTAATTACGTAATGTCTCGGCGGAAGGTCGTCGACAGAACCGTCTCAGTGTGCACGTGCAGACTCTGGCAAATTATCAACAAATTTTTTTAAACATAAATAAATATATGATATTTACTTCCATGCTAACCAATTTATTTATTGTTTATTTATGCTTGTTAATGTGTGATTGAAATTTCAACTTTCACAATTATTCGAACATGTATGAGTTTTATTTTTAGTCTTTTGAAGTTTTCAAATGTGTATTATTTAAGTATATACGTTTATGGATTTATTATTTTGTCTATAATTTTATAAGTTTTTACTTGTCACATTCATTAATTAGATTACGCCCATTAACTCTTTCATTATTTAGCTGCTTCTATCAATAAAATTTAATAATTTCTTTATAATTTTAAAACAAGATATCAGTGAGTTAAATAAATAAGAAAGGTGGAAAATTTTAGAAGGCTTTCAATTTTTACTAAACGGCCAGGACAAGGTCATCTTTGACCTTGGAGAAAGTGATTCTGTAAATTTGGAGGTCAAGCATCAGCTTTCTTTGGTTCAGTATGATGCAAAAAAAAAACATAACATTATATAAAAAAAAACTTGTAGATACTTAGAATTTTTTAATGATATTTTGAACATTTATATATATATATATTTTAAATTACCAGACAAGAAGCCACTTAACATAATTTTACTTCGTCTGAAAATACTTTATTTTGTTAGATTTCAGAGTATCTATGATAAAGATTATAGTTGTTATGTAATTACTTTTTATTTGTTTCTTTAAGATACTACTAATCTTTTCCTGGTATAAAATTCATTAATTTTATATTTTTTAAGTTTTGGAGGGGATATAAGACGAATTTAAGTTTTGAAGTAATAAGATTACCGATAAAAGAGACAATTAAGATGGTTTAGGCATTTATATCGACTGAATTACTTATTACTACTTGACACGTGACCACAAGAGGAAGACCAATACAATCAAGGATGGACTGCATCACTCAGATACGGAAGAAAAGAGAAAAGCATCTAAAATATATGGAGAGTTTGTTTAGCACGAGGCTGCTATACTTTGGTATGCCTGGATGAAGAGGCTGAAAGATAAAGGAAAATAAACAAAGAGAAATGATGAACAAAAAGAAATCCAGCTTTTTGTGCAAAATAAAAAAAAAAATGAGAAAATCTGTACCACTAGTGCTCAAGAAGACCAGTACAGATGTTCATGGAGAGACTGTAGTGTTTCAGTACATACGAGAGACTATATTGTTTCTTTGTACAACTATTGTGCAGGGAGGTGAATTGCCTAGGATCATTCTCAACCGTCAGGTTTTTCCCCTTTTTTGGTTAACCACTTTATATATGTGGGTGAACCCCAGAAAGGTCTCCAGATCCCAAAGGATGCATCTCTGGTTGTAAACAGAATAAATTTTCTGCAACAGCAGGATTTGAACTTGGGATCTTAGGTGCGGCACCAATGAGCCACACCACTCCTTGTATCCAATATTGGTAAAAATAATTATATCCAATTGTATATTGGGATATGAATGTTAGAATTCGCTGACTAGGCATTAAGGACGATACGGTCCGATTAAAGTTGGTCCAACATCGCAACTACCGGACTGCGCAGTATAGAGTAAACTTTTAAAATACCGGTAAACCATTTCGACTTCTCTAAGTTGATTAATTTTTTAACAATTAATAAGTAATAGTTTTAAAAACACGAATCGAAATAAAGAAAGTAAAAAATAATTTTCTACTCAAATTTAATAGTTATGAACGCAAAAACTCATTTTATCGTTAAAAAATGTGGGGTGCTTGGTGTTTATTGAAAATTATTTTCAACTTTTTAGTTTTGTTTTCAATTAAAGTGTATTAAACAACTGTTTAACCAAACTGTTATCTATTTTTTAGGTTTTAGTTCAACTGGCGATAAATGCCCAATCTTAATTTTTTGTTAACTAATATCCATTTTCTAGTTTTTAGTTCGGCTTACTACAAAAGCTTGTTTTTCACTTTTTCACACTATAATGTTCTTTTTGATAATAATTGTTGACCTATGATAATTTCTTCAACATATAATGTTCTTTGTTGCAAAAAATGGAAACTCCATAGTTGATCCAGCCAGTAGTCATTTGCTTGTCTGAAAGATTAAGCCATTAAGATTTAGCACACTACGGTGTATTCAGATATGAAAAATCGCTAATCCTAAAGCAGATATAGAGACAAACTTATTAAATTATTTTAATGCAATCGGTTCTTGAGAAGTATGCAATGTTTCTATTTAATTAGAAGTTTTGAAGTGGTCGAATATCGAGTTCATAGATCCCGTTACTTACATAAACGAAAGAAGACCCAGACCTGCTTTACTGTAAAAAAAAAAAATCGAGTAAAATAGATAGCTAGAACTAGGATAATAGTCTAATTCTACAACTACCCACGCGATGTAAATAAGAAAAAAATACCTTTCATTAACACGCAACTTATATCCATCCACTCTTCCTCTCGTGCAGCTCCTCATTAACACACAACAGAAAACTGTGAAAACTTCTAGCTAAGGAAAACTGTGACTGCGCAGAGTTTCATAAGGTGATTTCCATCTATTTTTTATGAGCTATTATAAGGCTACTGAAATTATGGTTACTTTCCCATACTGTACAAATTTATAAAAATAACTACAGAAGAAGGACTCATTTTAAATTGTATTGTTAATATCAAGCCCTTTTACATCATATGTCAGCATATGTTGCGACTTTATATCTTAACTTGAGTTTTTTGCCAAAACCGTTGTTTCTGGTAAAAGTCTTGATGACGAACGATATGGTGTGATCAAAACACAATAAAAAAATAGTTCCAACGGCTGACTAAATGGGGAAAAGTAAGGTGGCTTTTCCAAAATGGGTTTCAAGCCCTTCAAACATCTTTTAGATTGACAGGATCAGCAATCCGATGGACTTTAATAAAAATAATGAGAGTGATTCCGGGTGAATTTTGCTGTTCTGTACATTTACGAAAAAGTGATTTACTTCGTTTGCCCCTATAGTTTTCAAATTTAAGAGTAATACTTGTTCCCAGCATTATTTGATATCTACTACCAAGATGAGCAACAAATGTTGCAAAATCCTGTGTAAATGCAGTTTTATACATACAGTTCCTATAACTGACTCTAAGATGTTGGGTAGTTGTTTACCGCGATTTAGAGACTTAATGCATAATTTCTTTGCATAATATAAATAAGTAAACTTGAAACTGTATTTACTTTTTTGTAATATCTTTTCTTGTTTTTAAAAAGTAATGTTTTTGTATTGAGCTTCATTGTTTTAAAAAAAAATCAAGTGCGTTTACATCATTGCCAAATTTTGGCTCTAAAGAATAGTTTTACATAGCTGGACTTGACTTGTTCGGGTTGGTGTCCGATCCTTTTCTTGCAATAAGCGTCAAAAAAGTGCTTGTGGAAAATTAGCAACGTGGGAATAGTAATAAAAGGATTAGTTTTTGTAGCTTCCCTTTAAACGTTCGCCATATTGACAGCTTGGATTGGTAAAGGTGTGCCCTAGGGTTCTTTGGCACACCCATTACGTCAGAAAGTTTACCTGGCTCGACCTCTAAAAATAATCTCAGGAACCTTCCCTTTCAATGGGTTCAATGGAACACAACGTTCATGAAAGTAAAAACCAGCTGTCTAGGGGTCCCTGATCTTGGGTAAGGCGGCCTCATGTCAAACTAGTGTTGCCAACATCCGTTATTAAATTTTCCCTAAAATTAACTTAAATTCCTATAAGACTTGGACAATTTTATTTAATTTTTTTAACTAAAATGTCTCTTAGCTAAACATTAAGTTACATACGTTTGTTTAAATTTACACATTTTTGTTGTTGAATAGTAGGTATGAATTTATTTTTCCAACTGGAAACTAAATATTGTCTTTTATTATTTTAAAAAATATATAATTTGTTGAGATCGGTAAAAATTTTAAATATCTAAATTACCAGTTATGTGAGGCAGCCAACAGAATATTTAGTAGTTCAATATAAACTTACAGGTCTCGCGTTGCCCTCATATGATATTTAGTGGAATGTGAAAATAATTGAATTTTAATCTAAAAAAAAATACTGTACCGCTAAAGCACATGAAGGTTACAGATTGAGAACATTGTAGGGACTATACTGTCTCTAGGAGAATGGTTGTGCAGGAAGATGATTTGTTCTAAATCACGCTTAACCGCCAGGTTTTTTCCCAATTAGGTTACCCACTTTATAGAAGTTGAATGAGCCCTAGAAGGGTTCTCAGATCCAACAATATTAATGTAAATTCAAGAGAAATGTCTATTTGTAGTTCACTATTCAACATTCAATCCTTCTACTGTACTTAAGTTTTTACACATTAAATATTTGTACACAGTTCTCACGAAATACGTTACATCTATTTTTTTATTTATAAAATATAATTTATTCCAGATTATAAAATAACAATTAGTAACTAAGTCCTTTATTATGAAAACCCGGAATTTAATAATATTAAGGTTCTCTGTTTATGTTTTTTTTGTACCAGTAACTCTAAAGGTGGCAAGCCTGATCGACGTAAGTTTCAAAGATGCTCAGTGGAAAGACACGTAGTCCTTACGCTGTTATGTCACTGGAGGGAGAAGTGTTAACGATTATTGAGAAAAACTAACGTGAGTAGTACGAAAATATATATACGAATATTTATATAAATAATATACTAATATGTTTATTTTTCGTTTTATGCAGCGAAAACATGTTAAACTCAAATTAAAAAAAAAAATTGGCTTTAGGCTTTCACTGTAGGTACTATTTATTTTAATCACAGCACATTTATATTTTTGTTTCACCGTTTCATTAAGTTAATCATTGTATTATATGTTTTTAAATTTAATCGTATGCTGCTGTTATTACATTTTTATAAATCTGAAATGAGAGATGTTGTTTTTTAAAAATGGTTTAAGTCAATTTACATCTAAAATAAGTCGTTTTATCTTTTAAATAATTTTAATAAATATTATTTCATAATATAATTTGAATATTGTACAATGTTAACATCACTCTTTGCTAAGTGCTAAGTGTTAAAAATATAACATTCACCCATATTTTTAAATTAATTGAAACACAGACCCTTAAATATCTCTTAACATGAAAAAATCTACTTATACCATTTTAAACAATAACAGCTCATATTAAAAAGTATACTATAACATACTGAACATATTTGGAACAAAAACTGTGGTATACCATTTTCATGTTCTTTGTCTTCATTACAAAACATTTTTTTCAAATTAAATTTCTTTTTTAATCATTTAAAATTTCTTTTTCAATCATATGATGAAGAATATCTTTTGGGGGGCGGGACCAAATAGTTTTAACTATATACTAATTTTAATATTAAAATTGGGATAGAATTAAAAAATGTAATTTAACGACCTGACTTGTTTCACAATTCTTCATATGCTTTAAAATTATATTAATACCGTCTAAAATTGAATCAAATGAAGCAGCTATCTATGTTCATTAACATTAATTAATGAATCAGTTAACATTAACAATAATCATTAATCAATAAACAATTAAATACTAATTTTTAATTTAACTTATTTCGTCATTTTTTATATTAATATTTCCTTTTCTTGGATTTAAGACGTCTGTCCCCGAAATAAAGAAATACTATAACCTTTAGGTTATAATTTTTATTAAAGATATAATCGGTCGAATTTTATCTATACAACTGGAATCTGAGATAATGGCCCGCATACCGTTTAGTAGACGCGAAATTAGTCTCGCTTTGAATAAATTTTCACAGAGAGCTTTTGCTCTCTTTATAATTCATTATGATAATTACAATAGATTTTTAGGCCCACCTGCAGACTTGCCCCTCCATGATGACCAGCAGCAGCATTTTAGTAAGGAAAATCCGAATATATTATGATTTTAGTAGAAAATTGATGAATCAATTCGTGCATATTTTGAAATTTTATTAGAAAGCAATACATATAAAATGGCCGTAGACATTCATATCTTTTAATTTCGTACTTAATTTGGATGCATGATATAAGTATTTGGCCAGGAAGAGAAGAGACTATTTGATTATAAATATATAATCAATATTTGTGTATGCAATAGAAATGAAAAATATATAAAATATATCGATTGTGGGCATGTAAATTAATAAATCTGTTAACTGGTATGGATGGAACATGTGGGACATGTTACAGACCCTCCTAGTGCTCATCCAGCCTCTATAAAGTGGCGGTTGGGCGTCATCTCTGACCAATCTCCTCTCTACAGTATCCACCATATATCATATACTATACACTGAAAACTCTTCATGGATTGATGTAGTACAGTTTTTTTGTTTTCTTTTTTTTTGGGGGGGGGAGGGCGGCAACTTCACAGATCCACCTAATGTCATGTCGGATATTATATGTAGTAGTGAAGTTTTTCTTCCTTTTAAAAAAATTTACTCCAAGTTGGAGTTTTTCATTCAGCAGAATGAACTATGTTGTCTGGAAATGAATTATTTCCAATCTTTTAAAATTAATTCATTTGAAGATGGGAAATCCCAACGATTATAGTCAGCTCAACAACAAGGCGTTGACATGGAAAAGATAGTTAGGGAAAAAAGAATATTTTCATATTATTTTGTATAGAAAATGTAATAATTAATCACAGCAATGGGATAGAAAGAGGATTTAAAACTTAAAGCTGGGGATGCTTTAGTTTATATTAACGGTGGCGGTTACTATTTTACATTTTTAATTTTCAATTTTAGTTGTCAAAACAGTTTTATTGCTTCTCCTGTAAAAAATGTCAAAATATCAAGGATATTAATAGGTTTTACTAAACATACAGACACTTGATTTGCCAGAAGGAAACCAAAAGAAATACCTTGGGGAAAAATGCACTCATTACCAGCAACAAATAACGACTTATATCAGTGGAATGAAACTTTGCAGGAAAAGAAGAAACAAAACCTGAATCAATCACAAGACTTAGCAAGGTTTCCCAAAAAGGGCGATTTCAATGCCATATTAATAAATATTTAAAAGCCATAAAACATTTGTGCTTTTAGTAGTGAGTAAGATTTTAGTGACATACTTCATCAACATATGACAACTATAATTTATATACTATAATAGCTATATAGCCAAGAGCATAATAACCCGAGACAAGAGGTTTGAGGTCGAGGCGAGAACGAAGCGGGCTTTCAAACCGAGAGGAAAGGAATAGGAATCAGAGAGGATAAAGAGATACTGAGCGGAGAGAAAATCACGGAGTATATAATTGATTGATCTAGAGCACCTCAAAGTTGGGTGAAACTGAACAAAAACACTATAAATAAACAAATATTATTTACAAAATAAACAACTGTAATTAATATAATAGATAAATAACTAAAATAATAAAACAAAAAATAAAATCCTGCTTCCCTATGACTCATGTCTTAAGTTCAGTATGTGGTAGAGAATGTTCTGTTTCTAGGAGAAAGTTTGTGCAGGGAGGTGATTTGTATTAGATTACGCTCAATCGGCAGGTTTTCCCCCCTATTTTGGTTAACCACTTTATAGAGACTCGGTGAGCCCTAGTTGGTCTCCACGTCCCAATGGATCTATCCCCAGCCTGTTGATAGATTAATATAATAGATAAATTAACTGAGATAGCTGGATTTTAACTCGGGACCGTGGGCCCGGCAACTCAGCGCGCTACCACTGTGGAATCCCGCTCCCTAAATATAATTATAATAAATAACTATATAATCGTAATAATATTTTTATCCACTAGATGAAATAAATACAAATTACATAAAATTATTAACAAAGAATAGATTTGGTCCGTATTATATTTATTTGAATATCTTCTATTGATGTATATTTACTGAGAGAGATGTTTTGATTTCTCCACTTCTCTTATCTCTTGATTTCTGCTTACTCAGACTATCAGGGATCGTATATCTTCAGATTTCAATGCGTATTAAAAGCCCCCCCCAATTCGAATCCAGCTGGACCTATTTCAAATTAATAGTCATTAATCCACTACAATAAAATTAAAAGTCATATCAGTATTCATCGATGACCTGTTATAAAAAAAAGTGTGTTTGTTTTCTTGGGTTTAGGGGCGTAAAACATCTAGGTCATCAACGCCCGTGAAAAAAAAAAAGTTATTTATATTCTAAAATATATATATGCCTGTCTTTCGTTCTCATACAAGTTTATTTTTGTGTTCTTAAGTACCTATAAATATTTTCATCATCTTAAAGTATCAGACAGAGTTTTAATTTTATTACTTTACTTGCAGACTTGGTAATGTTTTTTTTTATAAATAATCTTTTACAACTACAATATAATATTATAAATAATTTTTGTATGTATACATATTTATGTATATGTGGTGTTGTGAAGTGCGCGTTTTTAAAGTAATGAATTAAATAAATGGTGTATTCTTGGTTAAACAAAAATAAACCAATACACGTTCTCAAGGCATGAGTTGGCATGATCACAACTGTTCATGAATCATTGTTTGTTGATAATCATTAGATTAGATAAACTGATGCTAAATTTTATTTAAGATAGTGTTCTTATAAAACACATTCATTATAGATATATATATATATATATATATATATATATATATATATATATTATTATATCTTTCTATAAATATCATGTATTTGTGTTTAAAATCTTAATTTCTATTGTTACTAATTTATACTAATATCTCCATTTTTAATAATTAATCAATTATTGGTTTAAAAGGACCTCTTTCAATCCCTCAATAATTAGTGTATAATTTTGTTAATAAAATTAATTAGTATCGTTGTAAGCATTCATTCTTGTCAATTTTCAATCGGTCAAAATAGTACCGTAAATTTACAAATTATAATTGTTTGGTTCGAAATTCTTCAACTTTCAATACATTACTATTTAGTGCTACTCACTAATCATTTTAAAAAAATCCGAAGGTTTACATCTGTGTTAGTGGGGATGGGGGGGTTTGTTACAACAATGTTCATTATTTTGAAAATAAGGTAATTTTGTTCTAGTTATATACATGTAGTAATATTTAACTTGAATAATATTAGTTGGCCTTATATATATATTGGAATGAAAATGGTCCGGGTGGAGCTCAGAGAAATCAATATCAATATACAGGGTGTCCCGAATTTAAATGGCAAAACTTCAGGAACTTATAGGAGACCGAAAAACTAAGACAAAAAGTCCTATAGAGATTTGCTCGTTTTTGCTTAGTTTTAGAGAAAATCGCAAAAAAAGGAACAAAACAAGTTTTCATTTTTATACTTATTTATTTTCATTTATATTTATGTTATGTTCTTTTTAATGTAAATATTGCTCAAAATGTTGTCCTCTTTCACCAATGCAAGCATTACATCTAGCACTCACTTGACAAATTGCAGCTAAACATTGTTCTGATGATATTTGGTGCACTGCATCTATGATTCGGTCTCTTAATTGCTCTCTTGAGTTGATTGACACCGAATAAACTTTCTGCTTCAAGGTTCCCCATACGAAGAAATCCGTGGGTGTCAAATCAGGTGATCTGGGTTGCCAAGGTACTACTCCTCCACGACCAATCCATCGTTGTGGATAATTTATATCCAGCCAAGCTCGAGCAACTCTGTTATAATGAGCTGGACATCCATCGAGTTGGAACCACATTTCAATCCGCTGTTATAAGGGAATGTCATCTAAATAATTAGAAAAGTCGTTCTCCGAAAAATGTGTAAATGTGATACCATTCAATCTCCCAGGTAAAAAAACTAAAAAACTCAAAGGAGTTGCATTTGACCCTTCGAGGTGGTGGGATGTTTCTTGGGTGCATTATTCATGTCTTGTTTTTCTGTTATTCTCTTTCTACCTTGATGATGCCTGAATGGGCGAAATATTGGACAGATAATTTCTATTTCTGTTTTAGTTTGGAGACTTAAGGCTTTTCGTTGGAATTTTTCCACGGTCTTACCATTTAAAAAAAATATTTTTTTTATTTTAAAGAGAAAAGATTTGCCCTGGGTGGGATCTTTTCTCTTCAAAATAAAAATATTTAATGCAAATCTTTAAACATAATTAAATGCAAATCTTTTCTATCCAAAATAAAAATATTTAAAAATTAAAACAACTAATAAAAAATTGCCAAATCGCAAAACTACTTTTCCTGGCCGCTTTAAGCTGCTACACAAAATACAGCATTTTTTTTTTTTTTATTTAAGTGGTAAAAATGGAATACATCGCTTTAAAAAAACGAAATAAGATTGGAATAAAATGTATTCCAAATCTTCGATTTTAGAACTTTTATTTCAATAAAGAAAATGCAGTAAAACAATATTAAGTCATTTTTCTTGTAAACTATAAATTATTGTTTTTATCTATAATTCAAAACTAAACAAAAATAAATCCATTATTTTATTTAATATCAAAACTATATCAAATTGTACTCATATTTTAATGGTCAGTTGTGAACACTAGGGGGCTACAATATAAGTATTAAACAGAACTTCAATTTCTAAATAAAATCTGAGTACCGCTAACTAAAACGTTAATCTTCTTCAATTAATTAAATTAACAGTTTTATTATTTGTAAAATGGAGGTTGCTCTTCCGTTAGATGGGCGTTGGGCTAATTTTAAAATAATAACAATAATCAGTTAACGAATAAATTATAATCGATAGATCTCTTGTGAATGATCAGGGAGGAAAAGGAATCTTAAATAAAAATTACCAAATTTGGAATTTGGTGTGATAGTGAGTTGAATGAAAATCTGATGCAATTTGTAATCACACGAGATCAGCGATTTCACTCTCATGAGTGAGTAAACAGTGGAGATGACGATTCCAATGCACCCTTGATTTGAGACAATCTTGAGCATTGAGAGGATTCCGATGTTAGTATTCCCTACCTCATACTCAATGCACATAATTATTATTTTCGATAGTTCTCTGGGAAAATAGTGAGACGTGAACCATGAAAAATAATCATTCATGCTGTCATAGTGAGTATTTCTCAAGACGGGATCTAACCTTAAACAGAGCCAGACATAGCTAAAAAAAGTTATGCAATGCAAAGAAAGCTATGAGGACCGAAAACACTCTAGCAAAATATTTGCCCACTTGTGATTGCTAGAATCCGTTTTCATAAACATCTGATAACGACACCGGAAAGATGAGTAATTTAAAACAGAATAAATAGAAATTGCATTATATAATTGCACCATCTTTCAGACATATTGTGGTCTGTTGTAGCACGTATGTATATCGGTTGTAAACATACTTTATGATAAATTATACACTGATAAGCTATAAATCATTTAACCGCATAGCAGCGCTAACGATATTTCTCTACACTTTCTGAACAATTATTGTCAACATGAACATCGTATGTTTATCGCAGTATGAACAATATTTGTTCTGTAGAAATTAGATCATTGTTATTAAAATGAGCAGGCAAGATGTAGGTCACAATAATTAGAATAATGATTGATATCTGTGACTGAAACTTTTAAAAATAACCAATGATTTAAAATCTAAAAATAAACACTATTATTTATTTTGATTATATATAGTTTGAAAACTTAAAATACATGCTTTGATGAGAAACGAAAGTAAAAAGTACAAAATAATCTACAGTAAGTTTAAAATAAGAAAAGAGTGATGAACAAAAAAATTCATTCTATCGTAAATAAACGTGGAGTGGTTTTTAAGATATTTTAACAATGAATGTACCTTATTCCAATATCAGCCAATAAAACATTTACAATATATTAAAATGTAAAATAATAGTAGATATTTCTATAACTATTTTTTATAAAACTTCTTTTGTTTCAATCTATAGGAAACTCGAAAAACAATAATTAACCGATATTTGTAATATTAGAGAGTCATTATGAAAATATCTTAAAAAGTACCCCTACCTTTTTTTACCGAAAAATTTTTTTTTTTTGTTTATAACCCTTTTATAATTTTAAACTTACGGAAACTTATTTTATAATTTTTAGTTATGTTTTATATTAAACCTTGTTGTTTATACTATTATTAATTTCCTAGGTTTTAGTTCGGCTAGCTACAAAAGCGTATTTCTCAGTTTCTTTAGACTATTATTTATTTTAGTTGCAAAATATAGTAAACTCCCCTGTTGATCCTGTCTGTAGTTACGACATGATAAACTCGTCTCAAAGATTAATTCATCTATCCCTTAGTTATTGGCACAAGGTACTACCATGTGGTACTAGTCTGAAGATCCTTTTCAATATAATATGACAAAATTATGAAATTAATATGTTGTCGTTGGTCCTTGAGAAGTGTGAAAAGTTTCAATTTGATTGAATGTATTTGTGGTCTAATATCGAGTTCTAAGATTCCATTACTTACATTCGTAATTACATGCATACATACACGTGAAAGCATCAAATGGAGTTTTGTTTTAAGTCAAAGATCTATCAATATTCAAGTTTCAATCCATCCGTAGACACGTTTAATTTATATTTTCATTACCAGTATATTGTTAAGAATTTAATAAGCTTATTTCAACTTCTAAGGAAATTAATTATTAAATGACATACTTCTATTAAAAGTATACATATTAAAGTGTTATATGTTAAGTAATTTGTTTCTTTAAAGTCTCATTAACAATCAAATCAAAATTTTTTTTAAATTTTTTATGATTTCTCTTAGTTATATTTTCTTTTATTCATAACTAATTTTCAGTTAATTTTAATAGTAAACATCGAAATTAAATTCATATAATTATTTTTTTTTTTAGTATATTTAACGTTTGGACTTTGTTGCGGCTATTTATGTTGAAGGAAAAATCAGAATTCGTGTCTGGTTTATCTCATGCATGACAATCATCGGGACATAAGATTCGTTAAGAAGTTAGATAATGTGTTTCAAGAGGATGAATTTTGAAGATATTCTTTAAAAATTGATAAATGAGCATTGAATTTTTCAGTTATACAAAGAGGAAAAAAATAGTTAAAAGTGATAACACTTATCTTTAAAAAATCAATCAAATTCTTGTCATTTTCTTTGATAATATCAATGTTTTTTTATCTATTCCGGTCTCGTGTCTTAGTGATGTACTGTGTCAACAACTCAAAATTTAGTTTTAAATTTACTATGGGATCCAAATACCACCTCGATTCCACTTACGATACGACAAAAAAATTATTTAAAAATCTTTATGACAATGGCGGCTGTTTTAGCCGTAGGTAGTGCCTGAAACCTACTATTATAGTTTATTACATCTTAATTAATTCATACTATACATAATAAAGAATAAAAGTTGAAAGTTATGTATTCATATTTTGGGAAAATGTTTACTATGTTTTCTAAAAAGCATAATGGAGCGAACGTCATTTAAAAACAATTAACTCAAAATTATCGGAAATATTGCATAGTTTTATTCCGAAAAGCCAAAAAAAATTATATCGGTTGAGAGTTGTAACACAGATGCTACTGTTTTTTACAATTGAACTCATTTGTAGATTCAGAGCGCGATTTTTAGGGCCTGGGGCTTAGGAGAGCATTTTTTTTTAAACCTGAATAAGTTCTATTGGAAATAATCCGCAATAGAGTGTAACTGTTGTGCTTCATTCGCCAATAATTATAGGATTCTTTGTTTCATTGGTTATTTATTATTATTGTTCATTTGAAGCACTGATTGCCACTAAACCTTGAGAAACAATTACGTTCTTGCCCAATTATAAAATAACTTAATTTTATTTTAAATAATACCTACCTCTCAAATTAGCCAACGACTACATTTACAGAAATTAAATTCTAAATAATGTTTATTAGTATTTTACATAGAAATCGAGCGATAATGCTAAATTTTGGAAAAACGGTAAATGAATTTTTCTGAATACCAGTTTGAGAACACTCCACTTTGGTATGAAACCAATAGCTACTTGCCACAACATTGGTTTGGAGGGAACCCAAAAGCCAAGATGAATACTATTTTTATTTTTGTAATCAGGCAAGGTTTCAATCTGGACAGCAAATAGGAGATTTTATTTCCTCACATTACACCAACACACCTCAGCCAAACAGCAAAAAAGAGTGCTCGAAAATTCTTCTGTCGTATCAAGTTCTGTTCATGCTGAACCAAATCATATCCAAGTGTAACCATTCTGACAGCTAAATCTTAGTATAAAACCGGCTGTGGTCAAAGGTTTCATAGTGAAAGAAATATGTCACTGTCCAGAAATCTCTCCTAGTCTTTTGGATAAGAAAAAATAATTTCCCAGTTTCCATTCAAATAACACAGGCCAACAAAAAAAACCTTTTTGAAAACTTTTTTAATTTTAATAGCTGATCTTGATAGATTTTTATGTGCTGAATCCAAATCTGCTCGTAGTTTTTATGTATCACCCTTAGTTTCCAAGCAAAATGTATTTTATTATATAGTCTAATACCCATTTACAGTATATAGGGAAATCAATGAAACACTGTAGAATCGTAAAAATGGTTTGTATTTACAGTAAAATACTTGGAATAGTAATTTTATGTGATGATACAAGGTTCACTTGTCAACTGGAATTGGTTTATATTTTCTTTCCCTTTTTTCCTTGAAGCTTCTTGTGTAGCTTTTCCTGCGATGAATAGCTTGCTGAACTTCCCGGTGAAGTGACCAACAGTAATCCCCCATCATGTTGGTATTCCAGCGGCCCTGGTAACGTTTTTCCATCACTTTAACGTCCTGGTGAAAACGCTCACCTTGCTCCTCACTAACATCTCCTAAATTTTCCGGGAAGTAATCGAGGTGGCTGCTCAAAAAGTGAACTTTCAGGCTCATCAAACATCCTAACTGTTCAAATTTTTTTAACATGTTAGCAACAATAGCCTTATATTCTGGGTCTTTTTCATTTCCCAAAAACTTGGTGACAACTTGCTTGAATGAAACCCATGCTTCCTTTTCATTTGAGGTCATTGTGGATTCAAAGTTAACGTCAAACATCATTTTTCTAATATCAGGCCCGGTAAAGACGCCTTCTTTCAGTTTAGCTTCTGAAAGGTGTGGAAACTTCTGACAGAGATATTTGAAACAAAGCCCATCTTTAGGCAAAGCCTTTACAAACTGTTTCATGAGACCTAACTTAATATGTAGTGGTGGTAGGAGCACGTTTTTTGGATCTACAAGGTTTTTGCGTAAAATGTTCTTCTCGCCAGGCTTTAAAGACTCCCTAGCAGGCCAGTTCTTTCTGCACCAATGTTGATTCCGAGCTCTACTGTCCCATTCACACAAGAAACATGGAAATTTGGTAAAACCCCCTTGCTGACCAAGGAGCATGCACGTAACTTTCAAATCACCACATATCATCCAACCGTGTGCAGAATAACCTATTTTATTTAACACTATTTCTAGATTTTCGTAACTCTCTTTCATATGTACAGAATGACCGACAGGTACAGAGGCATACATGTTACCGTTGTGTGCTAAAACTGCCTTCAAACTATTTTTGGATGAATCAATAAACAACCTCCAATCTTCTGTTTTGTATTCAATTCCAAACTCATTCATTAAACCATGAATGTCTGAGCAGTACACCAAATCACCCTCTTGTTCAAAATACTTCGAAAATTGTTGTTCTCTCTTCCTATACACATGAATGCTGGTTCCAGCCGCCAGCAAGTTCTTTTCTTTTAGCCTAGAGCCAAGCAGTTCAGCTTTTTCTTTTGTTAAGCCCAGATCCCTAACTAAGTCATTAAGCTCGACCTGAGTGAACAATTTAGGCTCTACATTTTCTGTAACACATTGGAATTCTTCATCGTGTTCATCTAACTCCGACTGTACATCAGAAAATACTTCTGTTTCAATAGAATTTAAGTCCTCTGGTGGTTCCGGGATTGGCAAATCTACACCGTGCCCTACTGGTCGGATGGCGGACGGAAGGTTAGGGTAGCTTATTACCTTCTTGTTCTTAGAGTTATGACCAGTAATATCTACACTGCAAAAGTAACAGTCATCGGAATGATTTTTTGGTTCCCTCCATATCATGGGAACAGCAAATTTAAAGTGTTTTTTCTCTTTTTTTGACCATTTCCTGAGGTCTTCAACACATACATAACATACCTTATGCGGTGCCCAAGGTTTATCCTGGTCTCCAAGTTTGGTTCCAAAGTATGCTAGATAAACCTTTTTCACAAAGTCTGTAATGTTTCTTTGGTGCTTTTTAATAACAAACTCACCACAAATATAACAAAAACTGTCAGCAGAGTTTTTACAGCCGCGATGAGACATTGCACTGAGCACATGTACAGGAAACGTAAAAGTGAGGTTATGTTGAATATAAACAAAACATCAGCTGTTTAGCATGTGTTTCAGCAGTGCTGCCAACATCATCTTTGTTCATTAGACCTATTTTTTCATGTTATCTTAACTATGAAAAAGCTGTTAAATTCTAAAAATATTTCTTTATTTCATGAATTTAACTATAAAATGTGAATAAATGGTGGGTGATACAACTTTTTAAGCATCATATTTGGATTCAGCAACCTAAACAACATAAGAATAAGGTATTTTCATTAAAAAAGTTTTTTCATCGTTGGCCTGTGTAATTTGTTGTATCAATGATTTAAATTAATAGTTTAAATTGATAATAAGAAGGTATTTATATGATTAAGTTCATTCATGTGTATAGTAAAGGATATTTCCCTTCTTTTTCTCGTCTGATATTGTTTTTACCATCTATGAATTTCTATGAATTTCAGTTTCTTAATTCACAAAGCCTATGCTATGGCTGTTAAATAATTTATCTGCAACTGCCGGCTTTCAACCTAGGACCTTCAACACAAGCCCTATACACTCAGAGCTGCCCTTTCTAATTTAACCATAGAATCAATTATTCAAAACAATTAATTCGATCTAAACTAAATGCTCTGGTTGCCTCTAGCTTCTAAAACTAAAATCAGTGACGCAGCTGAGAGAAGCTAGGACGCTAGGATCTTCTGGAGTTCTGCTTTGCCAACCATATATCCAAAGCTTGATACCGAATTATGAAGGGTAGAATGTAAATATTTTACAGAAGAATGGATGTTTTCAAGACAATCTATTTATTTTTTAAATCATCTTTAGTCTTATATTACTTTTTAATAATTTTTATTCGACTTTTGTATTCTGCTTTTCTTAAAACGGAATTATTTTCAGGATATATCAAATTTGTATTTTTTTTTCAATTAAACTGATTAACTTATAACCTGTTATAAATCAGAAACTGTTAGACAACATTGTTTATTTTTAAAACCAAAGGACATCAAATACTATAGAATAGAATAGAAAAGTAACTTTATTCTGGGACTAAGTCACTTTAGAATATCAAATATGAACAGAAAAGTAAACATAATATTTATCTGGCCAGAAGGCTAAATATTACAAATCAACTATTAAGAAGTAATAAATTTATTGTTCTCATACTATTGAATATGACTCAATAATTGTTCCCTAAAATAGACAAAAAATACTTATTATTTATTCTTGGGACTATAAAACTTGAGACTGCTTGGTTACCAACCGATGAAAAAAATGTTATAGTTATTTTTGAATTCGAGATAACTAAAAGGAAACCGTTTGGTTATGAATGTTTTAAACTATCGTTATTTAAACATAAAAGTGTGACAACATGGGAAGTGCCTTGTGGTGTTAGCGGTTTTTGCGGCTGCTATTGGAAATGCATATGTGTGATCTCAATACCATATTTTCATATTACTAGATTAGTTGTTTAAAAAAATTGGAAACTAAAACTTCTTTTTAGGGTTAATTTTTTTACCAAAGCAACCTAGAAGTAATGTGCAATTCATTTCAACCGAATGATTCAATAATTTTTGGTATTCGAAAAGTTATAATAATTGTTTATAAAACATATACGAATAACTATAATTAAAATTTGTTTTCGAATAAATTTATTTTTCGAGAAAAAAAATATTGATAAAATAAAAATACTTTATAATGTAACAGATAATGTAAGCATCTGTCAAAAAATTGTTATGAACAAATTCCTGAGGTTAATCCCGGGCTAAAAGTGTAAGTGGAATAAAAATAGGCATAACGTTTATTTGAGTTATTTTACAAAAAGTATGCATGTGCTTTTTACGTTGCCACTAACTGTATGAATTTATTTCATTACCGAAATTAAATATATTTTTTTTTCTAATATCCTAATGAAACCTTTCGAAAACGTTTTCCAGTCATTGAATAAGGTTCGAAATATTTTGATTTGTTGTGATAATGTTTTATATCCACAGCTAAAGGTTACTTGAGGTCAATAACCTTTCGTTATCAGTTTTTGTACCGTTTTCAAAAATTGATATAAATACCAAAGAGATCAGTGAATCATGTTCATTTTAAAAATTCGTGTACACTTGGGAATATACAAAATAGACATTAAAGGAAGTTACTTCATGAAATCTTCTCAAGGTCTTCAGCCGTCTGCATAGCATCGGGTAATTTACATTAGTTTGTGGACGCAAATAGAATTCAGAAAAAAAACTTTATTTTCAATACAATGTTCTATTTTGGTTTTTTACATTTTGCTTTTATATTTATTAGTTCTTTGATATATGTTAATTCGTGTTATTGATTCCTCTCCGTTAAGAGGTGTAGAAATAATGGAGGCCGTCTATTTTAAACTACTTCCTGTTACCCCACTTTTCTAAAAATATCTTTTTCCTTAGGTTATGCAGGGCCAATGTATGGGTTTAAGGTGTTCGCCGGACCCATGGTTTATAGGTAAATAGTATATAAAATTAGTTTTATAGGCTGTTGAAAAATAATAAACAAAACATGTCATCTGATTTACCATACATAATATTTACCTTCATGTATTTCTAATATGGGTTAATATCCTGGACTAAGGGATGTAGGTGCTTGAAGTAATGATATAAATTGAATAAGATTCGAGAAAATCCAATTTATTTAATCAGTTTATATGAAGAGAAATAATATATCTCTAAAAATGATTGAAAATGTTTATCAGTTTAATTCAACTATGCCTGGGAATGGTATTTTTTTTAGTTATATATTTATGTATTTATCTATACATTTATTTTATTTATTAAAATATTTAAGCATTAATATATTTCTTGGGAGCGAAATGCTCAGTGTGTAGAATTATGAGTTGCTTTAATGTTGTTGAAGGTTCGGGTTTTAAATCCTGCTGAGGCAAATAAATTATTTAATTTATTGGATTCTGTGGGATCTACATACCCTCCTGCGGCTCATGGAGTTGGCACCCTTAATTGGGTAGAAAACCTGGCGGTTGGGCCTTATCTCTGAAAATCACCTCCCTTCACAACCGCTGCCCTGTATACAGTACAGTCTCTACCATGTACTGACTGAACCAAGAAACTTCCTTGGTCGTTGTTGTACGTTCTAGTTTTTTTAAAATTTATTCCATGACCTTTGAGTTTTTGCGCTACTTACAAAGCAAAAAATAAATTTATTAAATCCAAATAATTTATAATCAAACAATTGTAGATTTGTTTGTCCTCATATTTATCAAATCTTTTCTACCAGTAAAGTGTATGTATTATCTAATAATCTACAAATTATTCATTAATCTGACGTTTACTCCTGATCGATAAAAAAAATAAAAACTCATTGATTAACTTTCTTGTTTTTCTTCATATTCTCCATTCCTAGATTTATTTATAATTTCAGAAACATCGTAGAATAATTATAGCTGTACGTGAACCTGGGTATAGAATTCAAAGCCCCAGTCTCTTACTTCCTGAGGCTCAAATTTCTTTAATTATTAAAGCTTAATTAGTAATTTAAAACTGTATGAATAAAAACAATGAATTTTATAAAAAAAAACTTTACCATTACAATCCATGAATTGTCTTGTTTTCAATACATAACATAACTGTTTTAAGAAACTGTACTGTTTCTTAGACAACGGCTGTGCAGGTACATGACGTCCGAGATCAATCTCAACCGCTAGTTTATTCCCCCAATTAAGGGTGCCCGCAATTATAATAGGCAGGATTTCTACTCTATTCCAGGGCTGTCTGGCCTATAGTTATATCCCAACAGCCTGGAGAGAAGTTCAGGTCACATTTATTCCCAAACCAGGGAAGGAAACTTATGTTGAACCCAAATCATGTCGCCCCATCGTCAATGTCGGAGAAGAATCTTGACAGATTTATCAGGGACAAACATCTCAATGATGGATCTGCACTGTTGCATCAACATGCCTATAGAGAGGGCAAATCTTGCGACACTGCGCTACATGCAGTGGTGGAAAAAGATGCTCTGCAGTAGAAACAGACATAGAAGGGGCATTTGACACTACCCCTACTCATATATTAATTCATATATGCTCTACAAAAGCATGGCATCAAACCAAACATTACTAAATGGGTCTTTGGCATGCTAAAGAATTGGGTTATTCAAGCCAATATGGGCAATTATCACCAAAAGGTTAAGGCACCGGCAGGCTGGCCCCAAGGAGGGATTCTTTCCCCACTACTTTGGAACCTGGTAGTGGATGAACACCTAATAAAACGGTCATTGTATCTTTTACTAACAAAAGGGCATTGAGGGAGCTCACCCTCCTCCCCCTATGATAAAAGGAATGAACATTAAATTTAGCAAGAAGGTTAAATACCTCGGCGTCATTATGGACAGTAAATTAAACTGGTGTAAACATATTGAATATGTTACCAAGTAAGCCACTAGAATTCTGTGGACTTGTAAGAAGCTTTGCGGCAACAGATGTGGAATCTTTCCCTAGGTGGCTCGTTGGATGTATACAGAAATAGTCAGACCCCTGCTAACTTATGGCTCAAAAGCCTGTCGACACAGAGCTGGAGTCCGACAAAATAGGTTGAAGTTAGAGAAGGTGGTCACTGGGATCATGAGAACCACCCCTACCGCTTCACTGGAAACTATACTTGATTTAACTCCTCTCGACATTCTAATTGAAGCAGAAGCATTGAAGACAGCCTACGGGCTAGTGAAAATAGGAGGGGTTAAAAAACCCAAGAATGACTTTGGACTCAGAAGTGTCTTTGATACGATTGAATTATGCAGAGTTAAAAAAAACGTTCAGACCTAATGTTGAATAAATACAACTTTGACAAAAGATTCTGCGTTAACACACAGGCGATTTGCAAAAGCAAGAATGACTGCTTTAACCCGTCCTATGGTCTAAATGTCTACACTGATGGATACAAAGGGGAGATAGTGCCGGCTCGGGGTTCTGGTTTAGGGGATGCCGGAACACAGGCCTTTACTTAGTTCAGAGTACGACATCCACTGTATTCCAAGCGGAAATATGGGCAATACTTGCAGGTGCTTTCGCAACGAAGGACCTCAAGAATAAGGTAATTATTTTCTTACCGGCAGTCAGGCAGCATGTAATGCATTAAAAAACGCAGTAACAAAATCCAGACTAGTGCAGGAATGCTGTATAAGACTTGATGAATTAGCTGTACATAACAGAGTTAACATATTTTGGATCCCTGGACATTGTAACATAGCAGGAAATGAAAGTGTCGACAAATTGGCAAAGAAAGGATCAGGAATTGCTCTAATAAGGACCAGAACCATGGTGCGGAGTATACTCTATCTGGCTAAGAATCAACAAACTATCAAAGAGGAAGATAAAAACGCATTGGGATTGATCCGAGATTAGGCATACTAAACTTGCTGAGAAAATCAAGAAAGAAGCCGCTCACAAATCGAGAACCGACCTCAAAGTATGGCTGAAATATGAATTAGTGGGCTGAGGTATGAGGAAAAAACTGAGGAAGCATATGCATCGCCTGGTCATTGAACAGGAACCTCGATGCAGATGCAGACGAAACCCCCTGGCACGTTCTCTTTGAATGTAATGCACTAAGTCGAAAGAGAACATTTGACCTTGGCCCTGGAGGACACAAGGAACTTCAAGAACTGAGATTTAAAGACTATCTAAAATTTTCAGAAGCCTGGACCTGTGATAGGGGTTTTTAGGGCTCGAGTGGAAGGGTCACGTCACACAGGTAGCCCACTTTATAGAGGCTGAGTGAGCCCCAGAAGGGTTTGCACATTCCACAAGGACAATATATGGCTCTTAAAATGTTCTATACATAAAACAAAAATGGATATTTAAGAATTTTGATTTCAAAGTAGATAATAATAGCTAACACAATTAATAACTTGTGCCCTAATAATAATATTAATCTTTGATCTTCTTAGATATTGAAGATTTGTATTTTTGTTGGATAAAAATGATGCACTTGTTTTTTTTCACTTTTGGTTCTATAAAATATTCATGATCAGCCACAATATAATAATATAAGACCGGTGCTAGAGGAAAGCAAATAATTTTAAGGTCGGTAAAATCAGAGCAAACATTTTTTTTTACAAAGAATAGAATTTTTGTAGTTAATTTTAATGATTTGGATCATAATTCAGTCAATAATAAAATCAGTTAATGTCAAGACATTTTATTCATTTCTTAATATATTACAAGAAATAGTATAATAAAACTGTTGAGTCGTATGATCCAAGTTCCTGAATACTGTATACTGTATACTGAACTCATCCATGATAATACCGTGACCCTCATACTCCTGACTATACTCGACTCGGCCAAGAATAGATTCTTATTCTTCTTCAATAAACTGATTCTCACTTCCACCTCTCGGTCTAAGATATTGCTCCTCAGCCTACTCAGTTCTTTAGAACGGTATACTAAGAGATGTGGTGTCGGAGTATAATCTATCATAATAAGTAATGCTTGAGAATGTTAGTTTTATTTGCAATTATGAAGCCAATATTGACATCTAACTTAATTGCGTTTGTATTACTTTATTTCCGTAACCGTGATTACATATACATAAATAAACACAGCCTATACCATTGTAGGCCAATGGGTTGAGGAGTCTGGATGATGTTATTTTTCAAATTGTATATATTGTTTCCAATATATTGAAAAAAATACAAACTGTTAA